>JARYHS010006964.1:10276590-10300012 GCA_031002005.1 Vandiemenella viatica | reverse complement strand
AATGGGCGTTCACTTAAATGAATTCTCTGATGATTTTTAAGTTTCCCAGACTCCATAAAAGATTTTCCACAAACATCACATGAAAATGGGCAATCGCCTAAATGAATACTCTGATGATTCTTAGAACTACTAGACTCAGAGAAAGATTCACCACAAAGTTCACATGAAAATAGGCGTTCACCTAATGAATCCTCTGATGACGCCTGAGTGTCCCAGAACGTATAAAAGATTTTCCACATACTTCACAAGAAAATGGGCGTTCGCCTGAATGAATCTTCTGATGATTCTTAAGTCCCCTAGCCTCTATAAAAGATTTTCCACATACTTCACAAGAAAATGGGCGTTCGCCTGAATGACTCCTCTGATGTTCCTTAAGTCTCCTAGCCTCTATAAAAGATTTTCCACAAAGTTCACATGAAAATGGGCGTTCGCCTGAATGAATCATCTGATGTTTGTTAAGATTAAAAGACAGTGTAAAAGATTTTCCACATACTTCACATGAAAATGGGCGTTCGCCTGAATGAATCCGCTGATGTCTGTTAAGATTCCAAGACAGAGTAAAAGATTTTGCACATACTTCACAAGAAAATGGGCGTTCGCCTAAATGAATCTTCTGATGAATCTTAAGTTTCACAGACTCCATAAAAGATTTTCCACAAAGTTCACATGAAAATGTGCGTTCGCCTGAATGAATCGTCTGATGTTTCTTAAGATTCCAAGAGAGTGTACAAGATTTTCCACAAACTTCACAAGAAAATGGTCGTTCACCTGAATGAATTCTCTGATGATGCTTTAGTTTCCCAGACTCTGTGAAAGATTTTCCACAAACTTCACAAGAAAATGGGCATTCATTCAAAGCAATTGTCTGACACACTGCTGCACTGGTTCTTAGCTGTTCAGCTATAGATTGTCTCTGCTTGTTGATCTGAATGTTACTTCGACAATCAGAATAACTCCTAGAAACACAAAAAATACCATACTTATATGCTGTGATAGTTTATTGAACAGTTCTTAGAAATAGCTACATTAATTATTTGTGAACTAAACTACAAACTTTGCATTTGAGAATCAATTGTATTTACTAATAAAAGAAAAGTGATGAAAAAAGAAGAACACTAATTATATGCCATTCCCTTTTAAAGTAAATGCTAATGAAATTTTATAATAAATATAGAATTTATTAACCCTTTCGTGCCGGAATATTTTTTTTATATTATAAAGTCAGGTTTTTTGCTTTTTGACATGTTAATAAGGTTAAACAACATTAAAAATTGTCAAAAAAATTATTAATATAATAGATGTTACACATTTGTGTGGGTTCGGCTAAATTGTAGTTAAAATTGTATTCACCTACACGTTTGTGCTGGTTCGTATTTTCATTTTTCAGCATGTAATATGATTAGAAAAGAACTTAAACACATTTGATCTACAATACTTTTTATTCCCAGAAATTAATTAACAATTGTGAAAACAAAAAATGAGAAAATTAAGATTAAGTTCTATTGAAATGAATACAGGTACTCAAGTTTTACATATGGAATATAAGAAAGCAATTTTTGTTTTTTTGCAAGGCACAGATAAACATTGTATTTTGTACATCTTACTCTAGAATGGGATTTACATTCATCAAGTCAGCACTGGCGTGCAGTTGAAAGGTTGTCGATTACCGGAAAATGCTGGAATTCGTCCTTTTGTTTCGACGTCATCTTCGCAGCAGTGTTTGCAAATTTTGAGCATTCATTTTCAGTCTCTGAGTCTTCGCTGTTGCTCAAAACGGTCATTATTTGAGGCACTATGAGCATCAATTCATCAGCCAGTTCTAGTTTAAAATGTAGGTCATCCCTCAAACCCGTTTTCGGTCCAGGTGACTTTTGGAATCGTAGTGAATTTTGTTTTCTTTGGAGGTTGCGGATCTGGATCTACTAGCTCTCTCTCACTATCACTGGTTTCACGGTCTTCATGTTCTTCATCAAATAAAGAAAAACTAGCATCTTGGACGTTATCGTCATCGTCTTCAATGTCACTAATTTCTGAAATGTCCACCTCCAACAATTTTAAGATCTCACTAAGGGGCCTATGTGGCTTCATCTTCAATGAACAAAATACTAAGTTAACAACTATTTTTGGAGGTTATTGTTCAAAGGCAGTGCCCACAATTCAAACAGAATATATGATTTAATTTTATTGTTTCAAATAATTAAATTTATCGTCGATTTTAAACAAGATAAAAGGTATGTTTTCTAGGCTACACAATTGCGTAGGCTACAAAATGAGGACCACGTGGTGCCTGAGCAACGCAAATGTGTAGGCGACAAGTTTAGGACCAAAAGGAATTGTTGATTACATCATAACCAAAAACAAAACACACAAAAGCTAAGATAAACGTTTGAAGAAACATATTTTATCCAAGCAATCAATAGTTTTATTGTAGGAACAAACATACGACACTACTTACTTTTGGTCTGTACAACAACAATCACAGGAACACAGACACACGCTTTTACTCAACTATAAACATGAAACAGCACGCTCACTACTGGCAAGAACGCAAACAATGAGCTCTAACGTCACCTACACAATGAAGTGACTCCGTACTGAATGCAGTTGTTTCAGTAATACGGTGTTTTGCATTACACTGCTTACCTACACAAATGTGTAGGATCGGCGCGAAAGGGTTAACATAAGGGTATGTCTTTTTGTAAAACAATTAACACATCAATAAGATTAAATTAGTGAAATGAAACTGAACCCAAGCATTGGGTAATTTACATGAAGAAATCAACAATATTTACAGGACCAACCAACTACAGTAATCAATACAGTAAGGTGTATGGTAACATTGATAGAAAATTCTGTTTCATATTAGTAATGACTATAAATACGAACACAAAAATGTGAAGTATGAGTTATCTCTCCATACATAACATTCATGATATAGTAACAACCCTTTTTTAGACAAAATTACATTTAGAGTAAATTATCAACTGCAAAAACTATTTTTTTAACTGCTTAATGGTGAGGTCTTTAGAAACAGGAAAGGATGGGGGCCAAGGAATGGGAAGGAATTCGGCCATGGCATTTTTAAGGAAACGTCCCAGCATTTGCCTGGAGTGATTTGCGGAAACCATGGAAAACCCAAATCTGGATGCCCGGACAGGGATTCAAACCGCCGTCCTCCCGAATGTGAGGCCAGAAGGTTAACCGTTACACCATGCTTGGTAAGTAACTAATCAATAACATGAAACGGCAATACAGGAACAGCTGTTGTCAGTAATAATCACTATAAATAAAAATATGGAGGTAATAAAACATTTAAGCACGTACTAGTACATGTGATAAATTTTTTAACCTATATGTGGACAGTCACGTATTGTAATGCAGAGATGTGATCTCTGAATCACTTCATTCCTTGGAATAATGATAGTGACCCATTCACACTGCAAGCAAAACAATACCGAAGAGTAAGCAACGAAACATATTTGATGGGGAAAAAATTAGCTGCTTGAGAAGATTTGGAGAAATCCTAATTAGGAGTTTAGAAAATTTCAATGGTTGAAACTATGATTTTGTTTTGGAAGGTGAACACAAAATTTTTAAATTAATGTCCTTTTAATAAAAAGCAAGGAGTGGAGGCATCAGAGCAAACAGACAGTGTGTTTTCGGGCTGTTCACTTTGACAAGATAAAGAGTGCTATCAAATATATTTATATTTATTAGACAATTATTTTCTCACATTCAAGAAATATTATGTATGAGAAAATATGTGTACTGTTTTTTAAATTGGTTTTTTTTGTTACCCAAAAAAACTTCAATGAAATAAATACATCTAAGGGACATGATAGGTTACAAAACTTAGTTACACCATTGCTTGATGGGTATAGTTTGGAACCCACATTTTGTGTGTTAAATACAGGCGTTCGAGGGCATAAAAGAAAAGCAGCTGCATTTATTTAAGAAAATTACTACAGAAGCAAGTTAATAACTAATGATAATGAAGCTGGATTAGGAGTCATTATAGGAGAGTGAAGAGAATGCTGGGGGTGTACAAGGCATATGTTAGCAATAGAGCTTGGAGAGAGATTGGTTGTACAAGTACGTGCAGTATACAGAAAGGAAAAGGCAATTATGAGCACAAACTGGCCCTAAATTTTTGGTAGATTGGAAAATTTTCTTTTGTAGGTACGGGAAATGATGAAATATTTACCAAATTGTGAAGGAACTTAAATCAAAATTTATTAGTGGTTAGATGGGTGAAGGAATTTAAAACTTAAGCATATAACATGATAAAAAAATAACAATACAAAAAGGGGTATCTAACTAGATATGTAGGGGAAGTGCCACCAGAGCATGCACTCTATTGAATCCAAGTCAACGATATTATGTCAAAAATTTAATGAAAAATTATACGTGTCACTGAAGAAACATCTTGTGAACACATTTATTTGCATCACATCATATGGTGATATATCTATAAAGGAAATTACTTCTAAGATCACAATTAAAAAAATCTTATACTTCTTTTACAATTAAGAACAATATCATTGAGTATATGAAAATAACAGTCTGTGAAACCTTACTAAATTATACTGGTCCTGTTGACAGCAATTTTATGAAAAATATAAAACAATTTTTTAAATAAATAAAAATTCATTATTCAGTAACTAATGAACCAGCCTTGAAATGCAGGTCAACATATAATCAGTCAAAAATGGTATGTCATACTCAAAATCAGAATATTAATCCTGAAGGTTTGACTCATAGATGAATTTCTATTCAGTCTAGGCACACTGCAGTTGGAGTACTTTCAGTTTATTAACAACAGACTATTATTGAGAATCCATACAGGCAAGAGTACTGCTTTTTTCGAAAAATAATTGTAGTTGCTCTATAAAAACACAGATCTTGTATAATAACTTTATTACTCAAGCAGAAATTTTTTCATATGGAGTATTCTAGTTACCAAGACTGATTAGCACACTGCCGAATGAAGCTCCATTGAAACTAGACACTAGATAAATTGTTATTTTCTGAATAAATTGTAGATATATCAAAATAAATTATAGTATACCTTTTAGACATAATAACCATTAAGACAAATACTTGATTCATATTGTTGCTTATAAGAGCACACATAACTTGTCAATTGCTTAAAGTGATGGGATAATGCAGACATAATGTCAGTTATAGAATGTGTAGTTACAGGAAATAATCTTTCTACAACTAACATAAAACAACTACATAATAGAGATAAAATAAGATGGCCACATCTCACCTTCTGATATAGTAAACATAATTTTAATATGAAAAAACTTTGGTAGTTGTAGAATGTTACTAACCAATACTAGTTAGCAACAGATGCCAAGTGAGGCAATATTGAAATCAGACACAAGAGAAGATGCTTTTGCATTAGTTTTGGAAGTAATTTCAGACAGGTCTAAATTTATAACAGCCAGCTACAACAGCCAACATCATATTCACTAAGAGAACTGTATATACACAAATTTGTAATTGTTGACTGTAGGATTGGATATAACTTGTCATTGCCTTAAATTGATGATAATCAGGTGGATGTAACTCCAGTATTAGTGCAAAACTTTGGCACAAGAAATTAACCTTTTACAACAATTAAAAACATGTTGCAACATTTAATATAAAATAAGAAATCCAACCCTTACCTGCTTTGTGATGTGCTGCTAAGGTACTTATGAATCTGTAGTTTCACCTCATTTTGAAATACTTGAGAACAACATGTGCAAATATGTAAAGGGGCAGAAACAGCTGAGACATGATGGAAGACATGTTTAGTTAAAGAACACCATGATACAAATGTCAGTGCACAGAATGCACAGGCAAGTTCCAGTAATGATGTTCCTTTAAAAAAGGATCTAAAATAAATAGAGAAGAGATATTTAGTTTTCTTACTGTAATAAATGGATTAAAATTAATACAGTGCTATATGAATATAACATATAATAGGTCAATAAATGATTAAACGAATAATAATTCTGAGATCCTTATGTAAATCAGTATACCAGTGTTTTTTTATATATATATAGTAGCTTACTAGATAACCACACCATTCTCAAATGTGAAATGCAGTATCAGGCAGTGATCAGTTTTTGGACATTCTGATAGCATAGCCTATTTTCTGAGATTCTTTTAGGTATCTTGAGATACCAGAAAATAACCATCTTTATGCCTCTGGTCAGTGGACACACACAAGGCTCTATTTGTGATCAATTAAGCAGCGATATAGGACTAGAAATAGCACACAGATACTTCCGATAATACTAATACTACTACGATTAAATGCCTTTGCCAGTAAATTATTAGTGTTGATAGAAAAGGATTTTTAAATATAACTAAAAACAGCAACATAGTATTTAGCAATCACAGTAATGGTTGCAGATATGATAGAATGAGATTGGTACGTCTTTAGGAAACTTATATCAGAAATCCAATGTGAAGACTGAATCTAAACCTATTAGCACAAATCCGGTATACAGGCACATAAACTCTCAGTTTGATAAGCATTAAAATTTTGAAGCCCAGTGCAAGAAGATGACAGAATAGCAATGGATGTCATGAATAAAAACACTAATGTCAATCAGAAAACATTTAGTATTGCATTCTAAATAACTGGGGAAAATCAAGAGTGGTTGGTGAATAATAATACACTGGCTTAGCATTCAGGAGGACACAGGTTTGATTCCCCATGCAGCCATCTAGATTTCAGTTCTCTATAGTTTAATGAAATCCATCAAGGATAATGTTGGGATAGCTGCGTCAGAAATGTCATCGGGAAATTCCTTCCTTACCCCTATCCTTTCGTAGCTCTAATGACCTCGATGTTAACATGGTGTAAAATGCTAAGCAAAAAAATAACAAAACAAAAAATTTGAAAGTGCATTTATGCTAAGAAACTGTGATATCCATATTTGCATATTATTATGTCTATTGACACTTTCTATAGTACTGGTTGAGAATAAATATTTTATCAAGGCATTGAAAGAAATTATATCATGGCAATACACATACAGTAATTGTATTGAGCAACTCCATTTTTCCCTAAGGTAACCACACAAAACTAAAAACCAAAATTGTCAAGGGAAAGCAATTGACTGTTCTCTATATCAGAATATGTACTAAGTTGAATTCAATAACAAAATTTTAAACAATTATTTTTAAATGGTGTTCATTATACATCTTGAAAAATTATGTTTCAAATAATATTTACAAGAAAATAAATATAAAAATGTACTGTGTGTGGGTAATAATGGATATGTATTGAAGTGTTCCATGTTATGCACGAAATTCCTTTCTTGTATGTTATATTTATACATGTTAGAGAGATGTTTTGGAGTGTAAATGACTGTTGACTTAGACAGGTACATTTGATACAATGGTGCTTATATGAATGTTGACACATGTTGCTGGAAGACTGCCCATGGAAGTTGATACGTGTGGCTGAGTTTGAGAATATATGTGTTTGGTGTAAGTGATTATAGATGTGAGTGTATGTGGTTCAGTCAGTTAGATGGCTTATGTTGCTGACTTTGTGTGTTTTTGAGTGATAGATCATCTACAGTGATGACACTGTCAAGCTATCAGAATGAATCACATGGAAGGAATAATTGAACAATAAAAATAAATATTTTATTTTAATTTCTTGGAGTCTTTGGCGACAGTTTCAATAACGATGCACATGCTGCTCTATGAAAAATGGAATTAGGAAGAAATACAGGCAAATGCAGTTACTGAATGGTCAATATAGCATGCAGATTAGTGTAATGCAAATATCAAGATAAATCAAGACAGTAAACTACAGATAATTTTTATTCCATACCCCAGTTATGTGTGATTTGGAGCCCCACGATGTTGCTAAATATACTAGTTGCTATTTATAGACCCAGTATGTAATCATTGAAATTCATCATGTGTGGGATTAGAATCCACGATCCCATTTAGGAACAGAGTTTTTATCTACGCGCATTAGACTAATCAGTCAACCTGATCAGAAAACCCTGGACTCAGTTTTCGTATAAAGGCACTCAAGAAACATAACAGTCGCAGTATATAGACCCTATTTTAAGCACAGTAATTATTATGTTATCCATAAAAAAACTTTTATACGCATTCAGCCAAATTAATAATAATTTAGATTTCTGTTTGGATATTCAGTTTGTCTATAGCAAACTGTTGGTTGTTTCGTAATTGAACATTAAAATAAGAAACAATTTAGAGTCAGGACAACTTATATATTCTATTTAAAGAATGTTCAGTGATGATTTTAATTAATAATCAGTAAGAAAGAAAAAATTAAATACTATATTTCTTGATACTTGATACCAGGAAGAGAATTAATACATTGCGTTATAAATACACAGAAGTAAGCAAAAAATTATCTCACACTGGAAGCGAAACAATGTATCAATAACATGTTAAATTACTAGCATGTAGTAAAAACTAGCTTTCTACAGTTTTTTTTAACAATTCGGAAGTATATAATCCATTGAATAGTTTTGTGATAAAAATTTTGAAACAACATCAATCTGATCTACTATTTGAAGTAAGATGCTATAAAAGAATTTAAAAAAATGGAGTAGACAGAAATAAAAAACTGAATGGCCGGTCAAAGTATTCAAATAGCATCAACAAGTTATAGCCAGATGCCATCGAAGCTGTGGTCAGGGGCACTTGATCATCAAATTACAGCAAGTTGATTTAGGCCTCTGCATCTAGCTATTGGATGCTAAAGGCACTGCAGTGTAGTGAACTGTGGACCACAACAAGCATTAGCACATTTGAACTGAGGTTTATCGGTGTAAATGGGATAATTAATTGGATTACTAGTACATGGCTAAGAAACAAACTTCTTTGCTTATGCCTCATCCATGTTGTGGTTATTAGAGATAGTAAACGTTTGGCACAAGGAATGGGAACGAATTCTGCTATGGTCATCATCACATTTTATGGGACTGATTGCAGAAACCATGCAAAACCTACAGGTAGATAGACTAATGGGAATTCTAACCTACATCATGCTGAATGCAAGGTGAGAGCATTACCGCACTCCCAGCATGCTCGGTAAAGAAACAAAGGCTTAAATAATTGCCACTGCACTTCTTACTAATCCTCAGTTTTACTCTGAATTATTTAGATGCACAGTACATTTGTTTACTGCCGCCCTGCAGTGATGGGATCACCAGATAGGTAGAACACTCCACACCTCCCAACACCAGCAGAGTGGGCACTGAATCTCTGTGATGTCATCCCCCCCCCCACACACACACACAAACACAAACATCCATATTACCAGCCAACTCCCACCACTGCCTCGTCTCTGATAACTACTAAACAGCTTATAGTAGCTACAACACTAACGACATACTTGTAACGATAGATATATCAATTACTATTACTATTACTCCGCGATTCACTAAAAGTGTTTGGCGGAGGGTGCATTGCACCTATCACGAAAGGTAATGGTTTGGAACGGATATATGGGATATGGCAGGTGGCGCCCATGGGCTAATGTGAGGAACCATCCCAGCATTCGCCTAGAGTGATCTAGGGAAACCATGGAAAACCCAGATCAGGATGGCCGGAGTGCTTTATCGGAAGCTACTCCTGTCCGATTTTGTGTTTACTCGCAAGGTAAATCCTTTCTATTCCACTCCCTAATCGCTCGTGGAAAAAATGAGTAGAGAAATAAATCGGTTCTGGCGCTGATTTCTCTTATCTTATTTTCACGGTCATTCTGAGATATGAATGTTGCTGGTAGCAATATTTGTTTGCTGTCATTCCGAAATTCGTCAGTCGAGAATTTTTCAATTAGCTTCCGTCGAGAGCAACGCCTTCGGTGCTCCAGGTCTTCCCAACCTAACTCCTTCAACATGGCACTTACGCTTTCCCTCCAACAATATATACCTGTCACGAATTGGGCGGCTCTTCTTTGGACCATCTCTAATGCATCCATTAATCCCTTTTGATGGGGACCCCATACAGAGCAACAATATTCTAAGTGAGGCCTCACTAGTGACTTGTACGCAATCGATTTAACTTCCGGAGTGCATTGTTTTAAATTACGACCTAGAAATCGAAGCATACGATTTGCTTTCCCAATTACATTCTCGATATGCTTATTCCACGACAAATTATTATGAATTGTTTTCCCCAGGTATTTAGCGGAATCTACCGTTCTAAGGACAGTAGCATTAACTGTATATTCAGAGCTAAATGGTGTCACCTTTTTACTTACACGCATGACTTGACACTTTTTAACGTTTAATTCAAACTGCCAATCTTTACACCATGCAATTATTTTCATAATATCGTCTTGTAACAAAGGGCAGTCGTCCAAGGTTGTGATTTCACGATAAATAATAACATCATCGTCAAATAATCTTTTCATCCCCCCTATTATGTCGCAGAAATCATTAATATATATGAGAAACAACAGAGGCCCTATCACGCTTCCCTGGGGACCCCCGGACCTCACTTTGGCAAGTGATGAACGCTCACCGTCGAGAACTACACACTGTGTTCTGTCCTTCAAAAAGTCTGCAACCCAATCGCATATTTGTCTAGATACGCTGTAACCGCGAAGTTTCCTAAGTAACCTAGTGTGAGACACAGTGTCAAAAGCTTTTTTGAAGTCTAATAAAACTAAATCAACCTGGGATTGCTCATCTACAATATGGCTCAAGTCGTGAATTAAGAGGGCAAGTTGTGTTTCGCAGCATCAGCCTTTTCTGAATCCATGTTGATTTGGGTTTAAAAGCTCATCTTCATCCAAAAACCGCATGACATTTGAATAGATGATGTGTTCTAAAACCCTGCAAAATATTGAGGTTAACGAGATCGGCCTGTAATTTTGAGGATCATTAACATTCCAACTTTTGAACACTGGACTTACAATGGCAGTCTTCCATTCGGCTGGTATTTTTCCTTGATCCAAGGAGGCGGTATATAATTTCATTAAATACGGCGCAATTTCCTTTGCGTACCTTGAGTAGAATCCTGTAGGAATACCATCTGGTCTGGGAGCATTATTAGGATTCACATTCATAAGCAGTTTAGTTATTCCCTTGACATTGAGAACAAGATCTTTCATAGTTTTGTTGGTAGGATTGTTAAATATCGGAATCTCCTCCGAGTTTTCTGTCGTGAAAGCTTTTTAAACACCTTATTCAAAATTTCTGCTTTCTCTACGCTTGTTTCTGATAATTCCCCATTTTCCCTAATCAACGATGGCATGACCTTACGAGAGCCTCTTACTAATTTGACATATGACCAGAACTTTTTTGGATTAGTAATCAGATCTTTGGATAAATTTCTGGCTTGGAATTCTTTAAACACATCATGCATTGCCTTACGCACGTCCGCTCGCAAGTGGACTAATTTAACGCAATCAGATGAGACCCCCGATTTCTTTACCATGGCATGTAAACGCCTTTGCCTCCTGAGCAAATGTTTCACTTCCCTATTGAACCATGGGAAGTTCTTACTAACCTTAATAAACTTCTTGGGAACATATTAATTTAAGCCTGTCCATATTATTTCTTTTAAATTCATTTCAACATTTGTATTAAGCATGTACGTTTCAAAATTTTTCACCAAATGATCGACCATAAACGCATCATTTGCCTTATCGAAACAATATACGAGTTTGTCTTTATCATGCTTCAAATTCAGCCTAGATTTTAAAGTTACCACAATCGCCTTGTGATCACTTATACCGTCTTCTATACAAACTTTATCTACAATATCCGGATTGTTAGTAAGAAAAAAATCCAAAATGGACGAGGAATCTTTGACGCTCCGCGTTGGCTCTCCGACCATCTGTTCAAGAGAATTTTCGGCGAATGATTCCAGGAACGTTTTGGTTCTTAACCTATCTCTTCTGCCTGACCTGAACGTAAATGTGTCCCAATTAACAGAGGGTATATTAAAATCACTTCCCATGATCAATGTATATCCCTGAAATTTCTGAGAAATACTATTAAGTGACTGTCTAAAATATTCCGCATTATGTAATCCAGAGTCTGGAGGTCGGTAAAATGATCCTATTATGAACTTTAAACTTCTGTCAATTTTTACCTTCACCCATATTAACTAGCAACAATTTTCCGTTTCATTTCCTACGGAGCAATTGATGGTTTTATTAACGGCCACGAACACACCTCCGCCCATTGAGGTGGTTCTGTCTTTCCGAAAAACAATGAATTGAGGAGCAAATACTTTGCTAGATTCCACCTCTGGTGTCAACCAGCCCTTGGTTCCTAGTATTATATCAACATCGTTAGTCGCAACTGCAGCGTGGAAATCGGCTACTTTCCCTCTAAAACTCCGACAATTAAGGACTATTATCCTTAGCGGTTTAATATCTGTATCTGTAGAGTCTAAATTCGCATTTTTACTTTTCACGCGCTGATTGATACGCCGTGTAACCTTACTTGTCCACAGATTTCACTATATTTGAAACAGAAACATGACATGAGTCGTTAGTACCGACGTGCGCAGCTACCCTTAACTGACGGCAGTTCAATTCTCTAATCGCTTTTGGTATAGCCTCCATGACAAGTAGCACGGTTGCTCCTGGAAGACAAACAGAATTAACATTAGTACGAGGGTCTGCACCATTCTTTTCAGCTTGGTCTCGTAGGGGTTTCTCCAGACGTCGGATGTTGGAGCTTCCAATGATAACTAAACCTTTCTCTGGCATCACTCGGTGTCTGTGAGTAAATCTTCCCTGCTGTGCTTCTGGGCCATTCGCACTAAGATCTTCAACCTCCTGCAAAACTGAAAATGCATTACTTAGGGGAAAGATATCATTTTCCCGTCGGTTATTTTGGAATTTTGATGCCTTTCTCCTATCCACACGGTGCCAGTCGTTCCCTGCAACAGATACCTGACAATCCTCACCTGCCGGTTCTACATCAGTAGCCTCCGGTAATTCTTCGACGCACTGCCGCTTGTCATCTAATTTGCTCCACACCTGTGCCTGAAGAGATGCCATCGTAGTACGAATCTCTTCGAGAGCCTGATGCTTACTATAACATATTGCGCAAACCATGTCCCTCAAACAACCAAACACAGAGTCACAAACAAATTAACCAGAAAAATCAGACAGCTGCTACAGCTCAACTGAATGGATCACTACCTAAACAGGAAATATTTAAGATATCACGAAAACAGCAAATTTCAGATCACACAACAATTCGGCTACTGCTGCTACGGATGCAGAGGCTCAACTCACTGGATCACTACCTAAAAAGGAAATATTCAATGATAACACAAAAACCAGCAAAATACAAATCACACACAAAAGTCGGCTATGGCCGCTGAGGCTCAACTGACTACTGCTGACTCTCAGAAAATTCAAAGATAAAAACAAAGTCTATCTAGCACGCTTTAGATTAAACACACAAGAAAGTCGATGACTGCTGCTCACGGTGGCAGTTGTATTTTTAATACAAACCAAAAATATTCTAAAGCAGTTGGTTTGGATGAAGATCAGCACTGAACTACTGCTTCAACTGTAGCTAATGGGCATCTGACAGTTTGTATGCCAAATCAAGTCAACCCTTTCTTCAAGTGATTTGGGCTGTTTTTGTACCTTAGTTTCTTCATTTGTAGATATGATCCATTCCTCATTTTTCAATTACCAGATATCAGCAATTGTAGCAAACAGATTACATTTTGCTGTCTCTAGTTCATAGTTTGTAAGTTACTCAAATGCAAATTATGCAAAGTTCACAAATTTGTCACTCATGTGTCACACTAATGATCATTAAAACTATCAAGTATTTTCTGTGATTGTAGAAAGCTCTAAATTGATACACTGATAAACTATAACAAAAGTCTAAAACTGTGAATCTACACCAACTGTGAAATCACTTTCTAGCCTAATTTCTTTACATGCCTTAGATTTTAATTATAATTTGACCTTACTGATCTGTTTAATTTTGCTTTATTTCTCTCCTTACTTTGTAAGTCAGTGAAATAACAAAAATTTTAAACAACTCACACTATATCAAAATAATTCCAGTATGCTTATCATATAGCTAGAAACAGATAACTTGGTAAATTTATTCGGTTTCATCGCGAAATTATCAAAAAAGTAAAAAATTGGTGTGTTTCCCTCTATTTTTTCAATGCCATATCAAACATGAACCCATTTAGTGCATTGCTTTGCTTTGATCAAAGTTCTGTTATGCATAGAGATCAGCTAGCTTAATTGACAGAATATATTTTTTACACTGTCTATTCGTAGTTTGGAACCTAATCAACGTTAATTTAAGATTGCGGTTAAATCCATGGAAAGCAGCATCATTCAGCCAAAATGCAAACCCATTGTTAACAAGAATCATATGCTTTATTGGTACGGGGACACATATGAATTGATCAGACTAATTTCGAAACCTCCCACAAATTTGTTGTGTCATTGGAGACTTTCCTGGCGTATCAATGCAACAAAATCTTCAGGGGCGTCAAGCCGGATGGTGGTGTAAAAACACAACGTTTCGACAGCTGACCGTGCTGTCTTCATCAGGTATCTTCGATATGTTCTCAGCAGACTGTCTCTGCCTCGACTGGCTTGGCCGTATGTCGAACCTCCTATATACCCTTCAGCTGGAAGGCCCGCTCGCTCCTGTTCGTCGAGAGCGTTGGCTTTATACGCGGCCCGCTGCGGTCACCACTGGTGCCACTAGCTCCCTCCCGACCGGATGAGCTGGCGATCCATGATGCTGTGTGTCCACTGCTGATTGGACATGACCGCTAGCTTAATCCGCAGACCGCTGTGGCGCCAGACTGGTGCCGTTAGCTGGTGCGGATCTGCTACGTTCTTGTCAAAGATCACTAATGATAGGTTTCAAGGCTTCGATCAGAAAGAGCCCACCGTCCCTATTTATATTGTTGTCATTAAGCCGGATATCCAACACCTCGATTATGACTGAGTCCCAGAAGGAAGAGGGCCTGGCCATCATCGAAGGCATGCTCAGCTATCGCAGACTTGTCCAGTTGCATCAGCCTCAAGTGCCGTTTGTGTTCGATAAGGTGCTCTTCGGGGTACAAATTGGGAAAAATTGGAAGACTACTGGTGCGGTATGGAATTAAAAGTATTTTCTGGCCTCCTGCCAAGATACGTGATACGCTACAGTCGGTGAAAGATGACTTAGGGTTGAGGACACCTGGAATTTATTCCATACCGTGTGAATGCGGTAGAGTGTATATTGGCCAGACAATCCGAACGATCGAAGAGCACCTTATCAAATACAAACGGCAACTGAGGCTGATGCAATTGCACAAGTCTGCGATAGCTGAGCATGCCTTCGACGAAGAACACAAGACAGAGTTTGATAAAATGGCGGTGTTGGCCAGGCCCTCTTCCTTCTGGGACTTGGTCATAAGCGAGGCGTTGGAGATCCGGCTTAATGACAACAACATCAATAGGGACGGCGGCCTCTTTCTGAGTGAAGCCTGGAAACCTATCGTTAGTGATCTCCGATGAGAGTGTGCCAGATTCACACCAGCTAACGACACCAGTTGGGCGCCACAGCGGTCCGCGGATTAAGCTAGCGGTCACGGCCAATCAGCAGTGGACACGCAGCATCACAGACCACCAGCTCATCCAGGCGGGAGGGAGCTAGTGGCACCAGTGGTGACCGCAGCGGGCTGTGTATAAAGCCAATGCTCTCGACCAACCGGAGCGAGCGGACCTTCCAGCTGAAGGGTATATAGGAGGTTCGCCGTGTGGCCAAGACAGTCGAGGCAGAGACAGTCTGCTGAGAACATATCGAAGATACCTGATGAAGACAGCAGAGCCAGCTGTCGAAACGTCGTGCTGGACACCCGTCAAGATTTTGTTGCTCCCACAAATTTTCAAATTGAACTGTTATATTTGGGTAACAACTGAGAATAAAATAAAAATAAATCAAATCAAACAAAAAATAATTCTTATAATAATAGGGCTACGTCTTGAGGTTGTGTAGTGATAAAAAGTTATGAGATATTGTTCTGAACTCAGTTTATTCTCTGCAGTGTGTATTCACTATAATCGTTTCATTCAAAATACATTAATAAATTGGTGATTAGGCCATTATAGATGATAGACTTTAGAAAACTAAATTATAAAACGTCTACATGTATAAAAATGTTAATATGACACAGGATACATACGAATCACATTTTCACACTGTAGTCATAACCTCTGGGCAATACAAATCATGTTATGGGAGCAACTTTTATTCCTAACAGAAAAAGGTGACAGAAAACTTTTAGCTCCATTAATCTGGAGCTACTTGGCTAAGGGTGGACGATGCTGAGAGAAAAGCCATGATCCTCTATGATAGGGTTTAATGAAGGGCAGGTCATTCACTTTGTTTCTGTTCTACATTTAAGATTGTGGTAAGTCTTGATAAGATTTTAAATTAACATAAAGTTCTACAACGGCTGCTTACTGTTTAATAACAAGGAAACAGCTTACCTATCAGGAACATGTTCCATTTCTGAATTCTCTTGTTCAGTATCTTCCAGCATATTCTAAAAAAAAAAGGAATTAATAAGAAATAAATTACGATACACACATAAACTAGGGATATAATTTAAAGAAAGGATAATTGAAAACATTCAGGCAGGAAGTGTAACCACAGTAAAAATAATGAGAGTTCTTTTAAAAAGAGTTACTGATCCTTATTATCTGGTGACATCAAACCAAACATAAATACATGCAAACAACATCAAATATTCAAGTCACAAACACTTTGTCAAATAAAACTTTAGTTAGGCTCAAATAACATCTAATAATACTGGTGTAACAAAAGGAAAATAATTCCATAAAGGGTTACAAAGAAAGCTCTTACTGATTGCTGGTGTAGCCTTTCTGATTTAAAAAAGGCAATGCAAAATTATCATATGTATTAGATGAATGGATTATTTATTCCAAATAATACAGGTTAATTTATTGTTAGTGCTTCATAACTAGCACAAAATGTGATTATTAGAACTAGGACTGAACTGTCATCTTAGAATAAAGCTATCTGGTAAGTACAATTATGAAGAAATGATATAACATTCTTCTGAAGTAATTTTGAAGAACAATGGAAAACCCAAATCTGGACAGGGCCTAGCATAGACGGCAAGTAATAATGAGGGACTGCCTGAAAATTACTGCTCACTCAGTATGCTCATTCAATTATTTGTAAATTTATATGTCAAATACATTATAGTTTATCTGGGTGAAATGGAACCAAAGATATTTACAAACAATGAGTTTTTCCCCTGGAGCTTTATTGCTCATTGATATCAATGGAACTGAGAAAGAATTGTGCACAGTGAATGGGAAAGAACTCAGCTATGCATATTTGAAGGAATCAGCACGAGATTAACCTGAAGTAATTTTTAGAAACCATTGAAAACTGTAATCTGAATGGCCTGGCCTAGATCAGATCATGATTCAAACACACATCCTATCACGTGATAGGCCCAAGAGTTCCTTCATTATGGTAGGACAAGCTTCCTCAGAGGAATAGGTCCATTCTGGTGATTGTAAAAAAATCCAGTCTGCAGCAGAATAAAAAACAAAAACCACATTTAGAAAAAAGGGCAAACTACTACTAATCTGCTATTCAAAATAAATGTATGAATCATTAAAAACTAGGTTTCACCTTAGAAAGGAAACTAGCATCAACATCAAACATACTTTTTTTTAAAAAAGTATATTTAATAGGGGACAATCTTACACTGTTTCTATACAACAGCCAACACTGCAACCCCTTATGATGCACAAATTAGATGTCAAAGAATAAAACTAAGTGGTTGTTAATATGATTCCCTAAAATTACTATGGCACAATTTCCTCATATTTTTATATTAAAGAAAAAATGTATTGTGCTACACTAATTAATGCAACATACAAAGCTCTTCACCACATTTATGAAACAACTCACAAATAGACTTCACTGACAGATTTCCTATTGGCCTCATGAAGAATACTTCCATTAAATCAACAATAACAGTTAAATATATTCAATCAGATACATGAAGTACTTGAATTTTAATTTCTTTGTAACACACTTAGCATTTGTCTTGTCAAAGAGATATTTCACATTATATGATGAAGCATTAAACATGTCATAGAAGTGAAGGAACCTGTTGGTTAAGAAAAGACTGTAACTGCTAGAGGAAGTGGGGATACCAAACAAGGTTCTCCAGTGCAAGAACTATGGAAATTGTGACCTTCACTAAAATACAAGGAGCAATGTTGAAGCAGAGCATCAAATAGGGTTCTATAAAAGTGGAAATAGAGCTGTTCATGACCAGCACCTAACTAAATCTACCAAATTCTCACTGACGATTAACTATTCAACAAGGGAAAAATGTTTCAGAGATTAAATAAATTAATAAACGGTAGAAACAAAGAGTATTTTCAATTACAAATATTTAAGGCAAAAGCAGAGAAAGGCTTGGAATATTAAAAAGAAAAATCTGGCAGGTATGTGCTACTAACAGTATGTATATATGCCAGTTTCCAGTGGCAGAGCTCAGGTAGAGTGGTGCCCATAGCAATTACTCTGGTATCCAACTACGAAGCAGTTACTGAGAACACTGTGAATCAACATACAAGTTTTAACAGAAATCATTCAAACATGATATCAGCCTTGTGTTCACTGTGCTGGACAGTTAATTGTGGTGAGGATAATGCAACTATTTAGATAATGCAGACTGAATGGGCTGGTATATAGCACAAATTATGCAATGCAAAGAGATTCCCCCTTTCACTTCAATCAGTTACCAGCCTTTCAATTTTTTAATTAACGAGGTATGGATACCTCAGAATGTCAGAAATTGGATTTATTTGCCTGTACAAGTTAACTTAAGGGGAACAAGCTGAAGTAAAACTGTATGGTAAAATACTCACATTAATATGAATGAATTAAAAAACTGGTTTTAAAAGAGTAAGTAACTTTAGTTATTTTGGAAATAGCTTGGCAATGAACATTATTAAGAATATGCAATTAGAAACAATGTGAGGCTAAAGGCAGACAATGATATTTTATAGAAAATTGCACAGGTTGATTAACAAGTATTTTATTAAGCAGCAGAGAATATTGCTATGGCTTCCAAGACATGTTAACATTCATATCACTTGCAATCTGCAAAGAAAACTACTCGGGAGGAAAAAACGACAAGAAAATCATATAGATGACGCTAACTCCATTTTTGTACCAACACCATAAAAGTAATATGGAGCTCTATGTTTAACACATACATTGACAGTCAATGGCCTATCAAGAGTAAACTCAATCTTTAGTGCAAATAGTGATATGCCCATGACGTCAAATTGGTGTAATCTTCACAAGTTCATAGTGAGATGTTACAATACAAACTCAGCAATTCGACAACAGCAGGGCATGTCATAAAATCGTTGTGTTTTCATTATGCATAGCCAAATACAATGTCCTGTTAAGCAGTACACAGCACTGTAAGGAGAAAATCAGTGATTTTTACAAAAACAAGAAGACAGTTGAAGTTAATATTATTTATGATCCATTCAGAGACTGATAAGAATACTTAGTTTGACCTCAGAACTGTTTATTCCTACCAGCTATTAATTAGCAAGACATACTCATGGCTCAATGCACCAACAACGACACTAACGTGAGCCGACACAACTTGAAGTAAATCACCAATGAAGCTGCAAGTGGTGAAACAACTTGTTCTCATCATGAAACAGAATCTATCATTAAATCTTACACCTTGGTTTATGGTTATGTGTCAATTGCAGTAAGGAATAGCACATTACTTGTTACAATCCACCCACACAACAGAAAATAACTTCTATATTACATACTTGCATACATTTTAACAGAAATATATGAGCACCGGTAATAATTTTTTATCTTACCATCTTCAGTTATTACAAGCAGCTAACTAAAGAGCAGGAAAATTTTACAGGACAACCACAACTATGTTATTTGGAGCAAAATACAAGTCAGTGCTTTGAAACATATGAACAATACTTCACTGAAAAACACACCCCTCAACTAATGCAACACATGTGAATAATTTATCAGTAGACTTGTGCAGGAAAATTCTGTTGGCAGCATGTGGATACTAACATATGTGAAATCGATCTGTGTAACTGAGACTGCCTGTTATACACAATAAAGGTTTCAATCAGTCACATTCCATTTACTAATAATATAAAATACACTTTAAGGACTTCATATTTAACTAAAAATGGAAAAAAGATACTGAAGTAAACAGCTTTCAGACAACTACAAATAGGCGTTCCTCAAAAGCTTTGCAACATATTCAGATAATCAATAAACACAGTCAAAAACACTGATAGCAGTCACTGTAGAATACGGCATCTCAGTTACACATCCCCGTGCCTGTAATACTTTTCATATAAAAAATGCATTAGCACAGTAACTGCTGCAAAAAGGACTCGTTTCTTCAGTTTCGTCCGTAGGTTTATTACAATTAAACACTAACAAACATCGTATAGTTAGTGTAAATGCATTTCCTCATATTTTTTTCAAACACAACTTATTTAAAGGTATCGTGAACAGCATGTGGTCAACTCATACAGTCTGATGAGCAAAATGTGCTAACTCGCAATTCTTTACAAACCAAAGTGAACAGCAGGCCAGTGAAAGGTGTCCTGTTGTTGTGGGACATTAAGCTGTGCTGTTCGACTCTGTAAGCAGCTTTAAGTTGTAAACCTACCTCTTCCGGAATATATACAGCATTTATCGGCTCCATATCACCTCCTTCTGTTGTTTTGAGACAGCAAAACGCAATAAAACTTCACAGCACAATAACGACGCTCTTCCAGAACAGCTGTTAGGTTCTGCTGCAAAGATACTTAATGTTCTAGAGTAAGAATTCCACTTCAAAAACTAAGAGCATTGCTGTTTAAAATCTAATTTGTTGCCAGCATTTCCCTAATTCCGTCGACACATATAAAATTTATGGATACGCTAACAACTTACTATTCAAGTACTCCACGGCAATGGAAGTCAGTAAATGTATAGATTTGTGAAATCCGATATCTACTTTACATCTCAATATGTTGTCTAGTATCTTTACATTTCACTCTTCTCATACTAATAAGAAAAACGTTTACAAAAAATTATTTTTAATTGCCACTCCTAGTTGAAATTTAATTTTCCCTAAATTTGTACATTGTATTTATTTATTGTTCCCTTTGCATCATTACTTAGTACAAAGTACAAATAATATGGGATAAGTCAAAAATAGCACACACGTACACACACACACACACTCTCTTTATCCTTTCTGTGACTAAGTATAAGATAACTAGGGCCGCATTTAAGCATAGGCTATCTAGGCTGTAGCCTAAAGTCCCGCACTACAAAAGGGGGCTTGCACCACAAAGAGGGGGCCCGCACCTCAACCCTGGGGCCCCCGCCTAGGCCAGTAGTAGAGCATAAAAAAAGAAAAAAAGGTCGCCCATAAATTTTTTGGGTTGAATTTCGAATTTAATCCCCGGTCGGAGTGGCCATTGCCGACAGGAGAGCCCGGCCCACAAGGCCTAAATGCGGCCCTGATGATAACATTTGATTTTTTTGTTGCTGCTTGAGTTCAGTTGAAATGAATTTAATTTATTTGTGATGGACAGCTTGCTCCAGTGGTAATTACAATACACCATTCAATTATTTTTATTATATTGTAATTATTATTAATACTATCTGACATATTTTGAGGGTTAAATTCCTCCGCTCATATACTTTTACCAATTAAGAATTTAAAACCCTTCGGCCTTTTAATAAACTAGTCATCGCTTCCCTTGGTAATCCCTGACACTGTACCTACAATCCCTTACGCATGATATCGAGTGACAGTCCAGTGCCTATGGTTATCCTTTCCTTTCCATGCACTTACTCGTAATTATTCGAGCCTATCCATCCAATCACCATCATCAAGAAATGCCTTAATCATTTTCCTGTTTTCCTATCACACTCAATCCTCCTCTTTTATCATAACAGTTATTGACTGCGTCCGCAACAAAGTTATCAGTTATCTTTTGCACGCGATCCAACTCCTGTATTTGATACTCATAATGTGAGTCCCAAACTACGCCACCATATTCAAGCAATTGTGCAACCAAAGTTTTGTAATCCAATTACTTCGCTTCTCTGGTGCACCCTTTACAACCCTTACCATCAACAGAAGGAAATATTAATGGGAAACAAGGTGCCAAAGATGCAAAATATTATTGTTGAAGGGGATTACTCACTGATGCATCCAGAAATATCTATTGCTATATAAAAAAAAAAAAAAAAAAAAAAAAAAAAATAAAAAAATAAATAAATAAATAACTGTAACAAGTCTACCCACACAATTAGAAATCAGAAAAATTTGAAATTTATCCTAAGGATGTAATGAAGGAACCGAAAAAGCTAAAAATCCATTAATAATACTACAGACCTTCTAAAGATAATAGGATGTGATACCGTACCTTATCTTGAAACGTTAATTAAATTGAGTCCTGATACTTGCTGCTTACCAAATGACTGGAATAGTGCGATAGTAGTACCTATCCATAATGGAGGGGTAACAAATAGAGTCGAAAATTACAGGCCAATTAGTCTAACATCAGTTTCAAGTAAACGAATTGAGAGATTGGTATGTAACCACATCAGAGGTACCTGTGTGCAACGTAAGTTCTTTTCGAGTAGGCTGCATGGCTTTAGGCAATGATATTAATGCGAATATCAATGGGAAGGATGGATATATGCGAGATATTTCGGATGAAATGTAAAAGGAAGGCGCTTATAGGTAAGGATAGAGAAAAAGTTACTAAGGATTTTAAAAAGGCAAAGATTTTAAGTAACTGGTTTAGTGAGACCATTAGTGACAATGATTCAGAAACTGGATGGTCCAAATCGGATAACGAACTAAACAACATAATTAGCAATGAGAAGACCAAAAAATTTGAAATTCGTCCAGAGGACATCATGAACTAAGAAAGCTGAAAAAACATAAAGTTGCTTTTGTAGATAATATTACTAAATATCATCTTGAAATATTACTTAAATTGAGTCTGGATACTTGATGCATACCAGTTGACTGGATAAGCGAGGCAGCAGTGCCAGTAAGTAAAGGATGATCGAGAAACAGGGTTGAAAATTGTAAGGCTGGAGGTTTTCTCGGAGTTGAATATGAATAAAATCTTGTTATGCCAAGGGATTTCCATTTTGAGGCTTCAATATGCAGTTTCTTCCCCACTTCATAATCATAATCAACCTTGTAATGTCCAGCCTCTGCTGTCACTAATTTTTCGTCGGCTCTCCATGTATTTGTGAGAGGAGGGTGGCCGAATTCCTTCCAGTTAACTGCCAGCAGTCCTTTCCCGCTAATAATCTCAATTTTGCCAAAGGGTAAA
>JARYHS010006964.1:10249619-10275590 GCA_031002005.1 Vandiemenella viatica | reverse complement strand
CCTATTAGTAGTTGTCTGAAAGCTGTTTTCTTGAGTATCTTTGTTTACTTTTTTAGCTAAATATGAAGTCCTTAAAGTGTATTTTATATTATTAGTAAATGGAATGTGACTGATTGAAACCTTTATTGTGTATAACAGGCAGTCTCAGTTACACAGATCGATTTCACATATGTTAGTATCCACATGCTGCCAACAGAATTTTCCTGCACAAGTCTACTGATAAATTATTCACATGTGTTGCATTAGTTAGGGGTGTGTTTTTCAGTGAAGTATTGTTCATATGTTTCAAAGCAGTGACTTGCATTTTGCTCCAAATAACATAGTTGTGGTTGTCCTGTAAAATTCCTGCTCTTTAGTAGCTGCTTGTAATAACTGAAGATGGTAAGATAAAATTTATTTACCAGTGCTCATATATTTCTGTTAAAATGTATGTAAGTATGTAATATAGAAGTTATTTTCTGTTGTGTGGGTGGACTGTAACAAGTAATGTGCTATTCCTTACTGCAATTGACACATAACCATAAACCAAGTGTAAGATATAATGATAGATTCTGTTTCATGATGAGAACAAGTTGTTTCACCACTTGCAGCTTCATTGGTGATTTACATTCAAGTTGTGTAGGCTCACGTTAGTGTCGTTGTTGGTGCATTGAGCCATGAGTATATCTTGCTAATTAATAGCTGGTAGGAATAAACAGTTCTGAGGTCAAACTAAGTATTCTTATCAGTCTCTGAATGGATCATAAATAATATTAACTTCAGCTGTCTTCTTGGATTTGTAAAAATCACTGATTTTCTCCTTACAGTGCTGTGTACTGCTTAACAGGATATTGCATTTGCATATGCATAATGCAAACACAACGATTTTATGACATGCCCTGTTGTCGAATTGCTGAGTTTGTATTGTAACATCTCACTATGAACTTGTGAAGATTACACCAATTTGACGTCATGGGCATATCACTATTTGCACTAAAGATTGAGTTTACTCTTGATAGGCCATTGACTGTCAATGTATGTGTTAAATATAGAGATCCATATTTACTTTTATTGTGTTGGTACAAAAATTTAGTTAGCGTCATCTATATGATTTTCTTGTTGTTTTTTCCTCCCGAGTAGTTTTCTTTGCAGATTGCAAGTGATATGAATGTTAACATGTCTTATAAGCCATTCCATTGAGCCAGAAATATTCTCTGCTGCTTAGTAAAATACTTGTTAATCATCCTGTGCAATTTTCTATAAAATATCATTGTATGCCTCTAGCCTCACATTGTTTCTAATTGCTTATTCTTAATAATGTTCATTGCCAAGCTATTTCCAAAATAACTAAAGTTAATTACTCTCTTTTAAATCCATTTTTTAATTCATTCATATTAATGTGAGTATCTTACCATACAGTTTTACTTCAGCTTGTTCCCCTTAAGTTACCTTGTACAGGCAAATAATACAATTTCTGATTTTCTGAGGTAATTAAAAAATTGAAAGGCTGGTAACTGATTGAAGTAAAGGGGGAATCTCTTTGCATTGCATAATTTGTGCTATATACCAGCCCATTCTGTCTGCATTATCCTCACCACAATTAACTGTCCAGCACAGTGAACACAAGGCTGATATCATCTTTGAATGATTTCTTTTAAAACTTGTATGTTGATTCGCAGTGTTCTCAGTAACTGCTTCGTAGTTGGATACCAGAGTAATTGCTATGGGCACCACTCTACCTGAGCTCTGCCACTGGAAACTGGCATATATACATACTGTTAGTAGCGCATACCTGCCAGAATTTTTTTTCTTTAATATTCCAAGCCTTTCTCTGCTTTTGCCTTAAATATTTGTAATTTAAAATACTCTTATCTACCGTTTATTAATTTATTTAATCTCTGAAACATTTTTCCCTTGTTGAATAGTTAATCATCAGTGAGAATTTGGTAGATTTAGTTAGGTGCTGGTCATGAACAGCTCTATTTCCACTTTTATAGAACCCTATTTGATGCTGTGCTTCAACACTGCTCCTTGTATTTTAGTGAAGGTCACAATTTCCATAGTTCTTGCACTGGAGAACCTTGTTTGGTATCCACACTTCCTCTAGCAGTTACAGTCTTTTCTATGTCTTTTCTTAACCAAGAGGTTCCTTCACTTCTATGATATCTACATCTACATATATACTCTGCAATTCACAAAATTATGGGTGGCTGAGGGAGCTCAGCACCAAAGCAAATCTATTTGCTGTGCATTCCAATCCCTAATGGTACAAGGGAAAAAAGAATTCATATAAGAATCAGTGCGGCACCTTATTTCTCTAATCTTATCTTTCCTGTCATTCAGGCTCAAATAGGTTGGTGTACGAAGTATTTTACTACACTCGTGAGTGAAAGTGGGAGTACGCATGTTTACCAATAAGTTTAAATGAAACATGCATCGTCTATCTACCAGAGACTCCCAGCCTAGTATGCTAATCAGTTCTGTGACACTTTCATAAGGACTGTAGCAAGCGGTCACGAATCGAGTGGCTCTTCTCTGTATTTTCTCTATACTGTCAATCAACCCCATACGAAACGGATCCCACATGGCACAACAATAGACCAAATGTGGACGCACAAGAGATTTGTACGCTATCTCCTTTGTTTGTTCATTACAATTTTTCAATATTCGACCTATGAATCACAGCCTAGAATTAGCTCTACCTATTAACGAATTAATGTGTAAGTCCCATTTCATATTCCTTTGTACTGTTACTCCCAAATATTTCATAGAATCGACCATATCAATAACTTAATTGTTTAACTCGTATTTCTGAACAGTTGGATTCTTTTTGTTAGTTATGCTCATTGTCTTGCACTTTTTACAATTTAGCATAAGTTGCCACTCAGCGCACCATGCCAAAATAATATCCAGATCACGCGAAATTTCTAAGCAATCGGCCAAATTCCTTACTTCCCTATAAATAACCGCATCATCAGCAAACAATCTAAAAAGCCTTTTCACATTGTCTCCGAGATCGTTAATAAAAATTAAGAAAAGAAGTGGTCCTATTACACTTCCCTGAGGTACACCCGATGTAATATCTAGATTAGAAGAACTTTCTCCTTCAACGACGACATACTGTGACCGACCAGTTAGAAAATCCTTTATCCATTCACAAAGCTGATCCGATATACCATACGCTCGTAGCTTCGCTGAAAGGCGGTTGTGTGGCACAGAGTCAAAGGCTTTCTGAAAATCTAAAAAAAATTGCATCTACTTGTGAACCTTCATCAATAACTTTCATTACATCCTGTGTAAATAGGGCCAGCTGTGTTTCACATGATCTTTTCTTCCGAAATCAGTGTTGATTTGTTGTAAGCAAATTATTACCGTCTAGAAATTTCATAATGTTCGAGCATATAATATGTTCCATAACTCTACTACAAACAAATGTTATAGATATTGGACGATAGTTTCCAGGATCACTTCAATAACCTTTCTTGAAAATCGGAGTTACTTGTGCGATTTTCCAGTCTGAAGGTACTTTTCGCTCTTCTAATGATTTACTGAATATATCGGACAGAAATGGTCCGATTTTCCGCCGCATACTCTGAAAATACTCTTACTGGAATTCCATCTGGGCCCTGTGCTTCATCATATTATGTGGAAATATCTCTTTGACAAGACAAATGCTAAGTATGTTACAAAGAACTTAAAATTCAAGTACTTAGTGTATCTGATTGAATATATTTAACTGTTATTGTTAATTTAATGGAAGTATTTCCTCATGAGGCTAATCGAAAATCTGTCAGTGAAGTCTATTTGTGAATTGTTTCATAAATGTGGTGAAGACACGATACATTTTTCTTTAATATAAAAATATGAGGAAATTGCGCCATAGTAATTTTAGTGAATCATATTAACAACCACTTAGTTTTATTCTGTGACATCTAGTTTGTGCATCATAATGGGTTGCAGTGTTGTATAGGAACACTGTAAGATTGTCCCCTATTAAATATAAATACTATTTAAAAAGTATTTTTGATGTTGATGATAGTTGCCTTTCTACGGTGAAACCAAGTTTTTAATGATTCATACATTTATTCTGAATAGCAATTAAGTACAAATTTACCCTTTTTCTAAATTGTGGATTTTGTTTTTGATGCCTGCTGCAGACTGGTTTTTTTTACAAACACCAGAATGGACCTATTCCTCTGAGGAAGCTTGCCTTGCCTGAATGAAGGAACTCTTGGGCCAGTCATGTGGTAGGATGTGTGTTTGAATCATGGTCTGATAATGGCCAGGCCATTCAGATTACAGTTTTCAGTGGTTTCTAAAAATTACTTCAGGTTAATCTCGTGCTGATTCCTTCAAATATGCATGGCTGAGTTCTTTCCTATTCACTGTGCACAATTCTTTCTCAGTTCCACTGGTATCAATAAGCATTAAAGCTGCAGGGGGAAAAAGCTCATTGTTTGTAAATGGTTTCATTTCACCCAGAGAAGCTATAATGCATTTGCTATATAAATTTACAAAATAATTGAATAAGCATACTGAGCGAGCAGTAATGTTCAGGCAGTCCATCAGTATGACGTGCCATTTATGCTAGGCCCTGTACAGATTTGGGTATTCCATTGTTACTTTAGATAAACGTATAATGTTGTTACCATTTTCTATATTCTATGGTGACAATTCTATCCTAGTTCTAATAATCACATTTTGTGCGAGATATGAAGCACTATGAAGCACTAATAAATTAACCTATATTATCTGGGATAAGAATTCATTCATTTAATACATATGATAATTTTGCATTGTCTTTTATAAATCAGAAAGGCTACATGAGCAGTGATTAAGCGCTTTCTTGTAACCCTTTATGGAATTATTTTCCTTTTGTTAGACCAGTGTAATTGGATGATATTCTCAGCCTAACTAAAGTTTTATTTTACAAAGTGTTTCGATACTTGAGTATTTGATGTTGTTTGCTTACATTTAAGTTTGGTTTGATGTCACCAGTTAATAAGGGTCAGTAACTTTTTTTTAAAAAAGAACTTTTCATATTTTTACTGTGGTTACACTTCCTGCATGAATGTTTTCGATTTTACTTTGATTAAATTATATTCCTAGTTTATGTTTATATCATAATGTATTTATAATTAATTCCTTTTTTTAGAATATGCTGGAAAATACTGAACAAGAGAATTCAGAAATGGAACCCGTTCCTGATAGGTAAGCTGTTTCCTTGTTATTGAACAGTAAGCCGCTGTTGTAGAACTTTACGTTACTTTAATAGCTGATCAAGACTTACCACAATCTTAAGTATAGAACAGAAACTAGGTGAATTACCTGTCCTTGATTAACCTCTATTCTGAAGGATCATGACTTTTTTCTCAGGATCATCCACCCTTAGCCAAGTAGCTCCAGATTAACAGAGCTAAAAGTTTGCTGTTCACCTCTTTCTGTTAGAAATAACAGTTGCTTCTATAACATGATTGTATTGCCAAGAGATTATGACTGCCAGTATGAACATATGGTTCGTATATACGCTGTGTCATATTAACATTTTTGTATATGTAGAAGATTTATAATTTAGTTTTTGAAAGTATATCATATATACTGGCCAAATCACCAATTTTTTAATGTATTTTAAATGAACAATCCATAACACTGAGTGAAATGATTGTTATATAAATCATAGTGAATACACACTGCAGGGAATAAACTGGGCTGAGAACAAGATCTCATAACTTTTTATCACTAAACAACCTCAAGACTTAGACCTATTATTATAAGAATTATTTTTTGTTTGATTTGATTTATTTTTATGTTATTCTGAGTTGTCACCCAAATATAACAGTTCAATTTGAAAATTTGTGGGAGGTTTCAGAATTAGTCTGATTAATACATATGTGTCCCTGTACCAACAAAGCACATGAGTATTGTAAACAATGGCTTTGCATATTGGCTGAGTGATGCTGCTTCCCATGGATTTTACTGGAATCTTAAATTAACGTTGATTAGGTTCAAACTTAGTATAGAAAATGTATAAAATTTATTCTGTCAATTAAGCTTGCTGATCTCTATGCATAACATAAATTTGTATCAAAGCAAAGCAATGCACTAAATCGTTTCATGTTTGACATGGTATTGAATAAATAGAGGGAAACACACCAATTTTTGACTTTTTTGATAATTTCGGGATGAAACCGTATACGTGTACCAAGGTATCTGTTTCTAGCTATATGAGAAGCATGCTGGAATTATTTTGATGGAGTGTGAGGAGTTTAAAATTTTGTATTTCACTGACTTACAAAGTAAGGAGAGAAATAATGTAAAATTAAACAGATCAGTTAAGGTCAAATTATAATTAATATCTAAGGCATCTAAAGATGTTAGGCTAGAAAGTGTTTTCACTATTGGTGTAGATTCACAGAAAATTTACCAGTTTTAGACTTTTGTTTTAGTTTATCAGTGTATCAATTTAGAGCTTTCTACAATCACAGAAAATACTTCAGAGTTTTAATGATCATTAGTGTGCAACTGAGTGACAAATTTGTGAAATTTGCATTTGAGTAACTTACAAACCATGAACTAGAGGCAGCAAAACTTAATGTGTTTGCTACAATTGCTGATATCTTGTAATAGAAAAATGAGGAATTATCATATCTCCAATTAAAGAAATTGAGGTACAAAAACAGTCAAAATCACTTCAAGAAAGGGTTGACTTGATTTGGGGTACAAACTGTCAGATGCCCATTAGCTACAGTTGAAGCAGTAGTTCAGTGCCGATCTTCATCGAAATAGCTGCTTTAGGATATTTTTGGTTTGTATTAAGAAGATCTATTATTTTTTTGATCTCGGAATATTATAATTGATATATCTATCGTTACAAGTAGGTCATTAGTGTGGTAGCTACTATAAGTTGTTTAGTTATCAGAGACAAGGCGGTGGTGGGAGGTGGCTCTTAATGTGGGTGCTTGTGGGTGTGTGTATGTGGGGGGGGGGGGAGTGACATCACAGAGAGTCTGTGCCCACTCGGCTGGTGTGGGAGGTGTGGAGTGTTGTACCTGTCTGGTGATACTGGCACTGCAGGGCGGCAGTAAACGCACTGTGCGACTAAATAATTCAGAGTAAAACTTGGGATCAGTAAGAAGTGCAGTGGCAATTATTTAAGCCTTTGTTTCCTTACCAAGCATGCTGGGAGTGCCGTAATGCTCTCACCTTGCATTCAGCATGATGTAGGTTAGAATTCCACCAGTTTATCTACCTTGTTTTTAGTTATGTGTGGTTACCTTAGGGAAAAATGGAGTTGTTCATTACAATTACTGTGTGTGTATTGCCATAATATAATTTCTTTTAATGCTTTGATAAAATATTTATTGTCAACCAGTACTATATAAAATGTCAATAGACAAAACAATATACAAATATGGATATCACAATTTCTTAGCATAAATGCACTTTCAAATTTTTTTATTTTTATTTTTTTCGCTTAGAATTTTACACCACGTCAACATCATCGTCATTAGAGCTAGGAAAGGATTGGGGGTAAGGATGGAATTTGGCGATGACATTTCTGACGCAGCTATCCCATCATTATCCTTCACGGATTTCATTAAACTATAGAGAACTGAAATCTAGATGGCTGCATGGGAATCAAACCTGCGTCCTCCTGAATGCTAAGCCAGTGTATTGTTATTCAGCAACCACTCTTGAATTTCCCGTTACTCTGAATGTAATACTAAATATTTTCTGATTGACACTAGTATTTTTATTCATGACATCCATTGCTATTCTGTCGTCTCTTGCACTAGGCTTCAAAATTTTAATGCTTATCAAACTGGGAGCTTATGTGCCTGTATACCAGATTTGTGGAAATAGGTTTAGATTCAGTCTTCACATTGGATTTCTGATATAAGTTTCCTAAAGACCTACCAATCTCATTCTAACTGATCTGCAACCCTTACTGAGATTGCTGAATACAATGTTGCTGTTTTTAGTTATATTTAAAAATCCTTTTGTAGGCATTTTAATCGTAGCAGTATTAGTATTACCAGAAGTATCTGTGTGCCATTTCTAGTCCTATATCCCTGTTTAATGGATCACAAATAGAGCCTTGTGTGTGTCCACTGACCAGATGGTCATTTTCTGGTATCTCAAGCTACCTACAGGAATCCCATAAAATAGGCTATGCTATCAAGATGTCTAAAAACTGATCACTGCCTGATACTGCATTTCACAATCGAGAATGGTGTGGTTATCTAGTAAGATACTATATATATAAAAAATGGTATACTGATTTTCATAAATATCTCAGAATTATTATTCATTTAATCATTTATTTACATATTGTATGTTATATTCATATAGCTCTGTATTAATTTTAATCCATTTATTACAGTAAGGAAACTAAATCTCTTCTCTATTTATTTTAGATCCTTTTTTAAAGGAACATCATTATTGGAACTTGCCTGTGCATTCTGTGTGCTTTCATTTGTATCATGGTGCTCTCTAACTAAACACGTCTTCCACCATGTCTCAGCTGTTTCTTCCCCTTTATATATTTGTACATGTTGTTCTCAAGTATTTAAAGATGACATGAAACTACAGATTCATAAGTACCCTAGCTGCACATCACAAAGCAGGTAAGGGTAGGATTTATTATTTTATATTAAATGCTGTAACATGTTTTTAATTGTTTTAACAGGTTAATTTCTTGTGCCAAAGTTTTGCACTAATACTTGAGTTACATCCACCTGCTTATCATCAGTTTAAGCGAATGACAAGTTATATCCCATCCTACCATCAACAATTAGAAATTTGTATATATACAGTTGTCTTAGTGAATATGATGTTGACTGTTGTAGCTGTGCTGTTATAAAATTAGACCTATTTGAAATATCTTCCAAGACTAATGCAAAAGCAGCTTTCTTGTGTCTGTTTTCAATATTGCCTCATTTGACTTCTGTGGCTAAATAGTCTATGGTTAGAATATTCTACAACTACCAAAGTTTTTTCATATTAAAATTATGTTTACTATATCAAAGGTGAGATGCAGCCATCTTATTTTATCTCTATTATGTAGTCATTTTATGTTAGCTGTAGAAAGGTTATTTCCTGTAACTACACATTCTATAATTGACATTATGTCTGCATTATCCCATCACTTTAAGCAAATGACAAGTTATGTGTGCTCTTATAAGCAAAATTGTAAGAGAAGGATAAAACTGTAGACCATTTTTCTCTCATTTTTGATACACTTCTCAGAATGTAAGAGATATTATATTTTTTTATTTATGATCTTACAAATAATTTACTTTATAGATATATCACCATATGTTGTGTTGCAAATAAATGTGTTCACAAGATGTTTCTTCAGTGACCAGTGTAATTTTTCAATAAATTTGTGATAAAATATTATTGAATTGGAGAGTGCATGCTCTGGTGTCACTTCCCCCACATATCTATTTAGATACTCTTTTATTGTTGTTATTTGTTTATTATATTATATGCATAAGTTTTAAATTCCTTCACCCATCTTCCCACTAATAAATTTTGATTTAAGTTCCTTCACCATTTTGGTAAATATTTTATTATTTGCCTTATCTACAAATAAAATATTCCACTTCCTTCTATATGAATCTGAGGGCCAGTTTGTGCTCATAGTTGCCTTTTCCTTCCATATACTGCTCCTACTTGTTCAAAAAATCTGTCTCCAAGCTCTATTGCCAACATATGCCTTGTACACCCCAGCATTCTCTTCACTCTCCTAGAATGACTCCCTATCCAGCTCCATTATCATATCAGTTACTGACTTGCTCCTGTAGTAATTTCCTTAAACAAATGCAGCTGCTTTCCTTTCATGCCCTTGAACTCCTGTATTTAACTCCCAAAATGTGGGGTCCAAACTATACCAATCAAGCAATGGTCTAAGCAAAGTTTTGTAAACTATCATGTTCCCTTAGATGTATTTATTTCATTGATATTTTTTTAGGAAAAAAAACCACATACATAATATTTAATGAATGTGAAAAACTAATTGTCTGATAAATATAAATATATTTGATGGCACTCTTTAGCTTGTTAAAGTGAACAGCCTAAACACACAATGTCTGTTTGCTCTGCTGCCTCTACTGCTTGCATTTTACTGAAAGGACATTCACTTTGAAATTTTTATGTACGCCTTCTAAAATAAAATCATAATCTCATCCATAGAAATTTTCTAAAGTCCGAATGATGTTATCTCCAAATCTTCTCAAGCCGCTAATTTTTTCCCCATCAATTATGTTCTGTTGCTTACTCTTCTGTATTGTTTGGCTTGCAGTGTGAATGGATCACTATCATTATTCCAAGGAATGAAGTGATTCAGAGATCAGATATCTGCATTACAATACGTGTCTGTCCCAATATAGATTCAAACATTTGCTTATCACATTTACTGGTCCGTGCATAGATATTTTATTACCTCCTTATTTCTATTTATAGTGATTATTACTGACAACAGTTGTTCCTGCATTGATGTTTCATGTTATTAATTAGTTAACTACCAAGCATGGTGTAACAATAGCATTCTGGCCTCACATTTGGAGGACGGTGGTTCGAATCCCTCTCCAGGTGTCCAGATTTGGATTTTCTATGGTTTCCCCAAATCACTCTTGGGAATGCCGAGATGCTTCCTTCAAAAGGCCATGGCCGAATTCCTTTCCTTTCCTTGCCCCCATCCTTTCCTGTCTCTAAAGACCTTACTGATAGACATTTAGGTGTTAAAAAATAGTTACTGCAGTTGATAATTTACTCTAAATGTAATTTTGTTTAAAAAAGTGATGTTACTATATCATGAATGTTATGTATGGAGAGATAACTCAAACTTAATATTTCTGTGTTCGTATTTACAGTCATTATTAATATGAAACAGAATTTTATATCAAAGTAACCATACACCTTACTGTATTGATTACTGTTGTTTCTTGGTCCTGTAGATATTGTTGATTTCTTCATGTAAATTACCCAATGGATGGGTTCAGTTTCATTTCACTAATTTAATCTTATTTATGTGTTAATTGTTTTATAAAAAGGCTTACTCTTTTGTTTATAAGTTCTATATTTATAACAATGTTTCATTAACATTTACTTTAAAAAGCAATGGCATACAATTAGTGTTTTTCATTTTCCATTAATTTTCTGTTTATTAGAAAACACAATTTGATTCTTGAATGCAAAGTTTGTAGTCGAGTTCACAAATAATTAGTGTAGCTATTTCTAAGAACTGTTCAATATACTATCACAGCATATCAGTATGGTTATTTTTGTATTTCTAGGAGGAATTCTGATTGTCAAAGTAACATCCAGATCAAGAAGCAGACACAATCAATAGCTGAATATCTAAGAACCAGTGCAGCAGTGCGTCAGATGATTGTTTTGGGTGAATGCCCATTTTCTTGTGAAGTTTGTGGAAAATCTTTTACACAGGTTTGGGAACTTAAGAATCATCAGAGGATTCATTCAGGCGAATACCCATTTTCTTGTGACGATTGTGGAAAATCTTTTCCTCAGTCTGGAAATCTTAAGAATCATCAGAGGATTCATTCAGGCGAACGCCCATTTTCTTGTGAAGATTGTGGAAAATCTTTTGCTCAGTCTGGGAATCTTAAGAATCATCAGAGGATTCATTCAGGAGAACGCCCATTTTCTTGTAAAGATTGTGGAAAATCTTTTACACATAGTGGGAATCTTAAGAATCATCAGAGGATTCATTCTGGCGAATGCCCATTTTCATGTGAAGTTTGTAGAAAATCTTTTAAAGGGCTGTCAATACTTATTAATCATCAGAGGATTCATTCAGGCGAACGCCCATTTTCTTGTGAAGTTTGTGGAAAGTCTTTTACACAGTCTGGGCATCTTAAGAGTCATCATAGGATTCATTCAGGCAAACGCCCATTTTCTTGTGAAGTTTGTGGAAAATCTTTTACACAGTCTGGTTCTCTTAACTCTCATCAGAGGATTCATTCAGGCGAACGCCCATTTTCGTGTGAAGTTTGTGGCAAATCTTTTCCTAGGTCTTGCACTCTTAAGAAGCATCAGAGGATTCATTCAGGCAAACTCCAATTTTTGTGAAATGTGTAGAAAATCTTTTAAAGAGCTAGCAAAACTAGAGAATCATTTGAGGATTCATCCGGGCGAACGCCCTATTCTTGTGAAGTTTGTGGTAACCATTAACAGAATCGGGAAACTTAAGTGTCAATAGAAGATTCATTCAGGTGAACACCCTTTTTCTTGAGAGGTCCATGGAAATTTGTTTTCAATATCTGTTATTCTCAAAGTACATAAGCGAATTCGTTCAGATGAACATCCATTTCCTTGTAGTGTTTGTGGAAAAGGTTTTACCTTATAAACCATCAGATAATTCATTTACACTAACGTGTTTTTGTATATGGTTATGAAGATTTTGTTGTATAGTTTATAAGTTTAAAAACTAATCAGTGGATTTTTTCTGATAAATAACCATAGTCTGATTTTCGAGTTTTGTGTAAGATTTGTGATAAACCTTTTATATTGTTATTGGATCTTGAAAATCTTTGCATAGTTATTTGGATAAACTTCATTCTTTTGTTATTTTCACTATGAATCTTTTCAGCAATGCTGCAAAATAGAGATATGTGATAGTTTGTATTTTAATAAAATGAGTGTAATAGCTGAATAAAACAATAGTGCTGATGATTTTTCTTCCAGTGTGTATTAACATTAAGGGTTCTAGAGTGTTATTTATTGTTGTGTTTGGGATGTTGAAGGAGCACACTGGAACAGGTATTAAATTGTTCCTTACTGTGTCATTTACTATTGTGTTTGGGATGTTGAAGGAGCACAGTGTTACAGGTATTAAATTGTTACTTATTTTTAACAGATATAATTTTAAATATCTAATTTGTTTATAGTGTATAGAAAATTTATTTAACTTACTTGGATTATTTTCTCTGGTTTGTCATTATTATTTAGACATATTAGTGTGTTATTGGCTTAATATAAAATGTAAGACAGTTTACTAAAATGTATTTGGAATTATTATTGTATATTTATAGGTTTATCAACCATTATTGGAATACAAAAAATAACCTCAGTGGGTTATATGTTCTCCAGTATATTCTTTTATCACATTTGAAATAAATATTTTCTTTTACTCAAGAGCATAGACATTGTTGCAGGAATGCCTTACTCTAAACTGTATCTGAGTATCCTTCCCTCCCAGGTCTTTTTTTGTTTATCCATAAAAGACCATGCATAAACCTTAATACTTTTTATTACATCACTCATTGGGTTGAATATAGAGCTTCCTGTTGACAGTTACTACTGTTTTTGATTGTTGGCTTATCTTGAAAATTATTGGATTTATAATGAACATGGCTGGTATTTGCATCATAATTCTTTGGTGTTACAAATATCCTGAACCACATAGTGATGATAATCACTTCAGCAAATAAAAAGTTATTGGGTAAACATCTTTAATAGTTATAGTTAAGGGATTCTTTACTTCTTGAGGTTTTGAAAAAACAATTCTTATCACCTCATTCATAATTTTGATTAATTGTCAAGGGGAACAAACTTTATCTGCCACATGAAAGAAGTTAAGAAGAGCATCATTTTATTTATAGGTTTTATTTTAGTTTTATTTTCCTGAAGTTTTGTCACCTTTCTCTCTACATTACCAGAGAGTGATTCATGGTCCTGCTTAGAAGACTTTTATAACTCATGATTCCAGTTTAACCCTTTAACTGCTACGGTTCGGCCGGCCGAGCCCTCACTGAGTGCGGTTTTGTTTACGCCTAAGCTGTTTACCTGCGCTGGAATGCCACATTAGACCGGACCGCTGTGTGCTGAATACATCTGGAGCGTTTGTGTGGAGTTCTTCTGCTGTCGCTCTGCGATTTGAAACCGCAGATACAAAATAAATACAGTTAATATAACATCTAAAGTTTTTCAGTTTAAAGCTCCTCTAAAAGTAATGTCTGCGTAATCAAACATGCGGTACTTCATATACTATATAGATATTACAGCAACTGAAATGTTTTTAGTTTGTGAGCGTAGTAATTTATCTGGAGAGAACCTTTCCGAATACCTTTCACAAATTCTGCACAAATTTTCCAGTCTTCTTTTTGACCCGGTTAATATATATATTTTTTTTATTTTCTTTAGTTTTAGAGGCGTATAAATGTAATATAATTATTACTCTGCAGTTAACCATGGTTAGTAATTCTTTTTGTGTGATAAGCCTTGAAAAATGGTACAACACACAGTGATACATTACATGTTCTGCATTGGTTTCTCGACGCACTTTCTGTATCGAACATACAGCGCATTTACGCATTGGCGTGCTCTTCTTTGAATTTGCAATATGAATGAAATTTGGAAAAAAGGTCTCAAAAAGTTGCGAGGGCGATTTCAAGGGGGGGGGGTGGCGTCTCACGGAACCTGATCTTACAAGACGGGGGGGGGGTGTCAGGAAATCCTGAAAAATTCCTCACGAAATTTAAATTTATGGATGCAACAGACGAAACTCTGCAACTGGCATTTTTCGTCCGGTTACTACTCGGTGAAGAGCGTGAGCATTTAAAATGCAGTGTTCGAGAATGTGGAAAAAGAACTTTTTAAACCACTTCATAGTGAAAATATAGTGTGAATTGATTCTCGCGTATCTGTTGGTCTCATCAGCATAGATATCATATGATATTCCGTTAGAAATATCAGGAAAAATGACAAACTGCTGGAATGTTAACGTAATCCACACTTGTGTCCTGCAGCTTAATCGACAAGCACATGCTGTCAAACACGTCACTAAAGCATTCTCTTTTTCCACACATTTCGCTCGAACAATCTGTAGCTTCAAACTCTGAAAAATGGTCATTTTCCACTAGCTGATGTACACAGCTTAGGAAAATTACATCGAGATCCTGTCGAAGGGTTATCACTGTCATCCATATTAAAGTGATTATATTCACTGTCGCTTCTAGTAAGAATCTCCATGATTTCTTCCGCGGTACAAACACGACGGCGTATTCGGGAGGACGATGGTTCAAATCCCCGTCTAGGCATCCAGATTTGGGTTTTCCATGGTTTCCCCAAATCACTCCAGGTGAATGCCGGGATGCTTCCTTCAAAAGGCCATAGCCGAATTCCTTCCATTCCTTGCCCCCCATTCTTTACATCTCTAAAAACCTCGCTGTTAAGAGACGTTAAGCAGTTAAAAAAATAATGACTGTATGCCATTTTCTCAGCGAAAACTAAAAGGAAAAGAGCAACACAAATTAGATCGCAGCTGCCAATGCTCAAGGGCCGAATGAGGAAAACAACTAACCACCCTGGGTGGAAATATGGCTTCATAGCCAGGCCGCTAAGAGGCTAGCGTTCACTCGTGGAGCACAGACAGGGCCGAGGCGGCCGTGTTAACACGTCTGGAGCACAGACAGAGCGGCAAGGCGGCGCGTGTATACACGTCTGGAGCACCTGGGCGCAGTAGTAGCCACGCGCGTTAACGCGTCTACAGCAGTCAAAGGGTTAAAGTTTGAAAATATGCTGCAAAAAATTTCTGTGTACTATATAGTGCTATAAGATATCAGTTTCATACTTTAAACTAAATCTTATACTTTAGTGAGTACTAGAATTAAAGATGCCCTAATGGTCACTTAACAGAACAAAAAGATATCATCAACAAGCAGTGTGGTGACCTATTTCCAATCCTTATAAAGCCAATGCGAATTTTCGCTGGGTGAGGGTTAGTGGTGGGTATCTTGTGTGACATCTGCAATTTGAGCCTAGCTATCATGTGCCTGATGCTTTTAATATATGATACTGGCTGGCAGGTGTCAGCTATTTTAAACTGGGTCATACTAGAATTATGGCTTCAAGTCACACACATGTTTGGTGCTGTAGGTATATTCTGTACCTAAAATCCAGCAATAATTAAATTAAGAGAATAAATATTTGCATGTTACAGCGTTTTTTCTAATCTATCTTAACTGCCCCAAATAAAGTGAGTAAAAAATTTCATTGCTCAGTTTCGACCCCTTCCCCTATATATGCCAGTGCAGTTATTTACCTAATCCCTTTCCCCTCTCCGACACAACTACATACTTTATGTATGCTCCCTAAGTTATTGATAAAGGCCACTCTCATATCTAGTGTTGCAAATATGGAATAAACATAATGTAAGTACTTTGGTGGAAGTTTTATTGACATGTATAGATCTATTAGCTAGTATAAAGAATCGTGGAACACAGTGATTCCTTTCATGATCATAACACAATAACATTTAATCTGTATGTCTATTTTGGTTTACTGACACAAGTTTGCAACATTACAGCCACCAAGATAAATGCAATTATTGGCACATGAAGGAAGGATAGATGTGGGGGTTTTAAACATCCAGAGATATACAAGTGGTTAAATTTCGTTAAGTTCTGCACTCACCTTTGTCCACACATCAATAGTGTAATAGAAAAAGTTATGTTATTTTCCCATAGCACAAGACGAAATTAGAAAGCACGGTGCATGAGCAGTAAAGCTCTAGCCTGGCATTCAGGTAGACACAGGTTTGAATCAAAATCCCTCCTTCCAGATTTGGGTTTTCCATGGTTTTACCCAAATCACTGAGGTGAATGCTGAGATGGTTCCTTCAAATGGCTATGACCGAATTCCATCCTGCATATTGTTCCAATTCCTTTGCAGCCACTAATAACATCAGTGTTGATTAGGTATAAACCTAAAATCAAACTGAAGAAATTACTGGCTGATTCACAGTGATTAGGATCATATGTAATAATATTTCATAATTTCAGTTGTACAGCTTGTTAAAAAGTTGGTCCAAGTTACAGGACTATATTTTAAAATATTAGTACAGAAACGGTTGTAAAATAATAGAAACTATTCATGCATTGTAATAATATTATGTAATCACTGCCCACAAATGACAACTACAGTCTTATGTGAATGATAGAGGCAATGTAGTAGGTTTACTTTTTTTTAAAAGTAACATCAAAAGATTTCTGTGCTAATGAAAAGAGTGCAATTTTCAAAAATTTGGTGCAGACCATGTTCCAAAAGCTATTTTCCACGGGTATCTACGAATTTAAATTTCTGTTTTAAATAATTATTATGATTGTATCTCTTAATGAACATTAAAGTGTACTTTAAAGAATAACAATAGAGGTATTATATTTGTATTTTAATTCCGTTACAATCCTTTATACTGCTGTGTAGCTTGCCGGGAACATGGTAGCGAATAGGATGCTTTTTACATTTTTTTAAATAAATTATTTAACCATTTTTGTCCAACTGTCATAAAAATGATAAACTGTATAACCAAGATTAACTCTTTAACTGCTAGGTATTGCCCGGCAAAACCCTCACTGTGTGCTCCTTTGTTATCCTCTGCGCTGAGAGGTCACGAGTGGCCGATACCTGCCCTGTTGAGTCCAGCACGCGGCACGGACTGCTCTGTGCTGAATATTTCTGAGGCATTATGGGTGATGGTCTTCCTTTCTCGATTTGCGTTTTGAAACCCCAGATACAAAATAAATGCATTTACTCTGACATCTAAGGGTTTTCAGTTTAAAGCTTCTCTAAAAGTGTATGTCCATGTAGGCAAATATACTGGTACTTCATATGCTAAATAGATATTACAGCAACTGAAATGTGTTTGGTATTTTTGTTTGTTAGCGCAGTTATTCATCCGGAGAAAATTTCGAAGTTAAGTGTTCGAATACCTATCACAAATTCTGTGTATATTTTCCATCCTTCTTTACACCGTTACTGGCGAAGTTAAAAATATTTTTTTTCAATTTTTTGTATTTCACTTAGTTTTAGAGGCATATAAATGTAATGTAATTGTTACACTATACTTACCCATGGTTAATAAATGTTTTTCATGTAACAAGCCTCCAAACCTGGCACAACATACAGTGTTACTTTACATTGCATGTTCTGTGTTTGTACCTGGTTTCTGGATGCACTTCCTGTTTCGAACATCCAGCGCATCTACGCGTTGGCGTGCTCTCCTTTGAATTTTTAATGTGAATAATATTTCGAAAATGTCCCCCAGTAAATACTTCCACCTTGAAAATCTAGAGTGAACTTATTCTGGCTTATTTGTCTTGGTATATAAATAGAAACTATAGGTTCCTTCCACAATAGATTTCGTAAGGTCATCTGTAAAAAATATTCCAAAAAATGACGGAATGCTGGAATTTTGACATAATCCATATTTGTGTCCTGCAGCTGAATCGTCTAACGCATGCACAAAAGGAAAAGAATCTCTTTTCTTCCAGTCAGAGCTGTCACTACAGTGTCCTATTTTTCCATACATTTAACTCTCACTAAATGAAGCTTCAGATACTGAAAATGTTTACCTCTTGTGGAGACAGACAGTCGATTTCCACTAGCACATGTACAAGGCTTAGGACTACTACTTCAAGATCATATTGAAGGGTCTTTACTATCATCCATATCAAAGAGATCATACTCACTGTCATTTCTAGTAAAAATCTCAATGATTTCTTCCTTTGTACAAACACGACGGCGATCTATTTTCTCAGTAAAAACTACGAGTAAAATGAAAATAGTAACACAAATAAGATCTCAACTGCAGACACTGACGGGCCGAACGTTGGAAAGCAGTTATCGCGTCCAGAGCACAAACAGGGCGGCAAGGCGGCGCGTGTATACACGTCCAGAGCACCTAAGGGAAGGAGCAAGGACGTGCATTAATACGTCCAGAGTACCTGGGCGCAGTAGAATCCCCGCACGTTAAGGTGTCTACAAAAATCAAAGGGTTAAATTACCATCAATTGATACAGCGAAGCATGAAAACTGAAACATAATTAGCATTTGTACCAATCATCAAGTTTTACTACTACAAAATATGTGCAAACATTACAAACAAATATTTCAATATAGACTACAGAATCTTAAAGCAGGAATTTATAGAGAAAAACAGAATTGGATCAAATAACCTTAGAAAAACCAGTTGGGGCCTTATAAATGATGTAAGGTAGGACAAGCAGGAGCTGGAGAACAATGTATTAAATACAAATTGAAAAGTAGTAGAACATTAGTAATATGTTTAATAATTTATTTCTTAATGTGGGAGAAGCTATGATTAGCAACAGAGCAAATGCAGATAGTAAAACCTATTACTCCATCAATAAATCAATATTTTAAAAAAAATGACAGAAAAAGAATTAATATTATAAATAATTTAAGAAATAAAAATTCTAATAGGTAGGAAGGTATAACTACGTTTGTATTGAAACAGTGTACAAAATCCTGGCATTTCTTATAAGGTAATCAATAGCGAATTGAAAATATCCAAACTGTCTGAAATTCAGCATAATAGACCTGTCTATAAAAAACGGCAACAAGAGAGATATTGGTAACTACATACCTGTTACTCCGACTTCCGTTCTGAACAAATTATTTGAAAAAGTTGTGTTGGTTAAAAGAAGAAGTAGTAGACGATGAGGTTTTTCCTGGTGGTTACAGAGTGTACCGCAGAGATAGAGGAGCAATTGGTGGAGGAGTTTTCATACTAGTTAGCAAAAACTACCACAGTTCACTGGCGTTCGTAGATCAAGACCATGAGTTACTTGGGGTAGATTTCTGGGGTAATAAAAAATCAAAAAAATCAGTGTATTGGCCGTTTACCGCAGTGGAAGAATGACAGAATATGATGAGGCTCTTGGGGAGAAATTAAATTCATGATCAGATTTCAGAGGTGACAATAGAATGACCATAATTGATGGGGATTTAGATTTACTAGGTGTAAACTGGGAAGGAAATAAGATAAATAACACAGGGGAACTAAGATTTACAAATATCTTAATAAGGGAAGGAGGATTTACACAAGTGGTTGATCAAAACAATAGGGGACAAAATATTTTGGATATATTTCTAATTACGCCCATTGAAAACCTTGTGGGGTATCAAGTAACTGAAGGAATAAGTGATCATAAATCCGTTCTGATGGATATTAGAGGATTCAAGAAACCAGCAGCCAAAATTGAAGGGGGAAGTAGATACAATTATAAAAAGTCACAGGTTTCAAATTTGAAGAGATATTTCAGGGAACAATTTAGCAAATGGAGGGAACGCACAAGTACAGTAGTGTTAAGTTGGAAAGAGTTCAAGGAGATAATAAGAAATGGGGAAGAAGATTTTTTTCCAAGGCGGAAAATAAAGAGCAGTAGAGAACCTATGTACTATAATAGGGAAGTGAGGAGGTTAAAGAGGTTGGTAAGAAGAGAACATAACGGAGTTAAGAGACAGCAAGGTAGTAGGGAATATTTAAAGCAACTAAGCAAGGACTTAATAACAACAAATAAAGTGGCTAAAGATGGTTTTGTGAAGAGACTTGTTAGTGCAGGAGGACCATTGACTGATGCAACTAGAAATTTCTATGGCTATATCAGAAAACTGAGGGGAAGGGAGTGTGTAGAGACACTTATAGATAAGGATGGAGAAGAAGTTACTGAGGATTTGAAAAAGGCTGAGATTTTTAAGTAACTGGTTCAGTGAAAGCATTAGTGACAATGAATCAGAAACGGGAGGGTCTAATTCGGAGAACGAACTTAACAACAAAATTACAAATGACTATAGTAAAAAATTTGAAATTCGTCCTGAGGAAATCATGAAGGAAATAAGAAAGCTGAAAAAACATAAAGGGGCTGGTGTAGATAATACTACTACAGATATCTTAAAGATAGTCGGACCTGACATTGTACCTTATCTTGAAATATTATTTAAATTGAGTCTGGATACTTGCTGCTTACCACAGGACTGGAAAAGTGCAATAGTAGTACCGGTACATAAATGAGGGGTGAGAAATAGTGTTGAGAATTACAGGCCAATCAGTTTGACATCAGTGGTAGGTAAATTAATGGAAAGATTGATATGCAACCACATCAGAAATATATGTAACGAATGTAATTGATTTTCAAGCAGGCAACATCGGTTCAGGCAAGGATATTCATGCGAATTTCAGTTGTTGGGATATATTCAAGATATTTCAGATTAAATGGACAAGGGAGGCCAAATTGATAGTGTAGCACTAGATCTGTCAAAGTCCTATGACAGAGTGAGCCATAAGATGTTAGCAAATAAGGTAAAAACTATTGGAGTGGATGAGAAAGTGATATGTTATGTAGAAAAATTGTTAAAAAGTAGAAAACAGAAAGTTAATGTAGGAAATGTAGTATCAAAAGAAGGGCAAGTTAAAATGGGAGTGCCACAGGGTAGCGTATTGGGACCATTGCTATTTTCTCATGGATAATTGTGTTGATTGTTTCCTAGCTGAAATTAGATTGTTCGCAGATGACATAATGCTATATAAAAGAATCAAAACGATATAGGATTGTAAACATTTGCAAGGTGATCTGGACAGGATATCTAGTTTGTAAACATCGGATGAAGATAAATACAAAAAAAGAGTCTGCTTATTAGAAACACAAATAAAAAACAAAAGGTTAATTATGAATATAAGGTGGGGAAAGAATTGCTTACTGAAGACTTGAAATGCAAATATCTTGGCATTACATTTGATAACAAGCTTAACTGGGCAGGTCACATTGGACAGGTGGTAGGAAAAGGTTTCAAAGTTCTGCACTTGTTGAAGAGAGTGATGAGGGGATGTACGAGAGAAGTAAAGGAATTGGGTTACAAAACTATGGTCAGACCATTGTTCGAATATGGTGGTGTAGTATGGGACCCTCATTTTACATATCTAATACAGGAGTTGGAGAGGGTGCAAAACAGGGCTGCTAGATTTGTTTCTGGAAATTATCGCAGAATGCAATCAGTGACGGATATGATAAAGGAGCTGGAATGGGATTCATTATAAGACAGGAGGAGGATGAGGAGCGTCATGGGAGTGTACAGGGTGTATATTGGCGATGAGGCATGGAAAGATATTGGTGTAGGTATGAAAAGTAGTTCATGGAAGGGAAAAGGTGACCATGACCACAAGCTGGCAATCTTTTTCAGGCAGAAGGGTGTGGGAATATTCTCTTTTTTAGGCAAGGGTGTCAGGGATTGGAATGAGTTATCAAGAGAAATGATGAATAATTTACCGAAAACGTTGAAAGAATTTAAAGATAAATTTTGTAAAGGGCAAATGTAGATGGGTGCAGGATAGGGGTAAGATGGGTGTGTAGGGAAATTGCCACCGGACCCTGTGCTCCATTTCAATTAAATTAAATTAAACTAAATAACTTCATATATCAAAGTAGCATTATTAGCTCATGCCAATCTGTATTCAGAAAGCGGCATCCATAATTAGCGCTGTCAATTGATTTGTAAATGCCATTTTGTTGCAAATTAGAAAATTAATGGATTAGCTAACAGACTACTGTCATCTCACCTCAAAACAGACCTTGGTACATAGAAATTAATTCTAGAAATAGTGAATCAGTAAGATGAAATAAATGGTTTGGGTAGTTAGATGTGTTGTTCCTCAGGGATTTGTACCTGGTACTTGGCTATTTTTTCAGTATATTAAAGTAGAATTATAACATACACAGATGACACTACAACAATTTGTTGGGTTAACAATGATCCCCCATTGAAGAAAGCTACTACTAATACCTAAAATGAATTATCAAATTATTTTGATATAAATAGATTAATTTCCATTAAAAGTAAAATATATTTAGTAAAATTTGAATTATAAAATTGAAATATGAATAATATATTAAAACCAAAGGACAGTAAGGGGGAATTAATGAAATATCTGAGCATAAGTCCCTATATATACAGGGTGGGGCATTTAATACGTTTTCTGGAAATATTTCGGAAAGAAAGCATTTTAACAAACAATAACCTATATAAAAAATAATCTTACAGTAGGGGGCTACAATTATGTGATATTGGTTTTTTCACAGGTGGCGCTGTTGTCGTTACAACAAGGTCAACTTAATTCTTTTAAATGGGAACCCCTATTATTTTTTATTTTTATTTTTTTGAAGATTCCGATTCCTAATGAAAAAATAAATATAGTTTGCTTAACTCACTTTTCTGTTAGCCTCACACACGGCGCTGTAATGGAAGGTAATTTTAAAGGATATGACGAGGCTTGGAACATCAAAACATGACGCCGGAGAAGTTTGGCAATTAGTCATAATTTTGATTTGAGGGTAGCTCCATCAGAATGGTGCGACTTACAATTGCGGAAAAAGTTGAAATGGTTCTTGTGTACGGTGAAGCTGGTCGCAATGCTATCGCTGCGTGTGCTTTATACGCTGAGAGGTATCCGGATCTGCATCATCCAAGTCCCATGACTTTTCGTCGGACTGTCAACTTATTTATGGGTACTGGCAGCGTGAAACAAATCAGAGCTCGAGGACCATCGGTCACAGACGAAGACAACGAAGCGAATATTTTGGCTGGTGTTGAAGTCAATCCACACATAAGTTCTCGACAACTTGAACGGATGTCAGGAATTTCCAGAAGATGTATCCTGCGAATTCTCCACCGGCATAAATTCCATCTGTATCACGTGTCATTGCATCAGGAATTTCATGGGGAAGACTTCCAAAATCGAGTGAACTTTTGCAACTGGGTTCTGCAAGAAGTGAACAACAACCGTGACTTCGTTTCAAAGATCCTTTTCTCGGACGAAGCAAGTTTCACCAATCGTGGCCACGTCAACCGCCATAACATGCACTATTGGGCTGAAGAAAATCCACATTGGATACGTCAAGTCGATCATCAACGACCATGGGGCGTCAATGATTGGTGCGGTGTTATGGGAGATCATCTGATTGGCCCTTACTTTATCGACGGAAACCTTAATGCCGAAAAGTACAGCCGATTTTTGATAACTGAGCTCCCAGTTTTGCTGGAAGATGTCCCTCTACAGGACCGCCTAACAATGTGGTATCAACATGATGGCCGCCCTGCACATTTTGCGCATGAAGTCCGCGATATTTTAAATCGCCGATTTCCGAACAAATGGATTGGTCGTGGGGGACCAGTGCTTTGGCTGGCGCGTTCTCCGGACCTGACTGCGCCAGATTTCTTCCTTTGGGGAATGCTGAAGGAAAAATGTTATGCGGAAATACCAACAACGCCAGATAACATGAAGCAGCGCATTCGTGATGCTTGCGCTAACATCAGCAGAGACACACTTCGAGCTGTTCTGCCATAATTTCTGCAAAGGGTCAGAAAATGTCTGGAAGTAAATGGACACCTTTTTGAGCACCTGCTGTAGACATGGCTGTAAATAAGTAAGAAAAAGCATTTAAAAAATCAATTTCGTCATTATCCTTTAAAATTACCTTCCATGTTTACAGAATGAAAATTACATGTAATTATTTAAACAATAATTAAAATTATACACAAAAAACGCGAATATTCAAACGAATTATCATTTTTCGCGATTACAGCGCCATCTGTGAGGCCAGCAGAAAAGTGAGTTAAGCAAACTATTTTTATTTTTTCATGAGGAATCGGAATATTCAAAAAAAAAAAAAAATAGGGGTTCCCATTTAAAAGAATTAAGTTGACCTTGTTGTAACGATAACAGCGCCTACTGTGAAAAAACCAATATCACATAATTGTAGCCCCCTACTGTACGATTATTTTTTATATAGTTTATTGTTTGTTAAAATGCTTTCTTTCCGAAATATTTCCAGAAAACATATTAAATGCCCCACCCTGTATATAGAGTATTATTACTTATCCGATGTAATCCAAACTTTAATCCCACAAATAGTAAAATTTATATGTCATCATCATCATCATCATCCTCAACAGTTTCCAGCCACTGGTCGGGTCTGCTTCTGAGAATAAATTCAAAACTTTAATAAAACGATATTTATGTAATAAGGTATTATAAAATCCTGATCAATTACAAATTATTATATATCAATGTACTTTTTTGGAATGTACTGTATTTATAATGCAATTTAATTTGCGTGACCATAAGGTCTTGACTTTGCTAAACACAAGCATATTGGCCATCAAAAAATATTTCCTTCTTTCTTCCCACCACCTCTCTGTCACTACGTTGTTCCAGTCCTCTCCTGTCTTCTGTACACACTCGTCCACTCCTTTCAGCCATCCACTTCCTTTGGATCATGTACCATGCATATCCCAAAGTCCAACCCCTCCTCCACGTAGTGGGAGATTGGCAACGGCATAAAGTAGGGGATTGCCTGTGTGGGTGAGGTAAAGTGGGGACCAAGTGTGTCACGTGACCTATACGGTAGCTGCGAAGGCCTTACAGGAACCCTGAAAAATGACGGCAAACGGGGCTCTGGAGAAGCCACGACAGTCCTATGAAGCCTGTAGTGTATAGAACCTGTTTGCAAAACAAAAACAAGTGAAATTCATGAGTCATAAGTAATTAATATTGCACTCAAATCAAGTCAGATTTACATATCAAAAGACATGATTCTAAGACTGCCGATAAGAGTGCCCATAAAATGGGAGGTAGGCTATATAAGAAGCCTCCATCTATATAAAATTATTCTCTGGGAATAAATTCAAAACTGAAATAAAACGATATTTATATAATACATTAATATACAAACTTGATCAATTATAAATTATTATATATGAATGTACTTTTTTGGAATGTATTGTATTTATGATGCAATTTAACTTTGCGTGACCATAAGGTCTTCACTTTGCTAAAAACTTGTAATCTCAAGCTTATTGGTAATAAAAAATTATTATTATATCATATACAAGAATTTACACTTACAGAATTTACCATCAACGCAGTTAACAAGTAGTCATTTGGGTATCCTAACTGAATCATGATTACATATTTCCATGGATAGATAACAACTAATACCTTAAGTAAGAATATACAAATTTCAAAACCCTAAAATATGTATCTGTACACTCTTTACTTTGAGATGAGATGCTTGGACAAAAATAGAGAGCCAAACAGATTGCCAGAATTTTTGTTTGCATCATTTTTTCACACTGCTGAGCAGGAAACTCAAATTTCACGTACATGGAAAA
>JARYHS010006964.1:10230628-10248619 GCA_031002005.1 Vandiemenella viatica | reverse complement strand
ATAAACTTCATTCTTTTGTTATTTTCACTATGAATCTTTTCAGCAATGCTGCAAAAATAGAGAAATGTGATAGTTTGTGTTTTAATAAAATGAGTGTAATAGCTGAATAAAACAATAGTGCTGATGATTTTTCTTCCAGTGTGTATTAACATAAAGGGTTCTAGAGTGTTATTTAATGTTTTGTTTGGGATGTTGAAGGAGCACACTGGAACAGGTATTAAATTGTTCCTTACTGTGTCATTTACTGTTGTGTTTGGGATGTTGAAGGAGCACAGTGGGACAGGTATTAAATTGTTCCTTACTTTTAATAGAGATAATTTAAATATTTAATTTGTTTATAGTGCATAGAAAATTTATTTAACTTACTTGGTACTTGGATTATTTTCTGGTTTGTCATTATTATTTAGACATATTAGTATGTTGTTGGTTTAATATAAAATGTAAGACAGTTTACTAAAATCTATTTGGAATTATTATTGTATATTTATAGGTTTATCAACCATTGTTGGAATACAAAAAATAACCTCATTGGGTTATATGTTCTTCAGTAGTTGGTTGTAAAAAAATATATATTTGACTATTAAATTGGTGTTCATATATTCTTTTATCAGATTTGAAATAAATATTTTCTTTTACTCAAGAGTATAGACATTGTTGCAGGAATGCCTTACTCGAAACTGTATCTGAGTATCCTTCCCTCCCAGGTCTTTTTTGTGTATCCATAAAAGACCATGCATAAACCTTAGTACTTTTTTTTGCATCACCCATTGGGTTGAATATAGAGCTTTCTGTTGACAGTTACTACTGTTTTTTGATTGTTGGCTTATCTTGAAAATTATTGGGTTTATAATGAACATGGCTGGTATTTGCATCATAATTCTTTGGTGTTACAAATATCCTGAACCACATGGTGATGATAATCACTTCAGCAAATAAAAAGTTATTGGGTAAACATCTTTAATAGTTATAGCTAAGGGATTCTTTTCTTCTTGAGGTTTTGAAAAAACAATTCTTATCACCTCATTCGTAATTTTGATTAATTGTCAAGGGGAACAAACTTTATTTGCCACATGAAAGAAGTTAAGAGGAGCATCATTTTATTTATAGGTTTTATTTTAGTATTTTTCCTGAAGTTTTGTCACCTTTCTCTCTACATTACCAGAGAGTGATTCATGGTCCTGCTTAGAAGACTTCTATAACTCAATGATTCCAGTTTAAAGTTTGAAAATATGCTGGAAAATATTTCTGTGTACTATATAGTGCTATAAGATATCAGTTTCATACTTTAAACTAAATCTTATACTTTAGTGAGTATTAGAATTAAAGATGCCCTAATGGTCACTTAACGGAACAAAAAGATTTCATCAACAAGCAGTGTGGTGACCTATTTCCATACCTTATAAAGCCAATGCGAATTTTCGCTGGGTGAGGGTTAGTGGTGGGAATCTTGTGTGACATCTGCAATGTGAGCGTAGCTATCATGTGCCTGATGCTTTTAATATATGATACGTACTGGCAGGTGTCAGCTATTTTTAACCAGGTCATACTAGAATTATGGCTTCAAGTCACACACATGTATGGTGCTGTAGGTATATTCTGTACCTAAAATCCAGCAATAATTAAATTAAGAGAATAAATATTTGCATGTTACTGCGTATTTTCTAATCTATCTTAACCGCCCCAAATAAAGTGAGTAAAAAATTTAATTGCTCAGTTTCAACCCCTTCCCCTATGTATGCCAGTGCAGTTATTTACCTAATCCATTTCCCCTCTCCGGCACAACTACATACTTTATGTATGCTCCCTAAGTTATTGAGAAAGGCCACTCTCATATCTAGTGTTGCAAATATGGAATAAACATAATGTAAATCCTAAAGTATATTATCTTCTTCTTTGGAGGAAGTATTATTGACATGTATAGATCTATTAGCTAGTATAAAGAATCGTGGAATACAGTGATTCCTTTCATGATCATAACACAATAACATTTAATCTGTATGTCTATTTTGGTTTACTGACACAAGTTTGCAATATTCAGCCACCAAGATAAATGCAATTATAGGCACATGAAGGAAGCATAGATGTGGGGGTTTTAAACATCCAGAGATATACAAGTGGTTAAATTTCGTTAAGTTCTGCACTCACCTTTGTCCACACATCAATAGTGTAATAGAAAAAGTTATGTTGTCTTCCCATAGCACAAAACGAAATTACAAAGCACGGTGCATAAGTGGTAAAGCTCTGGTCTTGCGTTCAGGTGGACACAGGTTTGAATCAAAATCCCTCCTTCCAGATTTGGGTTTTCCACAAATCACTGAGGTGAATGCTGAGATGGTTCCTTCAAATGGCTATGACCGAATTCTTTCCTGCATATTGTTCCAATTTCTTTCCAGCCACTAATAACATCAGAGTTGATTAGGTATAAACCTAAAATCAAACTGAAGAAATTACTGGCTGATTCACAGTGATTAGGATCACATGTATTAATATTTCATAATTTCAGTTGTACAGCTTGTTAAAAGGTAGGTCCAAGTTAAAGGGCTATATTTTAAAATATTAGTACAGAAACGGTTGTAAAATAATAGAAACTATTCATGCATTGTAATAATATTATGTAATCACTGCCCGCAAATGACAACTAAAGTCTTATGTGAATGATAGAGGCAATGTAGTAGGTTTACTTTTTTTTTAAAGTAACATTAAAACATTTCTGTGCTAATGAAAAGAGTGCAATTTTCAAAAATTTGGTGCAGACCATGTTCCAAAAGCTATTTTCCACTGGTATCTATGAATTTACATTTCTGTTTTATATAATTATTATGATTGTATCTCTTAATGAACATTAAAGTGTACTATAAAGAGTCAATAGAGGTATTATATTTGTATTTTAATTCCGTTACAATCCTTTATATTGCTGTGTAGCTTGCCTCGAATATGGTAGCGAATAGGATGCTTTTTAAATTTTTTTAAATAAATTATTTATCCATTTTTGTCCAACTGTCATAAAAATGATAAACTGTATAACCAAGATTAACCCTTTAACTGCTAGGTATAGCCCGGCAAAACCCTCACTGTGTGCTCCTTTGTTATCCTCTGCGCTGAGAGGCCACGATCGGCCGATACCAGCCCTGCTGAGTCCGGCACGCGGCACGGACTGCTCTGTGCTGAATATTTCTGAGGCATTGTGGGTGATGGTCTTCCTTTTTCGATTTGCGTTTTGAAACCCCAGATACATAATAAATGCCGTTAGTCTGACATCTAAAGGTTTTCAATTTAAAGCTTCTCTAAAAGTGAATGTCCATGTAGGCAAATATACAGGTACTTCATATGCTAATTAGAAATTACAGCAACTTAAATGTGTTTGGTATTTTTGTTTGTTAGCGCAGTAATTCATCCGGAGAAAATTTCGGAGTTAAGTGTTCGAATACCTATCACAAATTCTGCATATATTTTCCATCCTTCTTTAGACCGTCACTGGCGAAGTTAAAAAAAAATAAATAAAAATTTAAACTTTTTTGTATTTCACTTAGTTTTAGAGGTGTATAAATGTAATGTAATTGTTACAGTGTAGTTTCCCGCGGTTAGTAAATGTTTTTCATGTAACAAGCCTCCAAACATGGCACAACATACAGTATTACTTTACATTGCATGTTCTGTGTTTGTATCTGGTTTCTGAACGCACTTTCTGTTTCGAACATCCAGCGCATCTACGCGTTGGCGTGCTCTCCTTTGTGAATAATATTTAGAAAACGTCTCCCAGTATATCCTTCCACCTTGAAAATCTAGAGTGAACTTATTCTGGCTTATTTGTCTTGGTATATAAATAAAAACTATAGTTTCCTTCCGCATTAGATTTCATAAGATCATCTGTTAAAAATATTCCGAAAAATGACAGAATGCTGGAATTTTTACCTAATCCATATTTGTGTCCTGCAGCTGAATAGTCTAACGCATGCACAAAAGGACGAGAATCTCTTTTCTTCCAGTCAAAGCTGTCACGAAAGTGTCCTCTTTTACCATACATTTAGCTCTCACTATATGAAGCTTCAGTTACTGAAAATGTTTACCTCTTATGGAGACTAACGGTCGTTTTCCACTAGCAGTTGTATAAGGCTTAGGACTATTACTTCAAGATCATATTGAAGGGTCTTCACTATCATCCATATCAAAGAGATCATACTCACTGTAATTTCTAGTAAGAATCTCAATGATTTCTTCCTATGTACAAACACGACGGCGATCTATTTTCTCAGTAAAAACTACGAGTAAAATGAAAATAGCAACACAAATAAGATAGCAACTGCAGACACTCACGGGCCGAACGTTGGAAAGCAATTAACCAGCTGGAGTGGAAATACAGCTACCTGACACGGTCGCTAAGTGGCTCGCATGTTAACGCGTCCAAAGAACACTGGAACTTTACAAACAAATATTTCAATATAAACTACTGAATCTTAAAGCTGGAATTTATACAGAAAAAAATAATTGGATCAAATAACATTATAAAAACCAGTTGGGGCCTTATAAATGATGTAAGATAGGACAAGCAGGAGCTGGAGAACAATGCATTAAATAAAAACTGAAATGTAGTAGAACTTTAGTATTATGTTTAATAATTTATTTCTAAATGTGGGAGAAGCTATGATTAGCAACAGAGTAAATGCAGATAGTAAAACCTATTACTCCATCAATAAATCAATATTTAAAAAAAATGATAGCAGAAGAATTAATATTGATATATTTTTCTCGGGCTTCCAGCCGTGTTAAGATGTCACAATTGTGGGACGTTTCGAAGGCGTCCTTCTCTGCCTTCATAAATAAAAATTCTAATAGGTAGGAAGGTATAACTACATTTGTTTTGAAACAGTGTGCATAATCCTGGCATTTCTTATAAAGTAATCAATAGCAAATGGAAAATTTCCAAATTGTCTGAAATTCAGCATAATGGACCTTTCTATAAAAAAAAAGGCAACGAGAGAGATATTGGTAACTATATACCTGTTACTCCGACTTCCGTTCTGAAGAAATTATTTGAAAAAGTTATGTTGGTTAAAAGAAGAAGTAATAGACAGTGAGGTTTTTCCTGATGGTTACAGAGCGTACCGCAGAGATGGAGGAGCAATTGGTGGAAGAGTTTTCATACAAGTTAGCAAAAACTACCACAGTTCACTGGCGTTCGTGGATCAAGACCATGAGTTACTTGGGGTAGACTTCTGGGGTAATAAAAAAGAAAAAAATCAGTGTGTTGGCCGTTTACCGCAGGGGAGGAATGAAAGAAGATGATGATGCTCTTGGGGAGAAATCAAATTCATACTCAGATTTCAGAGGTGACAATAGAATGATCATCATTGGTGGGGATTTAAATTTACCAGGTGTAAACTGGGAAGGAAATAAGATAAATAACACAAGGGAACAAAGATTTGCAAATATCTTAATAATGGAAGGAGGATTTACACAAGTAGTTGAGCAAAACATTAGGGGACAAAATATTTTGGATATATTTGTAATTAAGCCCATTGAAAACCTTGTAGGGTATCAAGTAATTGAAGGAATAAGTGATCAATGAAGCAGTTCTGATGGTTATTAGAGGATTCAGTAAACCAGCAGCCAGAATTGAAGGGGGAAGTAGGTACAGTTATAATAAAATTGTAGTTTAAAAAACTAAAATCACGCTTTCGTAGTAATGTGAACTAAAAGGTTAAAAATAATATTTATGAACATTTTGTTTAACAGTGATAGGACGTCCCACAATTCAGGATAAATTAATTTTTTTTTAATAAGCTTAAAGTATAAAGTCACTGATTACAAAATTAACTTTAATGTAAAATAGAATGGGGTGCTATTTCAGTTGTCTTATATTTTTTGTTGTTGGCTGTTTGTAAAGACAGAGTCATTGTCAAAAGTTATGTAGAGCGCACCCCACGTTTTTTAACATTAAAGTTAATTTTGTAATCAGTGACTTTATACTTTAAGCATATTCAAAAAAAAAAAATCTATCCTGAATTGTGGGACGTCCTATCACTGTTAAACAAAATGTTTATAAATATTATTTTTAACCTTTTAGTTCACATTACTACGAAAGCGTGATTTTAGTTTTTTAAACTACAATTTTATTTTTAACTTTTTAGTTCAGATAGTTTAAATAGTATGTTTCTTACTGTTGGCTATTCTTCGCCAATCTCTCTTTTTCTGTGAGTTGTAATTTCATTATTAATTATTATTCCCACGAGTAAAATACAATTAAATGGTAAACTCAACAAGAGATCCAATAGCATGGTAAACGAGGAAGGCTACTTTTCTATAATAGTACGAAGTAATATTTCGAATACTTACTATTCAACATCACATTAAGCGACTTCAGATAGAGAATTCTTTCTGGATAGGAGACAGCAGAAGACGATCGTCTACAGCAACCAAGGCTCGTAATTCACACCCGCGAAACTGGACAACGATGATGATGATGATGGCTATATTGGGTGGGAAATCTCCGAAAGGTGTGGCCGCCAAATGACGAAGATTTCTCGAATCGCAACTGTGCACTAATGTCGCGGCTGCATTTGCCTAACTCAGTAATCCCATCAAGTATAGGATACACTGACAACGTGGTGAGGGTGAAATTATTGAATTTTTATCGGTTCTTAATAAGTGTGCAAAATTTAAAACGATTCGGACGTCAGGAAGCGGGTAAACACTGAAATGAAAGATTCCATTACATGCAACCATTTTTCTATTGTTACCGCCAGAGTAACGAGAATAGCAGGACCTTGCTAAGAGACTACTGTATTGTCAACGGTTCTTAAAACGTGTGCCAAATTTTTATATTTTTACTGTCAACGCAATCAGAATATCAAGACATAGCTATGAAATTATTGTATTGTAATCAGTTATCAATACATGAGCAAAATTTCAAACAACTCGGACATCTGGAATTGGGTTAAAATTATATTGCAAAATTCCACGACATTCAACCATTTTTCTGTTGTCACTGTCAAAGTAATGAGCATAGCAGGATATAGCTATGAAATTATTGTATTGTCACCGGTTCTTAATATGTGTGCCAAATTTCAAACAGCTCGGACAAAGGGGAGGGGGTCAAAATGGAGTTGTAAAATTCCGTTACATTCATACATACAAGTTAAGCTAATATAAAGCGTGTAAAAAGGCACAGGTTTCAAATGTGATGAGATATTTCAGGGAACAATATAGCAAATGGAAGGAAGGCACAAGTACAGTAGAGTTAAGGTGGGAAGAGTTCAAGGAGATAATAAGAAAAGGGGAAGAAGAATTTATTTCAAGGCAGAAAATAAAGAGCAGTAGAGAACCTATGTACTAAAATAGGGAAGTGAGGAGGTTAAAGAGGTTGGTAAGAAGAGAACATAACGGAGTTAAGAGACAGCTAGGTAGTAGGGGAATATTTAAAACAACTAAACAAGGACTTAATAACAACAACGAAAGTGGCTAAAGATGGATTTATGAAGAGTCTTGTCAGTGCAGGAGGACCATTGACTGATGCATCTAGAAATTTCTATGGATATATCAGGAAACTGAGGGGAAGGGAGGGTGTAGAGACACTTATAGATAAGGACGGAGAAGAAGTTACTGAGGATTTGAAAAAGGCAGAGATTTGAAGTAACTGGTTCAGTGAAATCATTAGGGACAATTAATCAGAAAGGGGAGGGTCTAATTCGGAGAACGAGCTTAACAACACAATTAGAAATGAAGATAGTAAAAAATTTGAAATTCGTCTTGAGGAAATCATGAAGGGAAATAAGAAAGCTGTAACAACATAAAGGGGCTGGTGTAAATAATATTACTACAGAAATCTTAAGGATAGTCGGATGTGACATTGTACCTTATCTTGAAATATATTTTAAATTGAGTCTGGATACTTGCTGCTTACCACAGAACAAGTGCAATAGTAGTACCGATAATAATGGAGGGATGAGAAATAGAGTTGAGAATTACAGGCCAATCAATTTGTCATCAGTGGTAGGTAAAGTACTGGTGAGATTGATATGCAACCACATAAGAAATATATGTGAGGAATGTAAGTGGTTTTCAAGCAGGCAACATGGGTTCAGGCAAGGATCTTCATGCGAATCTCAGTTTGTGGGATATATGCAAGATATTTCTGATGAAATGGACAAGGGAGGCCAAATTGATAGTGTAGCACTAGATCTGTCACAGGCGTTTGACCGAGTGAGCCATAACCATTGGAGTAGATGAGAAAGTGATTTGCTGGGCAGAAGAATTTTTAAAAGGCAGAAAACAGAAAGTTTGGGTAGGAAATGTAGTATCAAAAGAAGTGAAAGTAAAAATGAGTGTGCCGCAGGGTAGCGTATTGGGACCATTGCTATTCATTATTCTAATGAATAATTGTGTTGATTGTTTACTATGTGAAATTAGACTTGTTTGCAGATGACATAATGCTGTATAAAAGAATCAAAACGATAGAGGATTGTAAACAGTTGCAAGGCTGATCTGGACAGGATATCTAGTTTGGTTGGTAAACATGGGATGAAGATAAATACAAAAGAGAGTCAGCTTATTAGATACACAAATAAAAAACAAATGGTTAATTATGAATATGAGGTGGGGAAAGAATTGCTTACTGATTACTTGAAATGCAAATATATTGGCAATACATTTGATAAACAAGCTTAACTGGGTAGGTCACATTGGACAGGTGGTAGGAAAAGGTTTCAAAGTTCTGCATTTGTTGGAGAGAGTGATGAGGGGATGTACGAGAGAAGTAAAGGAATTGGGTTACAAAACTTTAGTCAGACCATTCTCGAATATGGTGGTGTAGTATGGGACCTCATTTTACGTATCAAATACAGGAGAGGGTAGCAAAAAAGTGCTGCTAGATTTGTTTCTGGAAATTATCGCAGAATGCAATCAGTGACGGATATGATAAAGGAGCTGGAATGGGATTCATTGCAAGACAGGAGGAGGATGAGGAGGGTAATGGGAGTGTACAGTGCATATACTGGCGATGAGGCATGGAAAGATAATTCAATAGGTATGAAAAGTAGTTCATGGAAGGGAAAAGATGTCCATGACCACAAGCTGGCACTCTATTTCAGGCAGCAAGGTTGTGGAAGATTCTCTTTTTTAGGTAAGGGTGTCAGGGATTGGAATGAGTTACCAAGAGTAATGATGAATAATTTACTGAAATAGTTGAAATAATTTAAAGATAAATTTGTAGATGGCAAATGTAGATGGGTGCAGGATAGGGGAAGATGGGGGTGTAGGGAAATTGCCACCGGAGCCTGTGCTCCATTGCAATTTAATTAAATTAATTTAAACTAAATAACTTCATATATCAAAGTAGCATTATTAGCTCATGTGAATCTGTATTCAGAAAGCGCTATCCATTATTATTGCTATTAATTGGTTTGTACATGCCATTTTGTTGTAAATTTGAAAATTAATGGATTAGCTAACCGACTACTGTCATCTCACCTCAAAACAGACGTTGGTACATAGAAATTAATCTTAAAAATAGTGAATCAATAAGTAAGATAAAATAAATAGTTTTGGTAGTTAGATTTGTTGTTCCTCAGGGATTTGAACCTGGTACTTGGCTATTTTTTCAGTATATAAAAGTAGAATTATAACATACACAGATGACACTACAGCAATTTGTTGGGATAACAATGATCCCTATTGCAGAAGCAACTACTAAGACCTAAAATGAATTTTCAAATTATTTTGATGTAAATAGATTAATTTGCAATAAAAGTAAAATATATTTAGTAAAATTTGAATTAAAAAATCGTAATATGAATAATATATTAAAACCAATGGATAGTAAGGGGGAATTAATGAAATATAGTTCCTAGGTGTCTATGTTGACAAATTATTAACACGGGAAAATACACGTAGATTCTGTCTGTGCAATAGTAAGGGAATTTTTCTTATTAATCTGTTATCTAAATTTTCGGATAGCAGCCTTCCAAAAATTGCATAGTATGGAATAATTTTTACACATATCCTGAATCATATTCAAGTCTAGGGTTTCTGTTGCCATGTATATATAAATTGAATGTTACAGCTGCACAAAAGATATATTAGAATAATATACAAGTTGGATAGAAAAGCATCCTGTAGAGAAATATTTTGACAGGAAAATATTCTTATTGTATTTTCACTATATATATTATATAGGGTATCATTACTTATTCGATGAAATCCAAACTTTAATCATACAAATAGTAAAAGGTATTTGCCATCATCATCCTCAACAGTTTCCAGCCACTGGTCGGGTCTGCTTCTAGGATTAAATTCAAAACTTTAATAAAACGATATTTATGTAATAAGGTATAATACAATCCTGATTAATTAAAAATTATTATATGTGAATGTACTTTTTTGAATGTACTGTGTTTATAATGCAATTTAATTTGCGTGACTATAAGGTCTTTACTTTCCTAAACACAAGCATATTGGCAATAAAATAATATTTCCTTCTTTCTCCCCACCACCTGTCTGTCACTACGTTGTTCCAGTCCTCTCCTGTCTTCTGTACACATTCCTCCGCTCCTTTCAACCATCCATCTCTTGGTCTTCCTTTTGGTCATTTACCATGCATATCCCAAAGTCGAACCCCTCCTGCACGTCGTGGGAGATGGGCAACGGCATGAAGTAGGGGATTGCCTGTGGGGGTGACGTACAGTGGGTACCTAGTGTGTCACGTGACCGATACGGTAGCTGTGAAGGCCCTACAGGAACCCTGAAAAATGGCAGCCAACGGGGATCTGGTGAAGCCACGACAGTCCTATGAAGCCTGTAGTGTATAGAACCTGTTAGCAAAACAAAAACTAGTGAAATTCATATGTCATAAGTCATAAATATGGCACTCAAATCAAGTCAGATTTACATATCAAAAGACATGATTCTAAGACTGCGGATAAGAGTGCCCATAAAATGGGAGGTAGGCTATATAACAAGCCTCCGTCTCATATAATATTCTTCTCTGGGAATAAATTCAAAACTGTAATAAAACGATATTTATATAATAGACTACATTAATATACAAACTTGATCAATTATAAATTATTATATATGAATGTACTTTTTTGGAATGTATTTTGTTTATAATGCAATTTAACTTGCGTGACCTTAAGGTCTTCACTTTGCTAAAAACTTGTAATCTCAAGCTTATTAGTAATAAAAAATTATTATTATATCATATACAAGAATTTACACTTACAGAATTTACCAATAACACAGTTAACAAATAGTCATTTGGGTATCCTAACTGAATCATGATTACATATTTCCATGGATAGATAACAACTAAAACCTTAAGTAAGAATATACAAATTTCAAAACCCAAAAATATGTATCTGTACACTCTTTACTTTGAGATGGGTTGCTTGGACAAAAATAGAGAGCCAAACAGATTGCCAGTATTTTTGTTTGCATCATTTTTTCACAATGTCGAGCGAAAACTCAAATTTCACGTACATGGAAAAGAGCTAAAGAGCTCGTGTGCTCACCTTTGCGAGAAGGTATGAAATAAATACGTAGATGAATTAAATAAGATCATCTATCATCTGTACAAGCACATATGCTGCTTTTTAATACAAACAAGATTTCCGCTAAACGTAATACATGTCAATTGCTGAGTAAGAGACCGTTACTTACTGCAAAAGACGATATGTGAGCGATTTTAGAATCGTAGCGATTGCATCCAGTGGCGGATTTGATTTGTGGGGGGAGGTCTTGAGTGGATTTCGGTTGCGGGGGGGGGGTTGAGCGGATTTTGGTTTGGGGAAGGGGGCTTGAGTCGTGTAAGGGTTGGCTTTATAATCATGCCACCCTTAAAAGATCAATAGACTTAAAAACAAAAGTTTCCAATCCAAATCTCAAAAATTACGATGTCGGAGGTAGACACCTATCCCTTCCCCCCCCCCCCCCTCCCATGGTTCCGCTACTCATTGCATCTCAAACTCCACTTCCGATCAATCACTGTTTATTCCCCAGCAATGGAATACAAATGTATTTCGAAGATTCTTGCTTTTTTTTTTTAGGCTAGGGAAACTACATTTTTGATATGCTGATAGGATTAGCAAATTGCACAGATTTTTTCTCTAGTATCAATGGCATTCGTTAAGAAATAACAGCTGTCCTGTTTATAGTGTAGCACATTCGAAAGGTTTTGGTCCAAACGCAACTCTGCCTTACCCACTCTCTGGTTTGTGTCAAAAGTTATCCTTTGAATTATGTTTTGTAGTTGTACATTATGCACTTGGATTCCAAAATCCTTTTTGCCTACTTCAAGCTTCTTTCTCAATTTTTCCCTACAATTTGCCGCTTGTACTGCTTTTCCTTTTATTTTGTTTCTTTATAGGTATCGTTTCTTCTGTCTCATTTGTTCTTTAGCGCATGTGTTGTATTGAAGCTGTTGATTCCACTACTGGTTTTGTCATATTCTATTCTATTTACTACCATTTGCAGAAGAAACAGAGGTCATGCATTCGTTCCCCCTTTTTTTATCTAACTTTCTTCACTTTGTTCAGGGGATGAAGTTTGGAGAAATGCATTTCTTTTTACACTCCTCTGTCTTGTGTCCCATTTCAACACACAGATTGCAGTAGAGTTCGGCTGCTGGCAATATTTATTGATGTGTCCAAGGTCATTGCACTTTTAATATTTTGGCCTGAACATGTGCTCCTTTACTGTCCTTGCAGAAAATTGTAGGTATAATTGCCTGATTTTTATTATTTCTTTTCTGATCGAGGAACTGACTTCTGTGACGTAGCGAACTATTGCCTTGTTCCTAGACTCAGTTTTAAATTTTGATTTGGACCACATTGCTCTTCAATTATTTTTCGCTCAAAATTTGGTTATATGCGAATTCCACTATCTTTTCGTCTTCCATTGCAATAGGATTCATAATGGCTTGCGTTTTCGCGGTAGTTCTCAGTTCAATTCTTTGATTAATTCGTACTAAGATTGTGGGTGAGCGGTTAGAGCTCTGGCCTCACGAGAACGGCATTTCGAATCCGTGTCCGGGAATCCAGATTTTCATAACCCATGGTTTCCCCAAATCACTCCAGGCGAACGCTGGGATTGTTCCCTCAAAAGACCATGGCAGAATTCCTTCCCGTTACTTTTCCCCAATGACCTCGACGAGGCATAAAGCTATAGTTAAAAAAAAGTTAATTCTTTATTAGCCAATACATTTTTAGCGTTCTCATTTGAAGCAGTTTCAGTTATCACATTTATAATGTGGTGTTACTCCTATTAATCATTATTTTCTCCTTCCCTGGCTTCAAGATACAGGTGACTTTTTCCGCACCTGCTTTGGGCTATCTAATGACATAAATACCACACATGCAGCAGCCGATTGCACTCGCCTCTTGGTTTATTTACTTTCGCCCGTAGTGTAATTAGGTCTGCGTTCTTTATTTTCTTCTTTTCTCAGTTTCTCATTTCCACTCTCTAGTTGTACAATGACGTTATAGTTCATGATGTAAGTTTGTACTTTATCTCCCGCAACCTTGGTTCAGACAGTTTCTGACACTGTTGATAATTTAGAAACGTGTCAATGTCATCATATATCGTAGGAAACGTTTATGGGGTGATAGAACTCATCATTTCATGTCATTTCTCCGGTGGGGCTCCTCTATTACGATTGTGAGGGGAGTGGGTTTAACACAGAGAGTATCCAATTCTGCGAAACCGTAACCCAACTACACTACACAACACTATATAAGATTACACACTAATTTCGTACACTATCGTGACTAATGCTCAAAAAGAAACAGCAGAACATGTTTCCACCCTGGTTAATCCCAAGGCTATTTCGTTTCACTCATTCACTCAATCACACGTCATAATTTGCTATTCCCTTTGAACAAAACATACTTACCCAAGCACTCGCATGACAAGTAGAACCGGCTCCGATACCATTGCGTCCACGACTTGAACGGAGCGCACCCCAGGAGGCTTACACTGGCTACCACTGACTCTGGATACCTCAGAGGACCGGAAGAGTGCGACAGTCGTACCGATCCATTAAGGAGGGGTGATAAATAGGGTCGAAAATTACAAGGCAATCAGTGGTAGGTAAATTAATGGAGAGATTGGTATATAACTACGTTAGAGACGTATGTGAGGAATGTAAGTCGACACCGAAGGCTTTAGGCAAGGATATTTATACGAATCTCAGTTGCTAGGTTAATGCAAAATATTTTGGATGAAATGGACATGGGTGACCAAGTTGATAGGGTAGCACTAGATTTTAAAAAAAGCTTTTAACAGAGTGAGCCATAAATTGGTTCTAAATAAAGTAAAAACTATTGGAGTATAGTAATTCTTAAAACATAGGAAGCAAAATGTTAAAGTAGGAAATACAGTTTCAAAATAAGTTGAAGCAGAAAGGGAGTTCTACAGGGTAGTGTATTGGGACAATTGCTACACATTATTATAATAAATGATTATGTTGATGGTTTGCTGTCAGAAGTTAGGATGTTTGCAGATGACATAACGTTTTACATCAAGATCGAAATCACAGAATACTGTGATCAGCTGCAGGATAACCTAGACAGGATATGTAGCTGGGCAGGACAAGATGGGATTGAAAAGAAGGATCAGCTTATTATTTATACAGATAAAAAATAAAGACTAATTATGATTATAAGGTGAGAAAGTATTGCTTATTAAAGATTTGACATGTAAATACCTCGGTATTTAGTTTGATAACAAACTCCACTGGGCAGGATACATTGGGCAGGTGGTAGGAAAGGGTTTCATAATCTTCACTTGTTCGAGAGAGTTACGAGGGGATGCACTTGAGAAGTAAGGTAATTTGGTTACAAAACATTTGGTCAGACAATTGCTATGGTGGTGTTGTATTGGACCCACATTTTGGGTATCAAGTACAGGAGGGTGTGCACTGAAGGGCGGCTAGATTTGTTTCTGAAAATTATAGCAGAACACAATCAGTAACTGATAAAGTAACTGGAATTGGATTCTTTGGATGACAGGAGGAGGGTGAATCTTATATTGGCAATGAGGCATGGAAACATATTGATGGAAGAATTAGTACATGATATAGAATGGTAAAGATTACCATAATCACAAACTGGATTTCGATTTCAAACACAACGATGTAGAAAAATTTTATTTCGTAGGTAAGGGATTGGAGGATTGAAATAATATTCCTAAATCATTTACTATTACGCTAACAGAATTTAAGTTTACTGCAGCGTAAGAATAAACAGGTTCGTGAATAGGGGAGAAATCAGTGTGTAGGGAAACCGCCATAGGAGCAAGCGCTCCAACACAATTAAATTAAATTATTCAAGAGTATGTATAGTAAATTTGTCAGATTATAGACTAATGTATATAATTGTTCAGTGGAGCGTAACTCAAGTTCTTAGATGTTACTTAGGATTATAATTATCAATAATGGTTACTCAATCTTCCATTAGTTTCCAATATCCAAGCTGCTTGAAGGATTGTTCATAAGCATGTGATAAGAAGCCGCTTGCACTAGGAAACAATTACTGTGTATAGAAACTATCTACAACACATCTAACTCTTTATTAAACCAACCATCCATCCATCTTCTCAAACACTCAGACCTTTTAGGAAAAGAATTAACTTGCTAATAATAAAAATGAATATAGCAGTGAGTTACTGCTCAAAAACCATTAAAAAGAAACTGGTTAGTCCATCTCTGCTGAATGCCATCTATTTCGATTATTTTCCAGACGCCGTAGAAAATGGTTTTAATTTAAGAGCCGCAATGCATGTAGAAATGTTTTTGAAAATATCTTTGTAATTTTGCAAGCTCAAACCAGAAATTCTGAAGAATCAGGCTTTTCTTTGATGGAGAAATACGTATATAATGTCACTAAATATCTGTTTCAGTATGCTTACACAGTTTTTATAGACAGTGTATGTAATTGTACTGGATTGTGATTAGAGATATCATTAATAGCAGTTTGAGATTATTCCCTGATGATGTAGTCATCAATAGAGAAGTAAGGAGCTTCGCAGATTGCTTAGAAATTCTTCGCGATCTGAACGCTATTTCGGCAAGGTAAGATGAATGGTAACTTACATTAAATTGTAAAAACAACAACGCATTTTGCCCTAACATAAAAAAAAACTTTGAGATAACAAAATAAATTCAGTTATCGATATGATCGATTCCCCGAAATATTTAGGCGAAACAATACAAAGCTATATGTAGGGCTCATTGTAACGAACATACAAGCTCTCGGGCAGTTCTTATGTCAAATATTGAAGAATGCAATGAAAATACAATGAAGAAAGCACACAAAAGTTTGGTGTCCATATTTGTACTACTGCTGCTGCCGTTTGGGATTGACACAAGCACAGAGAAGAGCCACTCGATATGTGACTGCTTGCAACAGCATTCATAAAAGCGTCACGAATTGTTACGTACATTGAGCTGGGAATGAATGGCGGGCAAACGACATAGATTTAGTTTTATAGTGCTCTAGGTTGATCACTTGCCTAAATACTTCATACTTTCCAAGACAGTATCCAGGGCGGGCGAGCATGAAATAGTTAAGTAATAGGAGCTATGACCTGAGAAGTAGCACGCCAATCAGCAAGTCCTAAGTCGCCAGTTGCCAAGCGCCAGTCATTACTGCAAGCTGGTAAAGTGACTCATACAGCAGGTTAGCGAGGAGTGTTGCCCTCTCCACACAGTGATGATAGGAAGGGGAAGTATCTATTTAAACCCAGGGGGCAGGGGTCACTCGGTCTCTCCACGAAAGTCTTTCAAGGTACCACATCGACGCCGAGGGCGTCGACGTCGGCGCCGCCGGAGCGTCTGTCGCAGACAAGAAGATGATGCCAGGCGTCTAACACACAGGTGGGCTCTACTGCGTTAGCTGGGTGGGGACAGTTAGGGGTTCAATTATTTGATCTATTCATGTGGGCATAGTCTTGTGGAGACATTATCAATATTCCAGTTAGTTTGGGCTGCGAGGTGCCCATTAGTTACATGCTCGCCTAGTCCTTGGCCCTATCTCTAATGTTTGTTACAAAGCCAATTAAACAATGTAAATATTCACGTATGCCATCAGTCATTGCTCATGTAAATAAATGTGTGAATATGCAACTGCCGTTTACAGTAATTTAACCTAGCCATCTAAGCCATTCCTATCTGAATGTGCTGAGCAGTATAATCTGTTAGGTGTTGCAGTAGGGACCTACGACGAATATTCATATCAGAACCATGTCAGACTTTTATGATCGGCCCATTATCCAAGGCTCCAGTAGAAGTTTACTCTGTCTGCACTTATCAATCAGCTGACAGGGTCACTACAGTTTGAAGTTATTGGCAGACATGTCACCATCCAACTTTAATTACAAGTGCAATAAAGTTCTTCATTCATAGCCTATTTGGACTGCAATGACCAGAGAGAAATGATTAGAGAAATATGACGCTGTACTGCTACCTCCATCAATTCTTTCTTCCCTCGAGCTGTTCGGGTTTCGTATCCACATAATAGAGATTATTTTTTTATGCAAAGCACCCACCGCCATCCTCAGTTTTGTGAATTTCAGGGTATTGATTTAAATAGAAAATCATTTTACCGTCGTTTAAAGCAATGAATGTAGTAGAAGAACCTGAAAAATGGAGAAACATTAGAAATAACTGAGACAAAGATCTAAAAGATTAATGAGCTTGAAGGTGAGAATACAGAATCTTCAATAATTAACACTTATTTTCATTGTCTATATTCTGTATATATTTGATAGTCAGTTCGTGTGGTTCTACGACCCGCTGACCGTGTTCATGTTTGCCGCTTATTCCGCCTTTGTCGTGGCTGGAACAACAGTTTGACTTCGAATCAGAATCAGAGAGTGATCTGGCATATCTCATTTGATCAGACAGATTTCTCAAAACTTCTTGACCACGGATGTAATACTGGGACCCCTGTGTGAATCCCATAACCTTGACCGAGAGACCAAGCAATGAGCCACCTGTGAAGA
>JARYHS010006964.1:10203628-10229628 GCA_031002005.1 Vandiemenella viatica | reverse complement strand
ACAGAATCTTAAAGTTGAACTTTATAGAGAAAAAAATAATTGGATCCAATAACAATGGAATAACCAGTTGGGGCCTTATAAATGTTGTAAGATAGGACAAACAGGAACTGGAGAACAATGCATTAAATACAAATTGAAAAGTAGTAGAACATTAGAATTATGTTTAATAACTTATTTCTAAATGTGGGAGAAGCTATGATTAGCAACAGAGTAAATGCAGATAGTAAAACATATTACTCCATCAATAAATCAATTTAAAAAAAAAGACAGAATAAGAATTAGTATTATAAATAATTTGAGAAATAAAAATTCTCATAGGTAGGAAGGTATAACTATATTTGAATTGAAACTGTGTAAGAACATCCTGGCATTTCTTATAACCATAGTGAATGGAAAATTTCCAAAGTTTCTGAAATTCAGCATAATAGACTTGTCTATAAAAAAAAGGCAACAACAGAGATATTGGTAACTATATACCTCTTACTCCGACTTCCATTCTGAACAAATTATTTGAAAAAGTTAGAATTAACTTCACATTTCAAAGTAGCATTATTAGCTCACGCCAATGTCAGGGGCTGATTGGCCAAGGCTAGTGGGCGTGTGTGTGGATAGGTGCGCTGACGAACTAACCTTAGGGAATTCCAGTTCTGCTCGAAGCGTCATCTTCTGTTCTTCTGGCAGCTCCACTAGAATCTTACCATTGGACTGTTTGGGCTAATGTTTGACACCACTGTGGTTTGACGGCCACAGACCGAAGGTTAGAAATTGATATAAAGTTCTTGCTACATGAAATGATGGGAGACTTGCAATGTAACAGTTTATTGACTTCTAACAAGGAGTAGTACAGTTTATAGCGTGCCGCAAAGTGGATTCCAACTATCACCAACTTATCTATAGCCCCGAAATGTAATAGCTAATTGTTGGCAGATGGTCGCCCGAATGCGAGATGCATGGGAGGGTGGCAGGCTCCTAACAGGTGGCTATCAAAGTATGCTCGACTACTCTCGCCGACTGCCCGACAGTAAAGACCACTACTTCATCGCTTGTACTTCCAAGCCGTCTCGGCTGACCTACAATTACGAAGGGGACTGCACTCTAAGGTGCTGACTGCAAGCGTGCAGATTCCTGTCTGGTCAATGCTCGACCGCGCTCAGCATTGTCAATGATCGCCGGTTGCCAGTAGCTCGACGACTGAATATTCCTATAATTCCCTAAATAGTAATGGCCTTCAAAACGACCTCTTACACTCCTCCCCCATTAGAACAAGGCATTTTCCACAATGCCGGAAAGTACAATATGCAACATAGTTGGATTTCCACTTTGAAGCTCACAAAAATATTGCAACATTTTTAAATATTTTTTTTTTTTTATATTCTGGTGTAGGTGGTCGGCCAAGCCTGAAGATAAACAAAGTCAATTTGAATTTTATAACGTAGGAACAATAAAACAGTTATACAAATGACATTAAAAAAATATAATTTATATAGTAGATGGGATATAGTCATTCTCGACATGTGCCATTTAATTTGAGTTCAGCATAGCTACCACTATTTACGTAGCATTTGATTTCATGGTATTAGCAGTATTTTGTGCTAGTTTGGCTGAATTTTTCCGGTACAAAAGGATTACAATAAGGAAAGTTAAATTTTGATTGTCATAATGATTAGATACTTGTTTAAATTTAATCACATCTTGCTCAGTTTGCAAATATTTTGTTCTGCTTTCTAAGGTATTCTAATTATGAACTATGGTATACTGATTCTGATAGATTAAATTAATTATTCAGCTTAGGAATGATCGATAAAATCTTTGTTTACTATTTTACACATTATCGCATTCTTCAGGGTGCCTCAATTTGAAAGAATTATGTTTCTAGTATGAAGTCTTGCATGAATTGAAAGACAGGTAATTGTCTCTATGGTGGGATGCAACGAAGTAATAAGTTAATTATTACGGATTCTCCTATATATATGCTTACTATTTCTCTTGACAAGTGTCCCGCAAAGTTTCTGTAACACATGATAGAGATGTTGATGAAAAGAACAAGTGATTACCGCAAATTGTTTACAGTTGCTTAAATTACTACGTTTAATTTAACACTTAAGACCTATGGTTCCTACTGAGTAGTATGATTCAAAGTAATCCACAATTGACATATTGCTCTACCCTGAATTAGATGAGTCTATGATTACGTTAACAATTTTAAAGATTTTGGTCTACCAGACAACGCTTACGTCAGTAGTATGATTAAACTTAGATAGGTCTCGTGTGAACGTTAAATTAACAGATAGTTCTCTCATCCGCCTGCTTATAATTAGTCGTCGTACAATAAATATACTCTAGGACTTTGTAAAACATCATTCCGTTAACAGTTAATTATTTTTACTAGTCACTATTGCTCCAACCTCATATTACGGCTTGAATCTCATTTGTTTTATTAGTAAATGCATTAGCTAATCATCAAGAAGTGAATTTATGTTGACAATACGTTACAAGTGTCAAAATTGTCGATTTCCTGATTTGATATTTCTTCTCTTTTAATTTCGGGAAATCATAATTTTATAATGAATCTACTACGATAATATACACATCTTAGTAAAGATAACTCCATTCTTAAACTGCTTAGTCTGCCGTGACTGTGATTGTATGGTAGTTCTAAGTCCCATGAACAGAAATATGTTTTGTGCAAAAGAAATACATTACATGTAAATTACTATTTGTCATATACTGCTGATATATTTTAGTGACAATCTGATTGATTCCCGTTCTTATTACTAAATTGGTTCTACACTAAAATTATTAACTGTTCTGTTTGCGATACTTATGTGTTTGGAGCGTTGTGCCAGTCTTGCAGTTTCACCAGTTGAGTCGGCATATCAATATCAGGTTACGCTGCGCGTCACTGGCCGTGCTTTGCCGCTCGCCGTAACGGCTATCTGCAAAATTACACTTCCGACAGTACCTTGTCTTAAAACTAAACTATACATAATTTTGACAAAGGCGATAGGTGGCCTCAATGGGGAATCTACGACAGCGAATTATTTAATTTTATTATTGAATTAATATCCATGTCTCTGTATACAATTCATAAGCACATACTTTCTCGCCTATGATATGAATGAATTTATTAACGGTTTTGGCCGTTGCAGGGTCGCGGAGATTGTAATGTGAGTTACGTATTTTCCTTCTTTTGACGTTTGAATTCCATACAAGTTCTGATTTACTGAGTTTACTGTCTTCTTGGTTATTGCATATAACAATTTCTTTAACTGGAAACAGCAATTTTTTTGATTCACCAGTAAAACTTGAAAAATATTAGTTACCATTTCCGCGAGTCGCTCCGTTAGTAATCGCTCAACTGTTATTGATAATACAGAATTTACACGATTTTTCCTGAGATCAGTGAGGAACTACCTTTCAATACTCTAGGCTAGACAGTATTTATCACTGAAAAACTCGATAAGGTACAAATAATTTCCAATATCTAGCAACAGATTTTTTTAAACTTAGGTTGTTCATGCAAGGTAAATACTACAATTTATGTCTGAAACAAATAGATGGATTCTCCTAAGTAGTGCAATCTGCTTATTGTCTAACAACTAATCAGAGTTACTTGGTACAATACAACAATTACCAATAGTCAAAACATAATTCTGAAACATTTGCACTGCATATAACAGCTCTTATAGAGACAAGAAGTTGATATATTTTGCATATTTTGATTTATGATTCACTTATGGCATCTCATTTTGCTGAAACTCCTCACAAGTACAAAAGGTATTTAAATGAGGAAAACATGCTCCAAGAATTATTTGTGGAGTTAGCACAAGTACGTAGTTTTTATATAGAAAGTGATTAGCTTTTCTATTCAGTGACATACTTGAAGAAATGTTATTTACGAAAACTTATCGACTTAAAACCAAACAAAGAGAGTTTTTTTTTTTTTTTTGCTCCAGACCACTTTTTTGTTGTTGTTATGTTAGATAAGTATTGTTTGATTTACCGATATCTTGTTATAGATTACGTTCTCCGCTTCCGATGAATTATTAATTTGGAATTGCACATCGTATTACTGGCTCCTAACTCACCAGTCTCTCTCAGATTGAAATTTCATTTTCTTTCTGTTCGTTATATGTAGTTCTCAATTTTCTAATCCTTAACTAACCAAACTCCAGTGATAACTTCCCAATACTACAATCTTATCTGCGATTACACATCGAATATGAACTGATTCCCCAAACTATTTTGAATGTACAGATTTTAAAAGACATACAACATGGATGTAGGTTTGACAAAATGATTAGGTTTGTAAACCGATTGCATTTATGACTAATGAGGTTCACATAATGGTTATGTCTGTAACTTGGATCTGTTGGTAAGGGATGAATGTAAGTTTATTTCCATAAACGTATGGAGTTGACGGTAGGCTTTTGAGTACGTATTGTGTCTCAAGAAAAGGTTCATGACTCCTTTTCCCAAAGACTGCACTCGTATTTTGCCTTTTTAACTCGATTGACGAGTGTACACCGTGATGTTGCCCAGACAGAGTTCGCCAATTTCCAACGCTGTCCGGATTTTTTACATTACCCACTTTTTAATATACTTGGTGCTCCAAACATTTCTAACATGTGGCACACAGTTTGACTCCTTACATTAAGTGAGTACGTATTATTATTGTGGACACATGAAAGACAAGCCACTGAGGCTATATTTTCCCTAACTGAAACACCAGAGTTGTACAGTATTACTAATCATTTAAAAATCATTCTTATTCTTCAAAATTATGAACGCCGATTCCGTTCTAGTTACTGTACTTTAGGATTTTGTCCTTGCATATCTTTAGACTCGCGTTCGATTACAAGCCGTTTACTAATTTTATATGGCAATTATGTTTTTTTTTTTTTATTCATTCCTGTAGAGTTCAACCATTCCGTGCATTCCGATAAATGTTAAATTTGATGTAGCAGATACATCGATATACATTTACTCTTTTTAGTCCATCCATTTCATGTATTATGTTTTAAGTCGCTGTGGCAAATACTTCCGGTTTATATACATTCTACTTGCGTCTACCCGTCCCGTGTCATTGCGCGTATCACTTAACACAAATAAATCTTCTGCAAAAATTCTCGTTAGAGGTATTTGGATGATCTCACGAATGATTTTAGAATATACTATGCAATGTTAGCACGTTCGATTGACTTATGGGTATTCGTATAGCGGTGGGAACACGTCTGCTCCTCAACCTGAACACGTGAAAAGTCTTAGAACGTCAGCCGAAAGTGTCTACTCGCGTGGTCCTATTAACAACTGTACGTTTCGCACGTCTATGACTGCACCATATTTCTAGAGAAAATTTGATTCTATATTCTACTGGAAGCTCTGTTCAAATAACGATCCGCCTGAACGGTTGCTCTGAATCTCCTGGAGCTTATATTAATCCAGCAGTAGATACCCCTAACACTTTAACATTTCCCCGGCCTAGACCGGTAATTTTTCCACTCTGCAAACAACTTTACAACTATGAAGAATTGCGCACCAGAACCAACTAAGAGATATCACTCCCTCTTTTCCCCAATATTTATCATTAATCCAGGCTTTTAGCCCTAACAACCCACCCCATTCTGCTTGTCCCGGCTTCAAGTTACCGGCATTACTTAAATGCAAATGGGTGGAATGGAGCGCCTACATCCTTACCAGGTTAACTTCTTGGGTTGTACCTGTGAGTTATTTCAGAAATGTTGGCCCCCAAAATGACGCAACTCGCCACACATTTATATATCGGGTCCCTTGCCGCCTTTTACCGCAAAATATTCCGCTTCACTTTAACATACTGGCATTCCTGCCACACTTACATTGACACGACGCCAAACCGGTTTCACTTTTCCCCGGTAATAGTCATTCTCATAATTCTTAAATTCATCCCTTACTAATTTGACCAGTATTTGCTAGCAATCTCTTTTGCAATTTCCTACTCCGCTCTGTAGTATCTGGATGTTTCCTAACATTAATATCTGCCTTCTAGACTTAATTTAAACTTACCTTGAGAACTCGTTTCGATCTATTCATAAACACCGCCGCTGCTATGGCCTCTGAAAATATTTTTGTCTCACTTAAAGATATATCTGGCAGAAAACGTGCTTTTACAAGCAAAAAGCAACCCCGCTTAACTCACCATTATAACTCCGCTCACCCGCGTTTCCAAATCCGAGATCCTCGCGTTCAATGCCCGATAACTGTTGTAGATTTACTCGCTGCCATAGTTACAATAAAAATTGAGGTCCACTCACCCCTAATGTCTTGTTCTCGTCGTCGTCGTCGCCGCCACCGCCACCGTCGCTGTCGACGTCTTAACAGCATCCTATGGTACCTGCCACAACGTGTTGACTCGCGCCGCCGCGATCCGCTCCGCGTGTTGATTCGCGTTGCGCTCCGCCGTCGCTCGTGCGTTGAACCCGCCGTCCGATGTCTCCAGCCGCGTGCTGACGCCGCGCCTCCAGCGTTCATCTTACAAGCCATGTGTTGATCCAGCCACCTGTCTTCCTGCCACCCCCCGTCTTCCTCTTCAGACGGTGATGCCTTACTTCTTACTAATTCGTCAGACTCTATCCACACTGATGTTCCAAAACATCGGTACTACGCCGAAATCCCACGATGACGCCACTTTGTCAGGGGCTGAATGGCCAAGGCTAGTGGGCGTGTGTGTGGATAGGTGCGCTGACGAACTAACCTTAGGGAATTCCAGTTCTGCTCGAAGCGTCACTTCTGTTCTTCTGGCAGCTCCACTAGAATCTTACCATTGGACTGTTTGGGCTAATGTTTGACACCACTGTGGTTTGACGGCCACAGACCGAAGGTTAGAAATTGATATAAAGTTCTTGCTACATGAAATGATGGGAGACTTGCAATGTAACAGTTTATTGACTTCTAACAAGGAGTAGTACAGTTTATAGCGTGCCGCAAAGTGGATTCCAACTATCACCAACTTATCTATGCCCCGAAATGTAATAGCTAATTGTTGGCAGATGGTCGCCCGAATGCGAGATGCATGGGAGGGTGGCAGGCTCCTAACAGGTGGCTATCAAAGTATGCTCGACTACTCTCGCCGACTGCCCGACAGTAAAGACCCTACTTCATCGCTTGTACTTTCCAAGCCGTCTCGGCTGACCTACAATTACGAAGGGGACTGCACTCTAAGGTGCTGACTGCAAGCGTGCAGATTCCTGTCTGGTCAATGCTCGACCGCGCTCAGCATTGTCAATGATCGCCGGTTGCCAGTAGCTCGACGACTGAATATTCCTATAATTCCCTAAATAGTAATGGCCTTCAAAACGACCTCTTACACCAATCTGGATTCAGAAAGATCTATCCATAATTATTGCTGTCAATCAATTTTTACATGCAATTTCAATGATATCTGCCTATTACTTTGGAAATTAGAGGATTACCTAACAGACTACTGTCATCTCATCTCAAAACGGACCTTGGTACATAGAAATTAATTTTAGAAATAGTGAATCAGTAAGATAAACTAAGAAGTTTGGATAGTTAGATGTGTTGTTCCTCAGGGTTTGTACCTGGTACTTGGCTATTTTTTGAGTATATAAAAGTAGAATCATAACATACACAGATGACACTACAATAATATGTTGGGATAACAATGATCCCCATAGGAGAAACCTACTACTAAGACCTAAAATAAATTATGAAATTATTTTGATATAAATAGATTAATTTGTAATAAAAGTAAAACATATTTTGTAATGTTTGAATTAAAAATCGAAATATGAATAATATATTAAGACCAAAGGATAGTAAGGGGGAATTAATGAAATAACTGAGCATATGTTCCTAGGCGTATATGTTGACAAATTCTTAACACAGAAGATACACATAGATTCTGTATGTGCAAAAGTAAGGGAATTTTTCTTATTAATCTGCTATCTAAAATTTTGGAAAGCAGCGTTCTAATAATTGCATACTATGGAATAATTTTTCCACATATCCTGAATCGCATTCAAGTTTAGGGTTCCTGTTGCCATGTATGTAGAAATTGATTTTACTGCTACACAAAAGATGTATTAGAATAATATACTAGGGGGGACCCAAAAGTAACGGCAATTGGGCTGCGGCGGGGAGGGAGAGTGGGGGAACCCATTGTTCGACCTGGTGTCCGTTACTGTCATGCTACCTGAATCAGTGGGCGAAGTTGTGTCGTTGTGAGTGCATCGGTTCGTCCGGGATAGTTTTTTTTTAATAAAACAACTTTTTCCATTTCGGCGAAAACGTGATGGCAGATTGTCGAAGGCAGCGCGTGGCTGCGAAATTGTGTTTCCTGTTGGGGAAATCGGCCGCGGAAACTATTTTAATGCTGAAGACTGCTTACAGGGATGCTGCACTAAATAAAACCAGAGTCTATGAGTGGTTTTCACGTTTTAAAAATGGAGAAATGTCAACTGATGACCAACCCCGTTCAGGACGCCCCTCAACGACAAGAGACGAAAACGGAGACAAAGTCAAAGCCCTCGTTCATGCAGACCTTCACTGAACCACTGATAAACTCTGTGAAATGTCTGGAGTATCATGGAGTTCAATTCAGAGGGTTTTATCCTGAAGATTTGCACATTGAGAAAGTTTTCAGCTAAATTTGTCCCTCGCCTTCTCACAGACGAGCAAAGGGAGCGTCAACTTCATGCATGTTTTGAGCTTCAAAATCAGCTCAAAGATTTTTTTTTAAAGTGATTACTGATTATGAATCGTGGCGCTATGGATAAGACCTCGAAACAAAGCAGCAATCAATGCAGTGGAAGACATGTGCTCTCCTTATCCCAAAAATACTCGCCAAGTGAAGCCAAACATCAAGACAATGATCATTTGTTTCTTTGATTGCAGTGGTATTATGCACGCGGAGTTCGTTCCCCCTGGTCAAACTGTCAACCAGGACTTCTACTTGGAGGTTTTTAAAAGATTGAGGGAACGTTTCTGGAAGAAAAGGTCAGATCTTTGGCGCACAGGTGACTGGTTCTTCCATTATGACAACGCGCCGGCCCACACCGCCTTCTCCATAAAGCAGTTTTTGACCACAATTGGCATGACACCGATTGTTCACCCCCACTTACTCACTGGATCTAGCACCCTGTGGTTTCTTTTTGTTCCCCAGACTCAAAAGAGATATGAAAGGAAAGTGTTTTGCCACTGTGGAATTGGTGAAACAAAAATCGCCGGAAGGCGTAAAGAACATCCCGATAAGTGAATTTAAAAACTATTTTGAACAATTGAAGGATCATTTCAAGTAGTGCGTTGTGGTAAGTGGAGAATACTTTGAAGGTGATCAAAATTTGGTGTAAAAATATTAAAAATAAAGACGTTATGACGAATTTCCCGTTTTTTTTGGGTCCCCCCTCGTGCAAGTTGGATAGAAAAGCATCGTGCAGAGAAATAATTAGACAGGAAAATATTCTTATTGTATTTACGCTATATATATATATATATATATATATATATATATATATATATTATTACTTATTCGATGTAATCCAAACTTTAATTCCACAAATAGTGAAATTTATACGTCATCATCATCATCGTCATAATCATCAACAGTTTCCAGTCATTGGTTGGGTCTGCTTCAGGGAATGAATTCAAAACTTTAATAAAACAATATTTATGTAATAAGGTATTATGTAATCCTAGTCAGTTATAAATTATTATATATGAATGTACTTTTTGGAATGTACTGTTTTTATAATGCAATTTAATTTGAGTGACCATAAGGTCTTGACTTTGCTAAAAACAAGCATATTGGCAATAAATAAAAAATTTCCTTCTTTCTTCCCACCACCTCTCTGTCACTACATTGGTCCAGTCCTCTCCTTTCTTCTGTACACACTCTTCCACTCCTTTCAGCCATCCATCTCTTGGTCTTCCTTTGGGTCATTTACTATGCATATCCCAAAGTCCAACCCCTCCTCCACGTGGTGGGAGATGAGCAACGGAATAAAGTAAGGGATTGACTATGGAGGTGAGGTACAGTGGGGTACCTAGTGTGTCACGTGACCGATACGGTAGCTGTGAAGGCCCTACAGGAACCCTGAAAAATGGCAGCCAACAGTCCTATGAAGCCTGTAGTAGATAGAACCTGTTTGCAAAACAAAAACAAGTGAAATTTATATGTCATAAGTCATAAATATGGCACTCAAATCAAGTCAGATTTACATATCAAAGACATGATTCTAAGGGTGCCGATAAGAGTGCCCATAAAAATGGGAGGTAGGCTATATAAGAAGCCTCCATCTCATATAAAGTTCTTCTCTGGGAATAAACTCAAAACTGTAATAAAACGAAATTTATGTAATAAGTTAATATACAAAAATGATCAATTATAAATTATTATAGGTAAATGTACTTTTTTGGAATGTACTGTATTTATAATGCAATTTAATTTGTGTGACCATAAGGTCTTTACTTTGCTAAAAACTTGTAATCTCAATCTTATTGGCAATAAAAAAATTATTATTATATCATATACAAGAATTTACACTTACTGAATTTACCATCAACACAGATAACAAGTAGTCATTTTGGTATCCTAACTGAATCATGATTACATATTTCCATGGATGGATGACGACTAATACCATAAGTAAGAATATACAAATTGAAAAAACCATAAAATATATATCTGTACAATCTCTACTTTGAGATGAGATGCACGGACTAAAATAGAGAGCCAAACAAATTGCCAGAATTTTTGTTTGCATCATTTTTTCACACTGAAGAGCGGAAATTCAAATTTCACGTACATGGAAAGAGCTAAAGAGCTCATGTGCTCACCTTTGCGAGAAGGTATGAAATAAGTATAAATACGTAGTGGGATTAAATAAGATCATCCAGAATCTGTACAAGCACATACATTGCTTTTTAATATCAATGAGGTTTCCGCTAAATGTAATACATGTCAATTGAGGATTAAGAGACCATTACTTACGAGATGTGAGCGATTTAGAATCATAGCGATTGCATTCAGTGGCGGATTTGATTTGGGGGGGGGGGGTGGAAGGTAGGGAACTTGAATGGATTTTGGGTGGAGGAAGGGGGCTTGAGTCGGGTAAGGATTGGCTTGATAGTCATGCCACCCTTAAAAGATCACTAGAGCTAAAAATAAAAGTCTCCAATCCTAATCTCAAAAATGTCGGAGGTAGACCCCTATCCCCCCCCCTCCCTGTTTTACGCTATTCATTGCATCTCAAACTCCACTTCTCATCAATCACTGTTTATTCCCTGGCAATGGAACACAAATGTATTTCGAAAAATTCTTGCTTTTTATAGGCCAGGGAAACTACATTTTTTGAAATGCTGATAGAATTAGCAAATTGCACAGATTTTTTCTCTGGTATCAACGTCATTCGTTAAGAAATAACTGCTGTCCTGTTCATAGTGTAGCATATTCGAAATAGTTTTGGTCCAAACGCAACTCTCTGCCTTAGTTGTCCATTTTACACTTGGATTCCGAAGTCCTTTTTGTCTACTTCAAGCTTCTTTCTCAATTTTTCCCTATATCTTGCCACTTGTACTGCTTTTCCTTTTCTTTTTTTCTTTACAGGCATCGCTTCTTCTGTCTCATTTGTTCTTTAGCGCATGTGTTGTATTAAAGCTGTTGATTCCACTAGTGGTTTTGTCATATTCTATTCTATTTACTACCCTTTGCAGAAGAACTAAGAGGTCATGCATTCGTTCCGCCTTTTTTATATAACGTTCCACACTTTGTTCAGGGGATGCAGATTGGAGAGTGGCATTTTCTTTTTTCACTCCTCTGTCTTGTGTCCCATTTCAACACACAGATTGCAGCAGAGCCTGGCTGCTGGCAATATTTTATTGATGTGTCCAAGGTCATTGCACTTTTAACATTTTGGCATGAACAAGTAGTCCTTTACTGTCATTGCAGAAATTCTAGATATAATTGCCTGATATTTCTTTTCTGATCGAGGAACTGTTTTCGTGACGTAGCGAACTATTGCCTTGTTCCTAGACCCAGTTTTAAATTTTGATTTGGACCACATTGCTCTTCAATTATTTTTCGCTCAAAATTTTGATTATATGCCGATTCCACTATATTTTCGTCTTCCATTGAAATAGGATTCATAATGGTTTACATTTTCGCGGTAGTCGCAGTTCAATTCTTTGATTAATTCGTACTGAGATTGTGGGTGAGCGGTTAGGGGGCGTCCATAAATTACGTGAGGTGAAATAGGGGGGGGGGGTCCGGCGAAATCTCACCAAATCTCACCAGGGGGGAGGGGGGGGGGGGTCTACGGAAATCTCACGTGAGATTTTGCGAAAAATTTGGGGATAGTAGAGCCAAAAAAAAGGTCTACAATTTGCGCCTAAGTCGAGTTTAGGAGGGTATTTCGTCAAAAAGTTAGGGTGTGACCTAAAAAAAAAAAAAAAAAAAAAAAGGTCTACAAAAGTTTCGAGTGCGATTTCTAGGGGGGGGGTTCTCACGGACCTGATCTCACCAGAGGGGGGGGGTCCGGCCAGATCTCACGAAATCTCACCAGAGGGGGGAGGGGGGGGGAAATCCGGAAAAACACCTCACGTAATTTGTGGATGCCCCCTTAGAGCTCTGGCCTTACATTTGGGAGAACGGCGTTTCAATCCCTGTCCAGGCATCCAGATTTGCAAAACCCATGGTATCCCCAAATCACTCAAGGCGAATCCTGGGATGCTTCCATCAAAAGTCCATGGCAGAATTCCTCCCCGTTCCTTTTCCCCAGAACTTTCTCACCTACAATGACCTCGAAGAGGCATAAAGCTATAGTTAAAGAAAGGTTAATTCTTTATTAGTCAATAAATTTTTAGCGTTCTCATTTGAAGCAGTTTCAGTTATCACATTTATACTGTGGTGTTACTCCTATTAATCTTTATTTTCTCCTTCCCTGGCTTCAAGATACAGGTGACTTATTCCGCACCTTCTTTGGGCTATCTAATGATATAAATACCACACAAGCAGCTGACGGTTGCACTCGCCTCTTGGTTTATTTACTTTCGCCCGTATCGTAATTAGGTATGCGTTCTTTATTTTCTTCTTTTCTCAGTTTCTCATTTCCACTCTCTAGCTGTACAATGACGTTATAGTTCAAGATGTCAGTTTGTCCTTTATCTCCCGCAACCCTGGTTCTAACAGTTTCTGACACTGTTGATAAAGAAACGTGACAATGTCATCATATATCGTAGCAAACGTTTATGGGGTGATAGAACTCATCATTTCATGTCATTTCCCCGGATGGGCTCCTCTATTACGATTGTGAGGAGAGTGGGTTTAACACAGAGAGTAGCCCATTCTGCAAAACTGTAACCCAACTCACGGCACAACACTGTACAAGATTACACACTAATTTCGTACACTATCGCGACTGATGCTCAAAAGAAACAGCAGAACATGTTTCCACCCTGGTTAATCCCAAGGCTATTTCGTTTCACTCATTCACTCGATCACACGGCATAATTAGCTATTCCCTTTGAACACCACATACTCACTCAAGCACTCGCATGACAAGGAGAACCGGCTCCGATACCACTGCGTCCACGACTTGAACGGAGCGCACCCCAGGAGGCTTACACTGGCTACCACTGAGTCTGGATACCTCAGAGGACCGGAAGAGTGTGACAGTCGTACCGATCCATTAAGGAGGGGTGATAAATAGGGTTGAAAATTACAAGGCAATCAGTGGTAGGTAAATTAATGGAGAGATTGGTATATAACTACATCAGAGACGTATGTGAGGAATGTAAGTCGACACTGAAGGCTTTAGGCAAGGATATTTATACGAATCTCCGTTGCTAGGTTAAATGAAAAATATTTTGGATCAAATGGACATGGGAGACCAAGTTGATAGGGTAGCACTAGATTTTTCAAAAATCTTTTGACAGAGTGAGCCATTAAATTGGTTCTAAATAAAGTAAAAACTATTGGAGTAGGTTAATTCTTAAAAGATAGAAAGCAAAATGTTAGAGTAGGAAATACAGTATCAAAATAAGTTGAAGTAGAAAGGGAGTTCTTCAGGGTAGTGTATTGGGACAATTGCTACACATTATTATAATAAATGATTATGTGATGGTTGCTGTCAGAAGTTAGGATGTTTGCAGATGACATAACGTTTTACATCAAGATCGAAATTACAGAATACTGTGAACAGCTGCAGGATAATCTAGACAGGATATCTAGCTGGGTAGGTCAACATGGGATGAAAAGAAGGATCAGCATATTATTTATACAGATAAAAAATAAATACTTATTATGATTATAAGGTGAGAAAGTATTGCTTTATTGAAGATTTGACATGTAAATACCTCGGGATTTCAGTTTGATAACAAACTCCACAGGGCAGGATACATTGGGCAGGTGGTAGGAAAGGGTTTCATAATCCTTCACTTGTTCGAGAGAGTTACGAGGGGATGCACTTGAGAAGTAAGGTAATTTGGTTACAAAACTTTGGTCAGACAATTGTTATGGTGGTGTTGTATTGGACCCACATTTTGGGTATCAAGTACAGGAGGGTGTGCACTGAAGGCGGCTAGATTTGTTTCTGAAAATTATTGCAGAACACAATCAGTAACTGATAAAGTAACTGGAATTGGATTCTTTGGATGACAGGAGGAGGGTGAAGCTTATATTGGCAATGAGGCGTGGAAACATATTGATGAAGAATTAGGACATGATATAGAATGGTAAAGATTACCATAATCACAAACTGGATTTCGATTTCAAACACAACGGTGTAGAAAAATTTTCTTTCGTAGGTAAGGGATTGGAGGATTGAAATAATATGCCTAGAGAATTAATCATTTACTATTACGCTAATAGAATTTAAGTTTACTGGAGCGTAAGAATAAACGGGTTCGTGAAAGGGGGAAAATCAGTGTGTAGGGAAACCGCCATAGGAGCAAGCGCTCCAACACAATTAAATTAAATTATTCAAGAGTGCATATAGTAAATTTGTCAGATTATAGACTAATGTGTATAATTGTTCAGTGGAGCGTAACTCAAGTTCTTAGATGTTACTTAGGATTCTAATTATCAATAATCGTTACTAATCTTCCATTAGTTTCCAATATCCAAGCTGCTTGAAGGATTGTTCATAAGCCGCTTGCACTAGGAAACAATTACTGTGTATAGAAACAATCTACAACGCATCTAACTCTTTATTAAACCAACCATCCTTCCATCTTCTCAAAAACTCAGACCTTTTAGGAAAAGAATTAACTTGCTAAAAATAAAAAAATATAGCAGTGAGTTACTGCTCAAAAACAATTTAAAAAGAAACTGGTTACCGTAGTCCATCTCTGCTCAATGCCATCTATTTCCATTATTTGTCAGACGCCGTAGAAAGTGGTTTTAATTTAAGAGCCGCAATGCATGTGGAAATGTTTTTGAAAATATCTTTGTAATTTTGCAAGCTCAAACCAGATATTCTGAAGAATCAGGCTTTCTTTGATGGAGAAACACGTATATAATGTCACGAAATATCTGTTTCAGTAAGCTTACACAGTTTATAGACAGTGTATGTAGTTGTACTGGATTGTGATTAGAGATTTTGGAGATATCATTAATAGCAGTTTGAGATTATTCCCTGATGTAGTCATCAATAGAGAAGTAAGGAGTTTCGCAGATTGCTTAGAAATTCTTCGCGATATGAACGCTATTTCGGCAAGGTAAGATGAATGGTAACTTACATTAAGTTGTAAAAACAACAACGCATTTTGCCCTAACACACACACACAAAAACAACTTTGGGAATACAAAATAAATTCAGTTATCGACTATGATCGATTCCCCAAAATATTTAGGCGAAACAATACAAAGCTATATGTAGGGCTCATTCTAACGAATATACAAGCTCTCAGGCAGTTATTATTTCAAATATTGAAGAATACAATGAAAATACAAAGAAGAAAGCACACAAAAGTTTGGTGTCCATATTTGTACTACTGCTGTGCCGTTTGGGATTGACACAAGCACAGAGAAGAGCCACTCGATATGTGACTGCTTGCAACAGCATTCATAAAAGCGTCACGAATTGTTACCTAGATTGAGCTGGGAATGCATGGCGGGCGAACGACATAGATTTAGTTTTGTAGTGCTCTAGGTCGATCACTTGCCTAAATACTTCATACTTTCCAAGACAGTATCCAGGGCGGGCGAGCATGAAATAGTTAAGTAATAGGAGCTATGACCTGAGAAGTAGCACGCCAATCAGCAAGTCCTAAGTCGCCAGTTGCCAAGCGCCAGTCATTACTGCAAGCTGGTAAAGTGACTTCATACAGCAGGTTAGCGAGGAGTGTTGCCCTCTACTCACAGTGGTGATAGGAAGGGGAAGTATCTATTTAAACCCAGGGGGCAGGGGTCACTCGGTCTCTCCATGGAAAGTCTTTCAACGTACCACATCGACGCCGAGACAAGAAGATGATGCCAGGCGTCTAACACACAGGTGGGCTCTACTGCGTTAGCTGGGTGGGGACAGTTAGGGTTCAATTATTTGATCTATTCATGTGGGCATAGTCTTGTAGAGACAGTATCAATATTCCAGTTAGTTTGAGCTGCGAGGTGCCCATTAGTTACATGCTCGCCTAGTCCTTGGCCCTATCTCTAATGTTTGTTACAAAGGCAATTAAACAATGTAAATATTCACGTATGCCATCAGTCATTGCTCATGTAAATAAATGTGTGAATATGCAACTGCCGTTTACAGTAATTTAACCTAGCCATCTAAGCCATTCCTGTATTAATATCTGAATGTGCTGAGCAGTATAATCTGTTAGGTGTTGCAGTAGGGACCTACGACGAATATTCATATCAGAACCATGTCAGACTTTTATGATCGGCCCATTATCCAAGGCTCCAGTAGAAGTTTACTCTGTCTGCACTTATCAATCAGCTGACAGGGTCACTACAGTTTGAAGTTATTGGCAGACATGTCACCATCCAACTTTAATTACAAGTGCAATAAAGTTCTTCATTCATAGGCTATTTGGACTGCAATGACCAGAGAGAAAAGATTAGAGAAATATGACGCTGTACTGCTACCTCCATCAATTCATTTCTTCCCTCGAGCTGTTCGGGTATCGTATCCACATAATAGAGATTATATTTTTATGCAAAGCACCCACCGCCATCCTCAGTTTTGTGAATTTCAGGGTATTGATTTAAATAGAAAATCATTTTACCGTCGTTTAAAGCAATGAATGTAGTAGAAGAACCTGAAAAATGGAGAAACATTTAGAAATAACTGAGACAAAGATCTAAAAGATTAATGAGTTTGAAGGTGAGAATACAGAATCTTCAATAATTAACACTTATTTTCATTCTCTATTTCTGTATATATTTGATAGTCAGTTCGTGTGGTCCTACGACCCGCTGACCGTGTTATGTTTGCCGCTTATTCCGACTTTGTCGTGGCTGGAACAACAGTTTGACTTCGAATCAGAATCAGAGAGTGATCTGGCATATCTCATTTGATCAGACAGATTTCTCAAAACATTCTTGACCACGGATGTAATACTGGGACCCCTGCTGTGAATCCCATAACCTTGACCGAGAGACCAAGCAAGTGAGCCACCTGTGAAGACAGCCACTGTGTCGCGGCTGATGTGGGTTTGCAATCTAACGTGGTGAGAAACAGATGAGTGAGACTTGGTACGAAGTCGGGCCTGCGATAGAAGGGGATATTCACTTTGTACCATTTCAAATTAGGCGATACGTTAGAGTAGTAGAGGTTTTTAAAAAAGCGATAAATCTACCACTGCGATCGAACAAGACTCGCTACTTTACTGAATCAGTCGATTCAGTTTCTGTTGTCTCGCATTGGGCTGTACCGTTTGCTTTGCGCCCCCTGTCTCACCCAAGAAACGATGCTTTCCATCTTGTTAATGCACAGTATTAGATGGAATATTTTCCTGGGTAGAGCCGTTTTGCATCTGCGCTCCAGGGTATGGTGTGACGTCCCATTTAGCAATTGTGGGTTAATCAGCCGTGTGGCTTTGGCCGGACTTATTCGTCTGTCAGGTTTGGAGGCCGGAGGTATTTTAGAGTTTACTTACTTGCCAGAAATTTCACGTCGTCCAGGATCTCAGGCTCGTTCTATTCAGCTGCAGACGTTCTGGTTAGCTTAGATTGCTTGACTAAATATTCTGACACTAAGTACCAATTGTAGGACTGGATCTATCTTTAGAACGATAAGTCACGATTATTAGACAACTTGGTTTATTGCCGTGCCAAGTTAAAGCAGAGTAGGTGCCTCTGGGAAGAGTCCACGACTAAGTATTGAAGCAGTCAATCTGCTGTTAACTTCCGACACGGAAGCAGAGGGAGCTTGCCGGCGGGCAAGTGTCGAGGTCGCGTCCGAGTCGGCGGCGGTGCTTCTGGCGACTGACAGAGGTTCCGGGAGATGCCAAAAGGTGAGGCTGAGGCACCATTTTCCAGCCTTAAGATAAGGATTAGTCACGCGGACTTGTTGTATGCGCGGGGCGATCACCTGCTGTCACGTGGCAAGGTTACCGCACGGCAGCCGCAGACTGTCCCATAAACGCATGCGGCCCGGTCGTTACCCCAAGGGGTCTGCTGATTACAGTGGCCAAAGTTCTAGTATGAACTGCACATGACTCACGTTTAACTGTATGCACGTCCGATACTTAAATGTAACATGTGACTCACTTAATTTTTTATTAACTAATTGTCCTACTATTCCAAAAGCGACATTTACATTGGTCTTTTAACTCCAGGTGGAAGAAAATGTTTATAACTTATCAACAGTGGAGATATTACTATATTTCATCCCTCTATTTGGGAGAGAAATTAAGAATAATAGTTTAAATTCCTTGTTTTGTGAGACATCATATTTTCTGGTTCCATAACATCAATTGCGATAGACTGTAATGAACGTTCTTTCACAATTCAAAAGTTTCTCAATTTTGTAAAACTTCTAGAAAGGATTCTAGACCGACAATCAAGAATTGTTAAGAATTTTTTTAATATAATTTTCTGACCCAGTATCTAGGGTTTAAAGATGGTCACTGATGAGCTGGTTTATAATCCACATAATGACGTTTTCATTAAATAATATAACATTAATTTTGTACCTTTTCATCTTTCATTGCTCTATCATCGCTTACAATTTCTGCTGGTTTTACATTTGGTACGTTGATGAATCTGATAACAGACTAGATCTTTATATTGGAATCAATATGTAAACAAATCAATTGATTTTTCACGACAGCCTCTGAAGCAGTGTGATAGTTCAACCAGAAAATAAATTCATATTCAGAGGTCTAAAGTGAGCACAGAATGATCATTATTGGTGAAGATTTAAAATTATCAGGTGTCAACTGTGAAGGTAATAAGTTTAACAATGGAAGCGAATCGAGATTTGCCTATATATTAGTATAAGAAGGAGTGGTAGAGCTGAGAACAAGTGAATCAGACATGTACGATATCTTCCCAAAAATCCCAATTTTAACCTTGTGGGGTTTCAAATGACTGAACGAATAAGTGATCACATAGTAGTTCTTATAGGGACTCGAGAAGTCAGTAAAGAAATGGCCAGAACAGACGGTAGTAATATGTACAAATATGAAGAGGCACAAATTACAAAACCAAAAAGATCCCTAAAGGTATGCTTCAGCGTAAAGCACGAAAGCGCCAGAACAGTGGAGACGAAGTGGAAAGATTTGAAGTAGATAATAAAAGTAGGGAAAGAAATATTTATGCTAAAACAGAAAAATAGAAGAGAAGTAATGATACTGTATACTAATGTACGGAGTTGAGGAGGCTAGAACGGTTTGTGAGTTGAGAAAACAGCAGATGTAAATGACAGAAATGCAGTATAAACATTTGAAAAAAAAATGAAATAATAGTAGCTATGAGGGAAGCTAAAGATGAGTGTATGAAATTATTGGTGTAGAAAGACGTCTGAATAATGAATCTAGAAGATTCGATGGCTATGATTAGAGACTGAGGGAATGAGGGTGTATTCAAGAAATTGTGGATAGGCATAAGGAGGAAGCTACTGAGATTATTAAGTAACTGGCTTAATGAGGCCATTACAGACTATAGGGCGTGGATGGGAAATGATAAGTAAGGGGAGGAGCGTCTATATGCAAGGAGTAATGAGTGGGCGAAAAAAATGGAAGTAGAAACTAAGGATAGAACTAGGGAGATAAGAAACTGTGGAGAGGAAGTTACCGATGATCTGAAGAAGACAGAGACCATTACGGACGAATATTCAGGAAATGGTGAGAGTAAACCAAAAAGGGAACTTTTCCACATTCCTCGAAATGAGCAGACCAAATAACTCAGGGATGTTTAACCCAATTTAATTTAATCACAATGGTAATGAAGCATCAGATAGAACTAGAAATCTAAAAAAGCGCAAAGCTACCGATGTGGATAAAATTACTGCAGACATATTAAAGAATATTGGTTATGACAGTACAGTTTACATGAAATGTAGATTGCGTCTGGAGACTTGTCGTTTACTAGAGAACATAAAAATGCGATAGTGGTAATGGTTCGTCAAGCAGGGGCGATAAATAGGGATTAGCATTAGTGGCAAAATAGTTTGACATAAATGGTAGGTACATTAATAGGAGGTTGATATGGGATCACGTGAAAAATATCTGTGAGGAAATATTTGTTGCAAATCAGCAACTTCGCTTAAAGCAAGGATATTCATGTGAATCTCAGCTGGTGTACCAGATGCTTGGATGAAATGGACAAAGGATGCCAGGTTTATAGCATAGTACTACATATCACCAAGACATCCGACAGAATGACATTTAAGGCAGTTATAAATCAGATAAAACCCACTGTAGTATATTAGAAATTAACTTGCTTTGTGGAGGAGTTCTTAAAATGTAGAAAGAAAATCATTAAGGAAGAAAAATAGAGTATTGTAACATGTATAAGTATTGTATTCTCACCATTGCTACGAATTACTTTGACGAATAATTGTGATTGTGGTTTACAAGCTCAGTTGTTTGCAAATGATATAACATATCAAAACAAGAGAAGACAGTGAACATTTGCAAGCTTGCATCGATGGGATATCTAGCTTGATGTTTCAACGCCGAATCGAGATAAAGGTCGAGAAGTCTCAACTTTTTAGGAACAAACGTAAAAATATCAAAGGTTATTTATGATTGTAGGGTGCAAGGGGGATTTCTTATTTATGACCTGAAGTATACTTTGCAATATAATACAATAATATAAATCAATAAATATCTGACATAACATTTGTTAATAAACTGAACTAGGCAGTTTACATTTCGCAGGTGGTAGGAACAGGTTTCAGAATCCTTCATTTACTGAAGAGAGTAATGAGGGAATGCACCAGATTAGTGAAGGGATAGGGGTGACTAAACTTTCGTCATTCTAGTGTTTGAATTTTGTAGTTGGGGTAGTGTAATAGGGGATCTACTTTTGGCGGAGCTGAGAGGGTACAATTAAGGAAATCTAGATTTGTCTGCGAAAATTACCGAACACCATCGAGTAATACAGAATAAAGGAGGTGGATTGGAATTAACTTTAAGACAGGAGGAAGGTGAAGAGAGGGTTGGGAGTGTACAGGGCGTATGATAGTTATTAGGCCTGGGAGGATGTTGGTAGTAGAATTAGGAGTATTATGTGTAATGAAAGAAATGACCACACGATTTCAAGCATAAGTATATGGGAAGATTTTCTTTTCTGATGTTATTATTATTAATTGCAACTGTGATGTGACTTAAGGGAGTTATTAATTTGAATAAATTATCGAGGGAATTTCTGAATAGTTTACCAAAAACACTGAATGAATTTAAAATTAATAAACTTTTAAGCGCAGAAATAGATGGTTGGGAACCTAAATTTAAAGAACTTAGGTTAAAAATATAATAAGAAGGTGAAGAAAGTAGAAAATAGGTGAGTATGAAAATTAGATACTAAATTTCACTTCCATAGCAAAGAATCTTTCTTGTTACATCTTTGCAATGTGTTAACTTCTGTTGAAAAATCTTTGGTGCCGATGAGTTTAAACTTGTTTCAGTAATCTATTCATAAAAACTTGTGTGGCTACTTTTTATTCTTTGATTTCTGAATTCAATTATCATGCTGAGTGTATCGCATTTTTTTTATCATTTATAATTTTAAAGATGTAGCTTTTGTCTTTTATTTCGCAGAGATGAAGAAATAGTAATAATTGCGCATCAGCTAGTTTTGGATTTTGAAACGCTGTCATCTGCAACATATTGGACCCGATTTCTGTAAGACGTTGGAGAACGAGTGAGAAAATGAATTTAAATAGACGGCGAATGTCGTCTTAGCATTAATATTTTGATCGATAGCCACCATATTAGCGCAGGTTATGATTAGATCGTAATTCACACTAGTCTGGATTGTAAACTGTATTTCTGGGTACAGCATGTGGATATTAGCATTTATTTTTATTTTGTGTTTCTTTCAAGGTTGAAATATTCCTGATTTGAGTCTTGCGCCTGAATGTGTTCTCCTTATGTATTACGATCTAAGTAACCTATACCATAATTATTAACTTTATCTCGTGGTACAGTTCAATATACGAGAATTTCAGTAATTATTTTAGTATACTCGAGGTTTGTAAGTGTTATATGTCCAAAGTTATTAATTCACCTGCATTTAGGTAGTCCCAGTTATATAGCAATGTGTTGCAGTATGATTATTAAATAAAGCTGTAAAGTTTGCTCTTTGTATCCAGAACTATTCAAACAAGAATTATTCTCAGTGATCTATACTGAGCAGACAGCTTCTTTTCCAACGTTTCGTTTACGGTATCTTGTATGTGTGACAGTTTATTTAACACCAAATGCGGTACTATTTCATACGGCGTAGGCACTAAATTTGCTCCGCGATTGTCGCGTGTGACAGAGTTCATCAAAATGTAGGCCATAAAAGTTGAAACATTTTTGCCGTTTTATCGATAAATACTGGTACTTCTTGGTGAAGCGGATCTGTTGCTGGCCACACTGTGGATTATATAACGAAAGCTGAATGGCGTGCTGCGTGGTGAAGTGAATGCGTATTATTACCCTGGATCCCGGATGGTAGTTTGTCTTCCTACAGCAAGGAACCTGTAGACGATCAAATTTTTGGTCAAACTTCATGTTTTAATCAAACAATAGTGCAAACCAAAGATCAAATAAATTTGTGAAACTTGCCTTTAGTTTCCTTATCAGGACGTGACGCGTGCCGCAATGCGAAATAAAAATAAACATGTTTGGTATTGAGGAGAAAAGAAAGTGTAGACGTATACTCACCAAAATTTATCACTATAAATATTACACACAGAAGCAGATGCTTACATTAACTTTCTGTGAATGTACGATAAATCTTATGAAGAATTGTTATAATTACTATGACTTTACACTGAAGAAAAAAATGGACAATGTTATGCACAAATTTGTACCAGCTACTGAAAATTATAAATGCCCTTGAGGGATTTAGCAAGTGACGCTGATTTTTAAGATTTAAAATTTCAGGCCTGCAATTCACCTCGTACAGATTAACATTATCATTCTAACTTGCGAAGTATTTAAATGAAACACGCCAACAAATACGCTGTCAGTCAAAATTTGCATCAAACTCGTAGATTGTCTGACAAACGCATCAAACAATGCTGCAAGCGATAAAATAATTTGACAAAAACGTAAAATTTGGCAAACGATGTGACTGTCTAGAGGCCCCTTAAGAACAAAGTTCTGCAGTTGTCGATAGACAGTCGGAAGCAATTTCTGTTTTCCACAACTCTCACTAGAGATAAATATAGCGCCCTTAGGACTCCCACCCGAATGTAACTCTTGCTACTTATTACGTATTTCCTAGTACCCAGGTCTTATTTTGACACAAACTTTTTTTTAACATTTGTTGTAAGTACTGTCTGTATAAGAGTAATGATCCTGCTTCCAATCAATATTGAATGGGAAATAGAAACAGAGTTGTTAGCAGTACAGTCTGCTTTCAGAATGGTATGTTTATCTGCGCAGAGCTGGGTTGTAGTAATGCTGTCAGGAAGGGGTGATACGGGATTAAATTCCTTTTATTTTAAAGGAAGATGCTTACGAATTGATGCTCTAAATGTAATTTGAACTGACAGTAACTGATTGAATGACTTCTTTTTTTTTTTTTTTTTTTTTAAAAAAAATAGAAAACTCTGTTCATAGGATTTGTAGATGTTGGTTTCGTATTTGTATTTGTATAATTTATTACTAATTGTTACTTTTGTTTGATATCTGTTACCGAGCGTCGTGGGTGAGTGGTTAACTTCCTTGAAAAGGCCATGGCCGAATTACTTCCCCTTCCTTTTTACGTATTGAAAGTTAAAACTTATACATCGAACTACAGATATAAAATTCTAACACCACACGTAAGAAGTCGCCGGTAACAGCTAGTAATATCTTAACGCCACATTCCCTTTGTTCCAGTTCTTCAGTTGCGACTAAGCGTGGCGCAGTGGACGGTAACGTATTCGGGACTGACGTGGGTTCGAATCCCCGCCCGGCCATCTAGATTGGGTTTTCATGAATCCCAGAAACAATTGCATGCGAATGCAAGAAAGGTTTCTTCAAAAGGTCTTTGCCGAGTTCCTTCTTGTTCCTTGTTTCAAACTTTTCCACCCCTAACGATCTCGACTTTGACGAAGCGTAAAGCCATGTGGAAAAAGAGAAGACTCCGCAAGAAGGAAAATGTTTTTATATTCCTTTTATACGCTGCAATATTAAAAGAAAACTCCTTTGGCGTTATAAGTAAAGGCGGATTGTAGGAGGAGTCCGGGTAGCCCCGAACACTTAAATTAACTGCAAATAAAACAAAACATACACGTTTTTTTTTTAAAAAAAATGATACCAATACTAATAGATCAAATATAAAAATAGGATCGGATGAAATTAGAGAAGTAAGTGAATTCTGTTACTTGGTAAGCAAAACTACAATCGATGGCCGATGCAGGAATGATGTTAAAAGCAGAATAGCACTAGCAAAAAGAGCCTTCATGAAAAAGAGAAATAATATTTATCCATGATGGATTGGTGGAAATCAGCGACTGTGATATCAAATTTGGGTTGATATTAAAAGAAGCAACCTGTAACAATCTGTTGTTATTATATTTGGTAACCATTACCGGTTTCGAGCAAATTGCTCATCATCAGACTGGTGATGATGAGCATTTTGCTCGAAACTGGTAATGGTTAATAAATATAATAACAACAAATTTTGACTGGTAGTTGCATTTAATATCAACCCAAAAACAGAAATCTTTAAAATATTGATCTAGGAATTAGAAAGAACTTTTTAAAACTTTAGGTGTGGAGCACAGCATTTTAGGGTAGCGAAACATGGACTTCTGGAATACCGGAAAGAAAGAAAATTGAAGCATTTGAAATGTGGTGCTACAGAAGAATGCTGAAAATTAAGTGGACTGACAAAGTAAGAAATGGACGAATTTTGGAAGTGGTGGGTGAGGAAAGAAGTTTGTGGAAGAAGTTTATAGAAAGAAGAGACAGACTGGTAGGTCATATTTTGAGACATGCTGGATTGGTTAATTTGCTGGTGGAGGAAACAGTCGAAGGTAAGAACTGTAGAGGAAGACAGAGATTAGAATATATGAAGCAGAAAATTGAGGACGTGGGTTGTAAGGGGTATGTAGAGATGAAGAGGTTAGTACAAGATAGGAAGCTATGGAGGATTGCATCAAACCAGTCGAAAGACTGATGACAAAAAAATTAAATCATAAAATAAGCTGGGATCTTCTGCTTGACGCGGGAACGGACCTGGAGGTGGTGAGAGAGAGTGACGGGTGGACTGCGCTGATCGAGGCGGCGGCGTGTGGAGGCGGCGGCGGGCCCGTCGTGGCGGGAGTGCTGCTGAGGGCCGGGGCCCAGGTGGAGTGCAGGGACACAGAGGGCAGGACGCCGCTACAGCTGGCGGCGGCGGCGGGACACGC
>JARYHS010006964.1:10179049-10202628 GCA_031002005.1 Vandiemenella viatica | reverse complement strand
GTCCCGCTTAGTCGCAACTGAAGAACTGGAACAAAGGGAATGTGGCGTTAAGATATTACTAGCTGTTACCCGCGACTTCTTACGCGTGGTGTTAGAATTTTATATCTGTAGTTCGATTTATAAGGTTTAACTTTCAATACGTAAAAAGGAAGGGGAAGGAATTCGGCCATGGCCTTTTCAAGGAAGTTAACCACTCACCCACCACGCTCGGTAACAGATATCAAACAAAAGTCACAATTAGTAATAAATTATACTAATACAAATACGAAACCAACATCTACAAATCCTATGAACAGAGTTTTCTTATTTTTAAAAAAAAAAAAAAAAAAAAAAAAAAAAAAAGAAGTCATTAAATCAGTTACTGTCAGATAAAATTACATTTACAACATCAATTAGTAAGCATCTTCCTTTAAATAAAAGGAATTTAATCCCGGATCACCCCTTCCTGACAGCATTACTACAACCCCTGAATGATGTCAGCTCTGCGCAGATAAACATGCCATTCTGAAAGCAGACTGTACTGCTAACAACTCTGTTTCTATATCCCATTCAATATTGGTAGGAAGTAGGAGCATTACTCTTATACAGACAGTACTTACAACAAATGTTAAAAAAAAGTTTCTGTCAAAATAAGACGTGGGTTCTAGGAAATACGTAATAAGTAGCAAGAGTTACATTCGGGTGGGAGTCCTAAGGGCGCTATATTTATCTCTAGTGAGAGTTGTGGAAAACAGAAATTGCTTCCGACTGTCTATCGACAACCAGTGGCGTAGCTCGGTCAACAAGGGCCCCGGTGCAAAAAATTTATATTAGGCCCTCAGGCCAGACGTGCGACCTTCTTTTTGCTTTGTGTGCTGGTATGGGCCCCCGAGCTGAGGATGGGGGCCCTTGAGTTGTGCTTAGGGGGCCCCTGAGCAGTGGTTGGGGGCCCCTGTGCAGCGAAGGCCCTTAGTGAGGAACTCCCTGTGTCTCAGGGGCCCCCTTAGACGACGGTACTGCGCTTTGGGAGCCCCCAGAGGTGCGCTTTGGGGTCCCTTGAGGTATGCTTGGGGGCCCCCTGAGCGTAGGGGCCCCGGTGCATTGCACCGCCTAGCCCCATAGTAGCTACGCCCCTGTCGACAACTACAGAACTTTGTTCTTAAGGGGCCTCTAGACAGTCAAATCGTTTGTCAAATTTTACGTTTTTTCAAATTATTTTATCGCTTGCAGCATTGTTTGATGCGTTTGTCAGACAATCTACGAGTTTGATGCAAATTTTGACTGACAGGGTATTTGTTGCCGTTTTTCATTTAAATAGGTACTTCGCAAGTTAGAATGATAATTTTAATCCGTAAGAGGTGAATTGCAGGCCTGAAATTTTAAATCTTAAAAATCAGCGTCACTTGCTAAATCCTTCAAGGGCATTTATAATTTTCAGTAGCTGGTACAAATTTGTGCATAACATTGTCCATTTTTTTCCAGTGTAAAGTCGTAGTAATTATAACAATTCTTCAAAAGATTTATCGTACTTGCACATAAAGTTAATGTAAGCATCTGCTTCTGTGTGTAATATTTATAGTGATAAATTTTGGTGAGTATACGTCTACACTTTCTTTTCTCCTCAATACCAAACATGTTTATTTTTATTTCGCATTGCGGCATGCGTCACGTCCTGATAAGGAAACTAAAGGCTAGTTTCACAAATTTCTTTGATCTTTGGTTTGCACTATTGTTTGAATAAAACGTGAAGTTTGACCAAAAATTTGATCGTCTACAGGTTCCTTGCTGTAGGAAGACAATCTACCATCCGAGATCCAAGGTAATAATACGCATTCTCTTCACCACACAGCGCCATTCAGCTTTCGTTATATAATCCACAGTGTGGCCAACCACAGATCCACTTCACCAAGAAGTATTTATCGATAAAACGGCAAAAATGTTTAAACTTTTATGGCCTACATTTTGTTGAACTCTGTCACACGCGACAATCGCGGAGCAAATTTAGTGCCTACGCCGTATGAAATAGTACCGTATTGGTGTTAAATAAACTAATTTTCGATACCATTTCCTGTCACACATACAAGATACCGTAAACGAAACGTTGGAAAAGAAGCTGTCTCCTCAGTATGGATCACTGAGAATAATTCATGTTTGAATAGTTCTGGATACAAAGAGCAAACTTTACAGCTTTATTTAATAATCATACTGCAACACATTGCTATATAACTGGGACTACCTAAATGCGGGTGAAGTAATAACTTTGAACATATAACACTTACGAACCTCGAGTATATTAAAATAATTACTGAAATTTTCGTATATCGAACTGTACCGCAAGATAAAGTAAATAATTTTGGTACAGGTTACTTAGATCGTAATACATAAGGAGAATACATTCAGGCGCAAGACTCAAATCAGGAATATTTCAACCTTGAAAGAAACACAAAATAAAAATAAATGCTAATATCCACATGCTGTGCCAAGAAATACAGTTTGCAATCCAGTCCAGTGTGAATTACAATCTAATCATAACCTGCGCTAATATGGCGGCTATCGATCAAAATATTAATGCTAAGACGACATTCGCCGTCTATTTAAATTAATTTTCTCACTCGTTCTCCAACGTCTTACAGAAATCGGGTCCAATATGTTGCAGATGACAGCGTTTCAAAATCCAAAACTAGCTGATGCGCAATTATTACTATTTCTTCATCTCTGCGAAATAAAAGACAAAAGCTACATCTTTAAAATTATAAATGATAAAAAATGTAAAAAATGCGATACACTCAGCATGATATAATTGAATTCAGAAATCAAAGAATAAAAAGTAGCCACACAAGTTTTTATGAATAGATTACTGAAACAAGTTTAAACTCATCGGCACCAAAGATTTTTTCAACAGAAGTTAACACATTGCAAAGATGTAACAAGAAAGATTCTTTGCTATGGAAGTGAAATTTAGTATCTAATTTTCATACTCACCTATTTTCTACTTTCTTCACCTTCTTATTATATTTTTAACCTAAGTTCTTTAAATTTAGGTTCCCAACCATCTATTTCTGCGCTTAAAAGTTTATTAATTTTAAATTCATTCAGTGTTTTTGGTAAGCTATTCAGAACTTCCCTCGATAATTTATTCAAATTAATAACTCCCTTAAGTCCCAACACAGTTGCAATTAATAATAATAACAATCATAAAAGAAAATCTTCCCATATACTTATGCTTGAAATCGTGTGGTCATTTCTTTCATTACTCATAATACTCCTAACTCTACTACCAACATCCTCCCAGGCCTCATAACTATCATACGCCCTGTGCACTCACAACCCTCTCTTCACCTTCCTCCTGTCTTAAAGTTAATTCCAATCCACCTCCTTTACTCTCTATTACTCGATGGAGTTCGGTAATGTTCGCAGACAAATCTAGATTCCCTTAATTGTACCCTCTCAGCTCCGCCAAAAGTAGATCCCCTATTACACTACGCCCACTACAAAATTCAAACACTAGAATGATGAAAGTTTAGCAACCCGTATCCCTTCACTAATCTGGTGCACTCCCTCATTACTCTCTCCAATAAATGAAGGATTCTGAAACCTGTTCCTACCACCTGCGAAATGTAAACTGCCTAGTTCAGTTTATTAACAAATGTTATGTCAGATATTTATTGATTTATATTATTGTATTATATTGCAAAGTATACTTCAGGTCTTAAATAAGAAATTCCCCCGGCACCCTACAATCATAAATAACCTTTGATATTTTTACGTTTGTTCCTAAAAAGTTGAGACTTCTTGACCTTTATCTCGATTCGATGTTGAAACATCAAGCTAGATATCCCATCGATGCAAGCTTGCAAATGTTCACTGTCTTCTCTTGTTTTGATATGTTATATCATTTGCAAACAACGGAGCTTGTAAACCACAATCACAATTATTCGTCAAAGTAATTCGTAGCAATGGTGAGAATACAATACTTATACATGTTATAATACTCCATTTTTCTTCCTTAATGATTTTCTTTCTACATTTTAAGAACTCCTCCACAAAGCAAGTAAATTTTTAATATACTACAGTGGGTTTTATCTGGGTTATAACAGTCTTAAATGTGATTCTGTCGAATGTCTTGGTGATATGTAGTACTATGCTATAAACCTGGCATCCTTTGTCCATTTCATCCAAAGTATCTAGCATCTGGTACACCAGCTGAGATTCACATGAATATCCTTGCTTTAAGCAAAGTTGCTGATTTGCAAACAAGTATATTTCCTGTATAAACTGCTCTCGGGTGACTAGCCGAGTCAAGAGTGCGTTGTCACACGATATTTCGGCGACTTGATACATTGCCGCCATCTTCACTAGCCGAGTCAAGAGTGCGTTGTCACACGATATTTCGGCGACTTGATACATTGAAGATGGCGGCAATGTATCAAGTCGCCGAAATATCGTGTGACAACGCACTCTTGACTCGGCTAGTCACCCGAGAGCAGTTTATACATTCTCAACGCCGAGAAAGACTTCGTTCTTATAAGTATATTTCCTCACAGATATTTTTCACGTGATCCCATATCAACCTCCTATTAATGTACCTACCATTTAGATCAAACTATTTTGTCACTAATACTTAACCCTATTTATCGCCCCTGCTTGACGGACCATTACTACTATCGCATTTTTATGTTCTCTAGTAAGCGACAAGTCTCCAGACGCAATCTACATTTCATGTAAACCATGGAGGAAGGAATATATGGAGACGAGATAACGCGAAAACCGTGAAACCTCGTGAAAAAACTGTGCCTGCGCGGCGGACATCGCAGGAGTACCAAAACATTGGGCTGTTTGCACTGTGTCAGCTGCTGAGAATATTTCATTTTCTAATATTCTAAAGTTTTTTATAATGCCAAATTGTGATGCATATGGTTACACAAACAGACGAGATAGGAAAAAACCTGGAATAGCGTTTCATAAGTAAGTCACTTTGTAATTATCGTTCTTGAAGTATCTGACAGGCAACCGCAACATTAGTACCATTCGCTATAAATTTATTCATTGCTCTCAATAGGATCATATTATTCTCAAATTTTTGTTGGTGTAGTGTAGACAATTAGCATATGTTACTATTTTGCACCTGAAAAGCTAGCCTTATTGTAGACAAATGTTGGAAATTTAATTTGAACGGGTCATGTTTACATCGCGACACAGTGAATAAGGTATTCTGCATGCATTACTCACGTTTAAATTTAAACTGAAATTGCACGATGAAATTAATCGTGATGATTTGTGCTGTGTGAACTATTAAACGTGATGAAATAAACTTTGTTGACGGAAATGTAGTTCGCGATGCATTTCTTGTGTTTAGATGTGTCTACATAGTTTGGTTTTGTAGCGGCAATATTAATGCAAATGTAGGCAGGTTGAAATGCGGTGTACACCAGAAGAGAACAAACAATTTATTTATTATTAGCTGTTAGCTTCTGATTTTTGAATGTACTGATTTTTCTAGCAAAATTATATAGGCCACTACCAGTACAATATCTTCTAAGTAAGCTCAGAAACTATGAGGTTTTATGAAGTATTAATTTTTTAAAAAGTTCTAAACGTTGACTTATGCTTTTTTTAAATTTCAGATATGACTTGTTTCTGTTTGTAAATATGTCTACAAGTATATTTCTAGATTTTGAAATCTTCCTTGTCAATTACTGAAATAGAATGTGAAAATATAACCTATCTGAACATCAACTAAAATTTAAGGACTGTAGAAATAAACAGTTTGTTATTCAAGTTAAAAAGAATTACCTGCTCATTAAGTTACGTCCGAATTCATCATCAAATATGGATATGGCCATACTTTTTTTCTGGTCCAGGCCGCATTTCAACCTAACCACGTCAATTTTAAGGTACAATATCTCGATAACTAAGCGAGATATCAAAAAAATTTATTCTTTACTTTCAGTTTCCCTCATCGAGTTACATAAGAATTCGTCATCAAATTGCCGCTCCACGGTTATCGTTGAATCCCCTCATAACCTAACAACCTCAATTTTGAGACAGTATATCTCGCGAACTAAGCGAGATATCGAAAACTTTTATTCTTTATTTTCGATTTGTATCGTCGTGTTACATAAGAATCTATCACCAAATTTGACTTTGGGAACACGTTTCTTCTGAATTTCAACCAGAAACTCCACTCTTTTGAGACAGTATATCTCGAGAACTAAGCACGATATCAAAAAATTTTATTCTTCATTTTTGATGTGTCTCGTCGAGTTACATAATAATCCATCATCAAATTGCGGTGCCACGGTTGTCTTATGATTCCCTTGAGGTTTTTGTGCATATTTCCGTGTTTCTCTGGTCAAGCAATATGGCGGCCTCCCCTCCCCACTTGTCTCCACCCGGTTTCACTCCAGTATGTGGCGAAGGTGCCTTGCGTCGTCTCCATATATTCCTTCCTCCATGATGTAAACTACACTGTCATAATCAACATTCTTTAATATGTCTGCAGTAATTATATCCACATCAGTATCTGTGCGCTTTTTTAGATTTCTTAGTTCTATCTGATCCTTCATTACCATTGTGACTAAATTAAATTGGGTTAAACATCCCTGAGTTATTTGGTCCGCTCATTTCGAGGAATGTGGAAAAGTTCCCTTTTTGGTTTACTCTCACCATTTCCTGAATATTAGTCCATAATGGTCTCAGTCTTCTTCAGATCATCGGTAACTTCCTCTCCACAGTTTCTTATCTCCTTAGTTCTATCCTTAGTTTATACTTCCATTTTTTTTTTCGCCCACTCATTACTCCTTACATATAGACGCTCCTCCCCTTACTTATCATTTCCCGTCCACGCCCTATAATCTGTAATGGCCTCATTAAGCCAGTTACTTAATAATCTCAGTACCTTCCTCCTTATGCCTATCCACAATTTCTTGAATACACCCTCATTCCCTCAGTCTCTAATCATAGCCATCGAATCTTCTAAATTCATTATTCAGACGTCCTTCTACACCAATAATTTCATACACTCATCTTTAGCTTCCCTCATAGCTACTATTATTTCATTTTCGTTTCAAATGTTTATACTGCGTTTCTGTCACTTACATCTGCTGTTTTCTCATCTCACAAACCGTTCTAGCCTCCTCAACTCCCAGCATTATTATACAGAATCATTACTTCTCTTCAATTTTTCTGTTTTAGTATAAATATTTCTTTCCCTACTTTTATTATCTACTTCAAATCTTTCCACTTCTTTCCACTGTTCTTGCGCTTTCGTGCTTTACGCTGAAGCATATCTTTAGGGATCTTTTTGGTTTTGTAATTTGTGTCTCTTTATATTTGTACATATTACTACCGCCAGTTCTGGCCATTTCTTTACTGACTTCTCGAGTCCCTATAGGGACTACTTCGTGATCACTTATTTCTTCAGTCATTTGAAACCCCACAAGGTTAACATTGGGGTTTTTGGGAAGATATCGTACATGTCTGATTCGCTTGTTCTCTGCTCTACCACTTGTGAAGAACCTCCTTCTCATATTAATATATAGGCAAATCTCGATTCGCTTCCATTGTTAAGGGGCTCCGGTAAGATGGAAGATGATGAATTTTGTCATTTTCGTTTTTTTGCTGATTATTGATCTTTGGAATGTCCTCTTTAATTTAGTGTATAATACATGCATATTTCTAACCTAAATTTGCTTTAAAAATGGCTGTGTTAGCGTGGCAGTCTTCTCAGCGTCAAAATGGAAGAGGTGAAAAGGATTTTTGAGAGGTCAGCAGCTGATGGGGTACAGTATATAAATTACCTTGGGGATGGGGATTCAAAGGCATTCAAGGTAACTGAAGAACTTAAACCTTATGGACCAGATGTGACAATAAATAAGCTAAAGTCTTTTGCATATGCGCAAAAAAAGAATGGGTACCCTCATGCGACGCTTGGTATCAGGATAGAGGGGTAAAAAGATGGATGACGATAAAGGGTTGCAGGGGAAGACTAGACTTGTAGAAGGCATAATTAATACATTACAAAAGTATTATGGAATAGTCATTAGACGTAGCAACAACAGTGTCGAAGAAATGAAACGATCTATTTGGGCTGTCTTATTTCATATTACTTCAACTAATTCTGCTCCCAACAACGGACTCTGCCCCAAAGGAACTGATACATGATGCAAGTACAACAAAGCACAAGTGCCAGGCCAAACATTTGTGCCCAAGGATTGTTTACCATATGCTGTCATTGAGGAACTTAAGCCTATATTCAGGGATCTATCTGATGTACAGCTACTAAGAAGTGTTTACATGATCGTACCCAAAATCGAAATGATTGCATCAACAGTGTTATTTGGTCAAGAATTCCAAAAACTGTTTTTGTATCAGTTAATGCTCTTCATTTTGGTGTTTATGATGCTTTAATGACGTTTAACAATGGGAACTTGTCAAGGTGTGAGGCATTGAAGAAAACTGAGTATTAGCGTTGAGTATCACACCATACGAGCTAGGTACAGGCTTGACCAGGAAAGGGTTAGGGCGTGAGAGAAAGCATTGAGGGATGTGGAAGAAAATGCACGAGAGAAGAGAAAAAGACTAAAGAGAAGACTGGAAGAAAGCTATCAGAACGATCCAGATCACCCTAGTTGTGGTTCTGGAATGCACTGAAACTTTGACAGCATTTTCCCGCAAGTTTACTTTTTGATAGTTTTAGTGTACCTTTTCCTGGAAACTACAAGTATGAACTTCCTGAAACTTTTACAGCCTTAAAAGTATGATTCTGAGAGTATTTTAACTCAGGGATATTCTATTATACCTTATAGTTTGCAAATTATTGACTGGACAGCACCTCCAAAAGTGCAAAAAAATTGGAATATTTTTAAAATAATTAATTCTGCCAAACTAATATGAACTTCGGGAAATCCCTGTGTTAAAGTATTGAAAAACCATCATATATTCGCCCTATTTTGTTTCAGATATGTATCACAATTAGTTGTAGAGAAAAGGTATAATGAAGTTCGCAAGAAATACAAGGGAAAGATACACCCTACCGGAGCCCCTTAATCTTATTACCTTCACAGTTGATACCTGATAATTTTAAATCCTCGCCAATAATGATCATTCTGTGCTCAATTTTGACCTCTGAATATGAATTTAGTTTCTGGTTGAACTATCACACTGCTTCAGAGGATGTCGTGAAAAATGAATTGATTTTTTTACATATTAATGTCAATATAAAGATCTATATTGTTATCAGATTTATCAACGTACCAAACGTAAAACCAGCAGAGATTGTAAGCGATGATAGAGCAATGAAAGATAAAAATGTACAAAATTAATGTTATATTATTTAATGAAAACGTCATTATGTGGATTATAAACCAGCTTATCAGTGACCATCTTTAAACCCTAGGTACTGGATCAGATAATTATTTTAGAAAGTTCTTAACAATTCTTGATTGTCGGTCTAGACTCCTTTCTGGAATTTTTACAAAATTGAGAAACTTTGGAACTGTGCAAGAACTTTCATTACTGTCTAGCGCAATTATTGTTATGGAACCAGAAAATATTATGTGAGTCTCATAAAACAAGGAATTTAAACTATTATTCTTAATTTATCTCCCAGATAGAGGGATGATATATAGTCATATCTGCACTGTTGATAAGTTATAAATATTTTCTTCCTCCCTGCAGTTAAAAGACAATTTGAAAGGTCGCTTTTGGAATAGTAGGACAATTAGTTAATAAAAAATTCAGTGAGTCACATGTCACTTAACGTAACATGTGTATTGGACGTGCATACAGTTAAACGTGAGTCATGTGCACTTCATATTAGAACCTTCGGCATGATCGTCTGCAGGCCACTGTGACCAGCAGCACCCTGGGGTTTATGGGACAGCCTGTGGCTGCCGTGCGGTAACCCTGCCACGTGACCGCAGGTGATCGCCCCGCGCATACAACAAGTCCGCGTGACTAATCCCTATTTTAAGGCTGGAAAATGGTGCCTCGGCCTCAGCTGTTGGCATCTCAAGGAACCTCTGTCAGTGGCCAGAAGCACCGCCGCTGAATCGGACGCGACCTCGACACTTGTCCGCCAGCAATTTCCCTCTGCTTCCGTGTCGGAAGTTAACAGCAGATTGACTGCTTCAATACTTAGTCGTGAACTCTTCCCAGAGGCACCTACTCTGCTTTAACTTGGGACGGCAATAAACCAAGTTGTCTAATAATCGTGACTTATCGTTCTAAAGATAGATCCAGTCCTACAATTGGTACTTAGTGTCAGAATATTTAGTCAAGCAATCTAAGCTAACCAGAACGTCTGCAGCTGAATAGAACGAGCCTGAGATCCTGGACGACGTGAAATTTCTGGCAAGTAAGTAAACTCTAAAATACCTCCGGCCTCCACTCTGCCAAACCTGACAGACGAATAAGTCCGGCCAAAGCGACACGGCTGATTAACTCACAATTGATAAGTGGGACGTCACACCATACCCTGGAGCGCAGATGCAAAACGGCTCTACCCAGGAAAATGTTCCATCTAATACTGTGCATCAACAAGATGGAAAGCATCGTTTCTTGGGTGAGACAGGGGACGCAAAAGCAAACGGTACAGCCCAGTGCGAGACAACAGAAACTGAATCGACTGATTCAGTAAAGTAGCGAGTCTTGTTCGATCGCGGTGGTAGATTTATCGCTTTTTTAAAAACCTCTTCTACTCTAACGTATCGCCTAATTTGAAATGGTAGAAAGTGAATATCCCCTTCTATCGCAGGCCCGAATTCGCACCAAGTCTCACTCATCTGTTTCTCATCGGTTAATTTGCAAACCCACATCAGCCACGACACAGTGGCTGTCTTCACAGGTGGCTGATTGCTTGGTCTCTAGGTCAAGGTTATGGGATTAACACAGGGGTCCCAGCATTACATCCGTGGTCAAGATGTTTTGAGAAATCTGTCTGATCAAATGAGATATGCCAGATCACACTCTGATTCTGATTCGAAGTCAAACTGTTGTTCCAGCCACGACAAAGGCGGAATATGCTGCAAACATAAACACGGTCAGCGGGTCGTAGGACCACACGAACTGACTATCAAATATATACAGAAATAGAGAATGAAAATAAGTTTTAATAATTGAAGATTCTGTATTCTCACCTTAAACTCATTAATCTTTTAGATCTTTGTCTCAGTTATTTCTAAAGTTTCTCCATTTTTTCAGGTTCTTCTACTACATTCATTGCTTTAAACGACGGTAAAATGATTTTCTATTTCAATCAATACCCTGAAATTCACAAAACTGAGGATGGCGAGTGGGTGCTTTCCATAAAATATAGTCTCTATTATGTGGATATGATACCCGAACAGCTCGAGGGAAGAATGAATTGACGGAGGTGGCAGTACAGAGTCATATTTCTCCAATCTTTTCTCTCTGGCCATTGCAGTCCAAATAGCCTATGAATGAAGATTTTTATTGCTCTTGTAATTAAAGTTGGATGGTGACATGTCTGCCAATAACTTCAAACTGTAGTGACCCTGTCAGCTGATTGATAAGTGCACACAGAGTAAACTTCTGGAGCCTTGGGTAATGGGACGATCATAAAAGTCTGACATGGTTCTGATATGAATATTCGTCGTAGGTCCCTACTGCAACACCTAACAGATTATACTGCTCAGCACATTCAGATATTAATATAGGAATGGCTTAGATGGCTAAGTTAAATAACTGTAAACGGCAGTTGCATATTCACACATTTATTTACATGAGCAATGACTGATGGCATACGTGAATATTTACATTGTTTAATTGGCTTTGTAAGAAACATTAGAGATAGGGCCAAGAACTAGGCGAGCATGTAACTAATGGGCACCTCGCAACCCAAACTAACTGGAATATTGATAATGTCTCTACAAGACTATGCGCACGTGAATATGATCAAATGATTGAACCCCTAACTGTCCTCACCCAGCTAACGCAGTAGAGCCCACCTTTGTGTTAGACGTCTGGCATCATCTTCTTGTCTGCGACTTTCGTGGAGGGACTGAGTGACCCCTGCCCCCTGGCTTTAAATAGATACTTCCCCTCCTATCACCACTGTGTGGAGAGGGCAACACTCCTCGCTAACCTGCTACATGAAGACACTTTACCAGCTTGCAGTAATGACTGGCGCTTGGCATCTGGCGACTTTGGACTTGCTGACTGGCGTGCTACTTCTCATGTCATAGCTCCTATTACTTAACTATTTCATGCCCGCCTTGGATACTGTCTTGGAAAGTATGAAGTATTTAGGGAAGTGATCGACCTAGAGCTCTACAAAACTAAATCTATATTTCATTCCCAGCTCAATCTATGTAACAATTCGTGACGCTTTTATGAATGCTGTTGCAAGCAGTCACATATCGAGTGGCTCTTCTCTGTGCTTGTGTAAATCCCAAACGGCACAGCAGTAGTACAAATATGGACACCAAACATTTGGGTGCTCTCTTCTTAGTATTTTCATTGTTTTTTTTTTTTTTTTTTTTTCAATATTCGACATAAGAACTGCACGAGAGCTTGTATGTTCGTTAGAATGAGCCCTACATATAACTTTGTATTGTTTCACATAAATATTTCGGGGAATCGGTCATATCGATAACTAAATTTATTTGTATTCCCAAAGGTTTTTTTTTTTTTGTTAGTGCAAAATACATTGTTGTTTTTACAATTTAATGTAAGTTACCATTCATCTTACCTTGCCGAAATAGAATTCAGATAACGAAGAATTTCTAAGAAATCTACTAAAGTCCTTACTTCTCTATTGATGACTACATCATCAGGGAATAATCTCATAAAACGGTGTAAGCTTACTGAAACAGATATTTTGTGACATTATATACGTGTTTCTCCTTCAAAAAAACAATAAATAAAAAAAAAGCCTGATTCTTCTGAATTTCTGGTTTGAGCTTGCAAAATTACAAAGATATTTTCAAAAACATTTCCACATGCATTGCGGCTCTTAAATTAAAATCATTTTCTACGGCGTCTGGTAATTAATCGAAATAGATGGCATTGAGCAGAGATGGAGTAACCAGTTTCTTTTAATTGTTTTTGAGCAGTAACTCACTGCTATATTCATTTTTATTTTTAAGTAAGTTAATTCTTTTCCTAAAGGTCTGAGTGTTTGAGAAGATGGATGGATGGTTGGTTTAATACAGAGTTAGATGCGTTTTAGATTGTTTCTATACACAGTAATTGTCTTCCTAGTGCAAGCGGCTTCTTATCACATGCTTATGAACAATCCTTCAAGCAGCTTGGATATTGAAACTAATGGAAGATTGAGTAACGATTATTGATAATTAGAACCCTAAGTAACATCTAAGAACTTGACTTAGGCTCCACTGAACAATTATACACATTAGCCTACTCTTGGAATAATTTAATTTTTATTTAATTTAATTGTGTTGGAGCGGCTTGCTACTATGGCGGTTTTCCCTACACACTGATTTCTCTCCTTTCACGAACCCGTTTATTCTTACGCTCCAGTAAACTTAAATTCTATTAGCGTAATAGTAAATTATTTATAATTTCTCCAGGCATATTATTTCAATCCTCCAATCCCTTACCTACGAAAGAAAATTTTTTCTGCACCGTTGTGTTTCAAATCGAAATCCAATTGTGATTATGGTAATCTTTACCATTCTATATCATGTCCTAATACTTTCATCAATATGTTTCCACGCCTCATTGCCATTATAGGATTCACCCTCCTTCTGTCATCCAAAGAAAACCAATTCCAGTTACTTTATCAGTTACTGATTGTGTTTCTGCAATAATTTCAGAAACAAATCTAGCCACACTTCAGTGCACAACCTCCTGTACTTGAAACCCAAAATGTGGGCACAATACAAAACCACATACATTTGTCTGATCAAATTTTTGTAACCAATTACCTTACTTCTCAAGTGCATCCCCTCGTGGACTCTCCGAAAACCTGAAGGAGTATGAAACCCTTTCCTACCACCTGCCCAATGTATCCTGCCCTGTAGAGTTTGTTATCAAACGAAATCCCGAGGTATTTACATGTCAAATCTTCAATAAACAATACTTTCTCACCTTATAATCATAATAAGTATTTATTTTTTATCTGTATAAATAATATGCTGATCCTTCTTTTCATCCCATGTTGACCTACCCAGCTAGATATCCTGTCTAGGTTACCCTGCAGCTGTTCACCGTATTCTGTAATTTCGATTTTGATGTATAACATTATGTCATCTGCAAACATCCTAACTTCTGACAGCAAACCATTAACATAATCATTTATTAAAATAATGTGTTGCAATTGTTCCAATACACTACCCTGATGAACTCCCTTTCTACTTCAACTTATTTTGATACTGTATTTCCTACTCTAACATTTTGCTTTCTATCTTTTAAGAATTAACCTACTCCAATAGTTTTTACTTTATTTAGAACCAATTTAAGGCTCACTCTGTCAAAAGATTTTTGAAAAATTTAGTGCTACCCTATCAACTTGGTCTCCCATTTCCATTTGATCCAAAATATTTTCATTTAACCTAGCATCGGAGATTCGTATAAATATCCTTGCCTAAAGCCTTCAGTGTCGACTTACATTCCTCACATACGTTTCTGATGTAGTTATATACCAATCTCTCCATTAATTTAACTACCACTGATTGCCTTGTAATTTTCGACCCTATTTATCCCCCTCCTTAATGGATCGGTACGACTGTCGCACTCTTCCGGTCCTCTGAGGTATCCAGACTCAGTGGTAGCCAGTGTAAGCCTCCTGAGGTGCGCTCCGTTCAAGTCGTGGGCGCAGTGGTATCGGAGCCGGTTCTACTTGTCATGCGAGTGCTTGAGTAAATATGTGGTTTTCAAAGGGAATAGTAAATTATGCCATGTGATCGAGTGAATGAGTGACACGAAATAGCCTTGGCATTAACCAAGGTGGAAACATGTTCTGCTGTTTCTTTTTGAGCATCAGTCGCGATTGTGTACGAAATTGGGGTGTAATCTTGTATAGTGTTGTGCCGTGAGTTGGGTTACAGTTTCGCAGAATGGGCTACTCTCTGTGTTAAACCCACACCCCTCACAATCGTAATAGAGGAGCCCCACCGGAGAAATGACATGAAATGATGAGTTCTATCACCCCATAAACGTTTGCTACGATATATGATGACATTGTCACGTTTCTAAACTATCAACAGTGTCAGAAACTGTCTGAAACAGGGTGGCGGGAGATAAAGGACAAACTGACGTCATGAACTATAACGTCATTGTCATTGTACAGCTAGGGAGTGGAAATGAGAAACTGAGAAAAGAAGAAAATAAAGAACGCAGACCTAATTACAATACGGGCGAAAGTAAATAAACCAAGAGGCGAGTGCAACCGTCATCTGCTTGTATGGTATTTATATCATTAGGTAGCCCAAAGCAGGTGCGGAAAAAGTCACCTGTATCTTGAAGCCAGGGAAGGAGAAAATAAAGTTTAATAGGAGTAACACCACAGTATAAATGTGATAACTGAAACTGCTTCATATGAGAATGCCAAAAATGTATTGGCTAAGAAAGAATTAATCTTTTTTTAACTATAGCTTTATACCTCGTCGAAGTCAGTATAGGTGAGAAAGGACTGGAGAAAAGGAACGGGAAGGAATTCTGCCATGGACTTTTCAAGGAAGCATCCCTGAATTCGCCTGGTGTGATTTGGGGAAACCATGGGTTATGCAAATCTGGAAGCCCGGACAGGAATTCGAAACGTCATTCTCCCGAATGGAAGGCCAGAGCTCTAACCGCTCACCTACAATCTCAGTACGAATTAATCAAAGAATTGAACTGTGAACTACCGCGAAAACGCAAACCATTATGAATCCTATTTCAATGGAACACGAAAAGCTAGTGGAATCCGCATATAATCAAAATTTTGAGATAAAAATAATTGAAGAGCAATGTGGTCCAAATCAACATTTAAAACTCATTCTAGGAACAAGGCAATAGTTTGTTACGTCACGGAAGTCAGTTCCTCGATCAGAAAAGAAATAATAAAAATCAGCCAATTATACCTAGAATTTTCTGCAATAACAGTAAAGGACTACTTGTTCATTGCCAAATGTTAAAAGTGCAATGACCTTGGACACATCAATAAATATTGCCAGCAGCCAGGCTCTGCTGCAATCTGTGTGTTGAAATGGGACACAAGACAGAGAAGTGTAAAAAGAAATGCCAATCTCCAATCTGCATCCACTGAACAAAGTGTGGAAAGTTATATAAAAAAGGGGGGAACGAATGCATGACCTCTTACATTCTTCTGCAGAGGCTAGTAAATAGAATAGAATATGACAAAAACAGTAGTTGAATCAACAGCTTTAATACAACACATGCGCTAAAGAACAAATGATACAGAAGAAACGATACCTATAAAGAAACAAAACAAAAGGAAAAGCAGTACAAGCCGCAAGATGTAGGGAAAAATTGAGAAAGAAGCTTGAAGTAGACAAAAAGGACTTTGGAATCCAAGTACATAATGGACACGAGGGCGTAGCCAGGTACGGGCCGGGGGGGGGGGGTATGCACTCGATTAAAGTTCTGCCGAACTGAAGAGTAAACAATGTTAAGCAACTTTATAACATTAATTCAGTTCGCACGATTTCAACCTGCTTGCTAAGCTGTCTGCGGGAAACAGACGTTAACGAAGGCAGCGGCACAATGTGCCACGCACGGTGCTGCTGGCGAATCTTAAGTTGCGTGTCGACTATGTGCGGTTGCCGCACGAGCCATGTTCGAGAGCCCCAAACCGGTTATCTGCCGCGCGGACATTTCTGTTAACAGCGCGGCTGCCGCGCGTGGCAACGCAACTCATCCTGGATTGCGCGGCAAATTTTACAGCCACCGTGGACATTTCACGTGCACGAGTAGCTGCAACTTTCACTTTGATACATCATACTGCATACTAGAAAACTAAATGATAGGTGATTTGGTGGATATCAAAATTGTATTTAGTCTGGTCAAACAGAGCGCGGGCAGCGTGTGCGTGCGAGACAAGGGATGCCCACCGCGTTCTGACGATGTCAAACACAGCGCGCACGCTGTACAAGGCGATCCAGAGTGTAGAACAAACTTCAAGTGAAACGATAGGGTATTTGGCTGGAGGTGACGCGCACCAAACTATCGCTTTTTCATTTGCGGTCATCATGCAACTCATGTCTCCAGCAAAGTGAAGGAAGTAACTGGGACGTTTTACAGGCCTCTTATGTACCTGTTCCGGCCGATTGATGTGTGAAAAACTCTGAGGAGAGTACAGAGAACCTTGGCATTTTCCGAATTGCATATGAAGTGTGAACCGTAAACACGTGAAAATAAAATGTCCTAACAACATTGGCTCAAGCTATTTCTGTTACATTTTTTCCCATTCTACTGGCAGTTGCTGATCCAGATTCAAAGTTCCTTGTAGTTGATATTATGAGATACGGCCGGCACAGCGACACTAGCTTCATTCAAAATTCCTCCAATTATTGTGAATTCGTTCACTGTGAAACCATTCTATCTTCAAAACCATCTCTACATATACATTAAAAATATACTCTACAATTCACAAAATTGTGGGTGGCAGAGGGTGCTCAGCATCAAAGCTAATCTCTTTGTTGTGCATTCCAATCCCTAATGGTACGAGGGAAAAAGAATTCAAATAAGAATCAGTGCGGCACCTTATTTCTCTAATTTTATCTTTCCTGTCATGCCGACTCAAATAGGTTGGTGGAAGAAGTATTTCACTATACTCGAAAGTGAAAGTGGGAGTAAGCATGTTTACCAATAAGTTTAAACGAAACGTGTGTCGTCTATCTACCAGACACTCCCAGCCTAGTCTGTTCTGTGACGCTTTCTTAAGGACTGTAGCAAGCGGTCACGAATCGAAGGCTCTTCTCTGTACCTTCTCCATACCTTCGATCAACCCCTTACGAAACAGATCCCAAATGGACAACAATAGTCCAAATGTGGACGTACAAGAGATTTGTACGCTATCTCCTTTGTTTGTTCATTACAATTTTTCAAGATTCGACCTATGAGTCGCAGCCTAGAATTTGCTCTACCTACTAACGAATTAATGTGTATGTCCCATTTCATGTTCCTTTGTACTGTTACTCCCAAATATTTCATAGAATCGACCATATCAATTACTGTATTGTTTAACTCGTATTTCTGAACAATTTGATTCTTTTTGTTAGTTATGCTCATTATCTTGCACTTTTTACAATTTAGGGTGTGTTTATGTTGGAGCTGCGATAAGCGATGAGAGCGACGATAATAGCAAAGCGAAGAAAACTAGCACATTGTTAAGAATGGAGGTGTTTATGTTGGAGCAGCGTGGCGAGCTCTCGTAGTAGCAGAGCAGCGAGCAGAGCGAAGCTAATCGCTGCGTGCATTTTATTCGTTCTTATCGATGATGGACGTCGACCGTTTGATTGGTGAAATTTTCAGTAGGCCCCCTTTGTGGGACAAAAATCACCACAACAGATTCGTTTTAGACAAATTGTGGGCTGAAGTAGCTGCTGAATGGAATTCAACAAGTAAGTAAAAGTTTTTTAATTAGTATAATTTTCCTAAAATCGGTGTAAATCATAAATTTAAGATTAAATTTAACAAAGGTAACATGTTATAAAAGCGAAAAGCAATGCATCATTCAATGACAGAATATTTATTTTTCTATTAAAATTAATTCAAATTAAAAATATCGAAATAACAGTATAAAATCTACATAGAATATTCCTAATCATTTAATTTGGATTGTGACAAAAATTGATTTTAAATAAGTTGCCTATATTTTCTGAAGCTTGGTTCGGTCTTCCAATATTATTTGATGTCAAATTCCTATGATTTGAAGTACTTGTTTCTTTAAGGTGATGTTCAATGCCTTCTCTGTCAATAGTACATTATGAAGCAAACAAATGGCTTTAACAAATCGTCAGCTACATCTACAGAAGTTTCTATTGATGTTGCTAAAATTCTCCATTTAGAATAAATTATGCCAAAGGCACATTCGACAGTTCTTCGTGCTCTTGACAATCTAGCATTGAAGTATTCTTGGTCTGCGTCTAAATTCTGTCTTCCATAAGGCTTCAATAAATTAGTTAAAAGAGGGTATACTTCGTCACCTATAAAAACATAATTGCAGTGATTTCAGAATTTGGTGAAGGAGGTGCATTTGAATATTCAGTCTTCCATCTGATAAATACATATACAGAACTGAAGATCTAAATGTTCCACCATCACTCTGTTTGCCATAAACTACCACGTCGATGTTTATAAATTTGTAATTAGCGTCAACTAATCATTGCAGAACAATAGAAAAATAATTCTTGTAATTATGAAACGTCGAGCCAGAGTGTTCAGGACAAATAACTCTGACGTGTGTTCCGTCGATAGCGCCGATGCAGTTCGGAAAATTCCAAATATTTTGCAGGCTTCTGCAATTTTTCTGAAATTCTGTTCGTCTGGAATTTTCATGTGAAGTGGTTGAAGCATTTCCCATATAAACATAATTATTTTTCTAACAATTATTATACTGCTGAAACTCCCATACGAAAAGAAAACGCTAGACTTCTAAATGATTGGCCGGTTAATAGATATCTGCAATATGAAATAGGAATATTTAGTTCAAAGATAGCACTTTGTTACAAGACGATATTATGAAAATAATTGCGTGGTGTAAAGACTGGCAGTTGCAGTTAAACGCTAAAAAGTGCCAAGTCATGCATGTAAGTAAAAAGGTTACACCATTTAGCTCTGAATATACAATTAATGGTACTGTCCTTAGAACTGTAGATTCCGCTAAATTCGTAAAAATTTGTGTGGAATGAGCATATCGAGAATGTAATTGGGAAAGCAAATCGTATGCTCCGATTTCTAGGTCGAAATTTAAAACAATGCACACCGGCAGTTAAATCGATTGCATATAAGTCACTAGTGCGTCCTCACTTGGAATATTGTTGTTCTGTATGGGGTCCACGTCAAAAGGGGTTAATGGAGGCATTAGAGATGGTCCAAAAAAGAGCCGCCGGATTCGTGATAGGTATATATAGTTGGAGCGAAAGCATAAGTGCGATGTTGAAGGAGTTAGGTTGGGAAGACCTGGAACACCGAAGGCGTTACTCTCGACGGAAACTAATTGAAAAATTCACGACTGACATATTTCAGAATGACAGCAAAGAAATATTGCTACCGGCACCATTCGCATCTCGGAACGATCGTGAAAATAAGATAAGAGAAATCAGGGCCAGAACCGATTCTTTTCTTCATTCATTTTTTCCACGGCCGGTTAGGGAATGTAATAGAAAGGATTTACCGGGCAAGTAAACTTAAAATCCGACAGGAGTAGCTTTCGATAAAGCTCTCAGGCCATCCTGATCTGCGTTTTCCATGATCTTCCAGATCACTCCACGTAAATGCTGGGATGTTTCCTCACAATAGCCCATCGGCGCCTCCTGCCATATCCCGTATATCCCTTCCAAACTATTACCTTCAGAAAGGTGCAATTCACCCTCTGCCACACGCTTTTAGTGAATCACAGAGTAATAGTAACAATTAAATTACATTTATATGCCTCTAAAACTAAATGAAATACAAAAATTGAAAAAAAATTTAACTTCGCCAGTAACGGTCTAAAGAAAGATGGAAAATATATCCAGAATTGTGATAGGTATTCCAACACTTAACTTCAAATTTTTCTCCTATGAACAACTACGCTATTAAACAAAAATACCAAACACTTTTCAGTTGTAATTTCCATTTAATATATGAAGTACCTGTATGTTTGCATACATAGACTTAGAGAAGCTTTAAATTGAAAAAAACTTAGATGTCTGAGTAACTGCATTTATATTGTATATGTGGTTTAAAAACGCAAATCGAAAAAGGAAGGCCATCAGCCACAACGCCTCAGAAATATTCAGCACAGAGCAGTCCTGGCCGCGTGCCGTAGCAGCAGGGCTGGTATCGGCCGATCGCGGCCTCTCAGCGCAGGTAGACAGCTTAGAGGATAACAAAGGAGCATGCAACGAGGGCTCTGAAGGGCAATACCTAGCGGTTAAAGGGTTAATTTTGATTATACAGTTTATTTTTTTTATGACAGTTGCACAAAAATGGTTAAATAATTTATTAAAAATCCTGTATAAAGCATCCTATTTGCTACCATGTTCCCGGCAAGCTACACAGCAGTATAAAGGATTGTAATGGAGTTAAAATACAAATATAATACCTCTATTGATACTCTTTAAAGTACACTTTAATGTTCATTCAGAGATACAATCATAATAATTATATAAAACAGATATTTAAATTCATTGATACCCGCGGAAAATAGTTTTTCGAACACATACTGCACCAAATTTTTGAATATTTCACTATCAGAGAAATGTTTTGCTGCTATTTAAAAATCAAAAACTACTACATTGCCTCTATCATTTACATAAGACTCTTGCTGTCATTTTTTGGCAGTGATTACATAATATTATTACAATGGTTAGTTTCTATTATTTTACAACTGTTTCTGTAATACTATTTTAAAATATAACCCTGTAACTTGGACCTAGTTTTTAACAAGCTGTACAACTAAAATTATGAAATATTATCTCACATGATCCTTATCACTGTGAATCAGCCAGTAATTTCTTCAGTTTGATTTTAGGTTTATCCCTAATCAACACTGATGTTATTAGTGGCTGGAAAGGAATTGGAACAATATGCAGGATGGAATTCGGTCATAACCATTTGAAGGAACCATCTCAGCCTTCACCTGCAGTGATTTGGGAAAAAACCATGGAAAACCCAAATCTGGAAGGAGGATTTTGATTCAAACCTTTGTCCTCCTGAATGCGAGGCTAGAGCTTTACTGCTCATGCACCGTGCTTTCTAATTTTGTCTTGTGCTATGGCAAGACGACATTATTTTTTCTATTACACTATTGATGTGTGGTCAAAGATGAGAGCAGAACTTAAAGAAATTTAACCACTTCTGTATCTCTGGATTTTTAAAACCCCCACATCTATCCTTGCTTCATGTGCCTATAATTGCATTTATCTTGGTGGCTGTAATGTTTCAAACTTGTGTCAGTAAACCAAAATAAACACACACATTAAATATTATTGTATTATGATCATGAAAGGAATCACTGTGTTCCACCATTCTTTATACTAGCCAATGGATCTGTACATGTCAATAATATTTCCTCCAAAGAAGATGATATACTTTAGGAGTTATATTATATTTATTCCATATTTGCAACACTAGATATGAGAGTGGCCTTTCTCAATAAATTAGGGAGCATCCATAAAGTATGTAGTTGGATCAAAGAGGGGAGAGGGATTAGGTAAATATATGCACTTGCATACATAGGTAGAAGGGGTTGAAACTGAGCAATAGAATTTTTTTACTCACTTTATATGGGGCAGTTATATAGGCAGTAAAATACACAAAGTATGCAATATTTATTCTCTTAATTTAATTATCACTGTATTTCAGGCACAGAATATACCTACCGCACCATACATGTGTGTGACTTGAAGCCATAATTCTGGGATGACCCAGTTTAAAATAGCTGACACCTGCCAGCCAGTATCATATATTAAAAGCATCAGGTACATGATAGCTAGGCTCAAATTGCAGATGTCACACAAGGTTTCCCACTACTAACCCTCACCCACCGAAAATTCCCATTGGCTTTATTAGGATTGGAAATAGGTCACCACACTGCTTGTTGATGAAATCTTTTTGTTCTGTTAGGTGATCATTAGGGCATCTTTAATTCTAGTACTCACTAGTTTAAAGTATGAAATTGATATCATATAGCACTATATAGTACAAATAAATGTTTTCCAGAATTTTTTCAAACTTTAAAATGGAATCATTCTAGTTATAGAAGTCTTCTAAGCCGGACAATGAATCACTCTCTGGTAATGTAGGGAGAAAGGTGACAAAACATCAGGTAAAACAAAAACAAAAAAACTAAAATAAGAACTGTAACTAAAAATGATGCTCCTCTTAACTTCTTTCATGTGACAAATATAGCTTGTGCCACTTGATCAATTAATCAAAATTATGAATGAGGTGATAAGAATGGTTTTCTGCAAAACCCAAAGAAGAAAAGAATCCCTAAGCTATAAATCATAAAGATGTTTTCCTTATAATTTGTCATTCATCACCATGTGGTTCATAATATTTGTAATACCACAGAATTATGATGCAAATATCAGTCATGTTCATTATAAACCCAATAATTTTCAAGATAGTCCTACAATCAAAAAAAAAGTAGTAACTATCAAGAGAAAACTATGTTCCACCCATTGAGTGATGCAAAAAAGTATTAAAGTTAATCCATGGTCCCTTTTAGACAGTAAAAAAAAAAAATACCTGGAAGGCAGGGATACTCAGATGTAGTTTAGAGTAAGACATTCCTGCAACAATATCTATACTCTTGGGTAAAAGAAAAAACTTATTTAAAATGTGACAAAAGAATATGAACACCAATTTAATAGCCAAATAATTTTTTTACAACAACTACTACAGAACATATAACCCACTGAGGTTATTTTTGTATTCCAATAATGGTTGATAAACCTACAAAA
>JARYHS010006964.1:10156680-10178049 GCA_031002005.1 Vandiemenella viatica | reverse complement strand
GTGAATCGCTCGGTCAGTGAATACAATTGGATCTTGGGACCGAATATTTTCCTCAGTATCTGTCTTTCTATTTTTTCGATACCTTTGACATTAACAGTTAATGACGATGTTTCCGTCGCAAATATGCTCCTGGAAGAACGACCGTGTTGTGTGATGGAGTTTGGCTTTGGTGGAAAGAGACTTCTTTTTGTAAGTATTCCAAGTAACTGTATATGCTTTTCGCAGTTTTTCTGCACCGATTTTGTGGGCCTCTTTCTCACATCTGCATTTCGTTTTAATCTATAGCGTTTTTTATTTATATCAATTTATTCGACGTTACATTTGTGCCTTGAACAATACACACTGACAACTGCACGTACTTTATACCCATCCCGTATATTTTAATACCAAAAGTATCCTTGTGGAATATTGTATCGTTTCTTATCTAGGAAAAAATAATCTTTAAAATACTATTAGATTACTGCGACCACGTGTCATCAAACAAAAGTTCATACCACCAGTTACTATAAAAAAAAAAAACCTCTGTATTTGTTTCTTTTATGTTATTTTATCAGATGGGACGGATTATCATGTTGGCTGATATTAGTATCTGATGATTTATTCATCTATCCTCGACTCCGCGAAAATAAAAGACAGCACACCCTAGCGTCTCGTAAAACAAAAACGCATAACTTACTGACACAACAACTCTGCTCGCCGTACTCTGGGTTCTGAGGTGGCTGTTATCTCTCAGCCCACACAGCGCGCCGCTCCAGGAAGGGTCGTCGCCGCTCTTCCAGGCCGGTTCTAGGAACGTCCATTCTGAGCAACAGGAGCCTCAGATTATAACTGCTCCAACCTATGAGTAGAAAGACTTTTTTTCATTTCTTGCTCACTAAATGTTTGATTTTACGGGGTTCGATCCCCGACGAAGCCAAGGATTTTACCTCGAAACTGAACGTCCAGAACGGCTGCCCAGGCCCACTCAGCCTGTTGTCTAATGAGTACCGTGGAGGAAACTCCACGGGAAGGTAAAGAACGGCCGGAGCGTGGCGCTGACATCCATTCTAGGTGCCGAAGGTTGTAGTGGGAGTTCGGAAATCAACCTCCGTAATTGTAACGGGACCCGGCAGGAGCCATCAGGATTCCATGAACTTTTCACTTAATACTTTGGTTTCAGCACTCATGTACATAATTCTGGCAGTTGCTCAATAGTTCACACATAGTTACATTCGATACAAAAATATAAACTAAATGTACAGAACCTGCTTAGTATATAGAGAAGTGTGAATTCTGAAAATGTTGTTAAGAAGTAGAACACAACAGAGTTAAGAGGTAGACAGGCCGGAATGAAAACTTGAAACAACTAGACGAAGAAGTTGGAAAAGAGGGAAACGAAAGATGGGTTAGAGAAAAATATTATAGTTGCAGGGCGACAACCGAGTGATGCACCTAGCAATTTCTGTGGCCATGTAAGAAAACTAAGGGAAAGCAAAGGTATCCGGACAATTGTGTATAAGAATGAGGAAGACATTGGCAGACGCACTAAGTAATTGGTTTAATCTGGATATCTGAGATGGGGGGAAAAACATCAGAGGCGTCTCTAAACAATTCACCTGAAAGAGTTTCTGATTCAGATTCATAAAGGACAATAGTACAAGTGTGGTGATACAGAAAACAAAGAATTTAAGATAATTAAAACATGAATCTGGAAATTTGATGTATAGGGAAATTGGAACCAGGCAGGTGCCATATCACAATTAAATAAATTAAATTAAGTTGCCAATGCATATCAGAGGAATGCAAAGTCCATGAGCGTGTTGTAATAATAGTATCACATATATTTTTAATAACGATATATTTTTCTTTCATTGTGGTTTAATTATTCTTATCGACAAACGGAAGTACGAAGTAACACATAACGTTCCTTGTTGTAAACGAAGAATAAAAGAACAAGCAGACGACATCAGACAGTTTATGGGAAGCAGTAAGATGATTACAATTGTTTGGGTCTCAAATGCACCAGGAGGGAACTGATTAGGGTGCAACATTAATGATACAATTACAATACATTCATTTTCCACTGATCCCCAAACTGGCTCTGTGGGATGTGGAAAGTTGTCAATTTACAGATAAACAGTTGCATAGCAAAATAATACATACACCAGAAGATGTACAGTCAAAGCATACATGGTACATTAAACAATTCCATAACAAAATAATACATACACTAGAAGACGTAAAGTCGTAGAATACATGGTACAATAAACAATTGCATAACAAAATAATACATACACCAGGAGATGTAGTCATAGCATACATTGTTAATTTCATTATGTAAACTACATTTACACAAGCTACTGGCAGTTATTTTGTAGATACCTTAGAAATAAATTCTTCAACAGAGTAGAAGGGGTTGTCAATTAAAAATTCTTTCAATTTTTTCCTGAATTTATTCCTATTATCTGCTAGATATTTGACATTTGTTGGGAGCTTATTGAAGATATGTCTTCCTGAATATCAGACCCTTTTTGAACAAATGGCAATGACTTGTAAACCTTGTGAAGATCATTTTTAGTTCCAGTGCCACAATTGTGTATTTTACTATTTGTTTCAAACAGAGTATAATTTGTGATTACAAAGGACATTAATGTGTATGTAAATATATGTCAGCCACCAATGTTGAAATCCCTAAAAGCTCTCTCCATGAAGTTCTATTGCTGACCCCACACATAATTCTTATTTCCCACTTTTTGGCTCTGAACACTTTGTCTCTATAGGTAGAATTGCCCCAGAATATTATTCTATATGACAATAAGTAGTGAAAATAAGCAAAATAAACTAGCTGCCTCATATGGAGATCACCTATAGCTGAAATTGTAAGAATTATAAATGTGGCTGCACCCAATCGCTTTAGTAAGTCAGAAACATGAACTTTCCAATTTAAATTATTATCAATTTACAAACGTAGAAATTTAACACTCTCTACCTCTTGAATAGACTGGCCTGCAAATTTTATGTCTATATCTGGTGTTAATCTGCCGATTTACTGAATTGCATGTACTGAGTTTTATCAAAGTTTAAAGACAAACCATTAGCTGTAAACCATTTATTAATAAGTTCAAAGACATAATTAAAATATATTCTGTAGATAAATCTGGAGTATTTTTAATTCCTATTGGACAAATTTTGAGTTTTTAGATGAAACACAAGGTAGATCATTTATATATATTAAAAACAATAGTGGCCCCAATATAGAACCCTGAGTTATACCATATCTGATTAATTTCCACTCAGAAAAGTGGACTTCTTAAGGTAGCCTTAAAATTCTCAATTGACACTTTCTGTTTTCTATTTAGAAGGTAAGAACTAAGCCATTTATTAACAATGCCATCTATACCGTAATACCATAGTTTTTGTATCAAATTTTACAATATACACAGTCAAATGCCTTAGATATGTCACAAAGAAGTTCCCACTGGAATTAATTTATCATTTATTACTTCTAAAATATTGTCAGTGAATGCAGATATAGTTTGTTCTGTTGAATGACCCTTTTGAAAACCAAATTCTGATTTAGTAAGAATATTATTATTTTTATGGATTTCATAAAGTCTATTGTAAATTGCTTTCTCAAAAACTTTGGAGAAGGCTGTTGATATTGAAATTGGTCATTAATTCGGTACAGCTGGATTATCTCCCTTTTTATAGAGTGATTTAACTAAAGCATACTTAAGCCTTTGTGGAAAAGTACCTTCAAGTAAAGATATATTAAACAGGTAATTTAGTATATTGGTTAATTCTGTGGAGCACAATTTAATTAATCTGCTGGAAATCCCATCATAACCACTTGAGTATTTGCTCTTGAGGCACCCGACAATTTTTCTTATTTCTTCTGGAGTAGCTAAATTTTGCAGACACAGAGTTAAATTTTTCTTGGAAGCCTGTGCTGACATAATCCATACTGTGTGTGTCACCGAGCTATTAGCAGTAAATTTATTAGCAGCAGATAAAAAATGTTTATTAAATTTATCAGCAATTCAAAATTAGATTACAGGTAGTGTATTGGGACCATTGGTATTCATTGTTATGATTCATTGTACCTAATGCTCTCACTAAACCAGTTACTTAAAATCTTTGCCTTTTTAAAATCCTTAGTAACTTCTTCTCCATCGTTACCTATAAGCACCTACTTTTCCATTTCATTCGAAGTATCTCGCATATATCCTACCAACTGAGATTCGCATTGATATCATTGCTCGAAGCCATATAGCCTACTTGAACCATGGAGGAAGGAAATATATTGAGGAGAAGTGACGTTAAATCATTGAAGCAGGCTCTAAACTCTCCCGCATGGCGGCAGCAGCGGTATTGTGACCCAAACAAATGCCTAGTTCACACTGTGTCTGATGTTCTGATTATTTCATTTTGTAATATGCATAAGTGTTTTATAATGCCATATTTTGTTGCATACGGTTGCACAAATAGGCAAGACAGGAAAGAACATGGAATATAATTTCATAGGTAAGTTGTAATCTAATAATTGTTGTTGAAGTGGTCAGTGGGAATTGTAAACTTCGGCGCATTTCTATAAATATTTAGCCATAGCTCTCAATGGGATGACTTTGTTTTCAAATTTTTGTTGGTGTAGTGTAGAAAATCAGCATACCTTGCTATTTTGCACAAAATAGACTAGCACTACTTTTTATCGAGTGTTGAAAATGAGATTTAAAGGGGTTGTGTTTTACATCGCGGTTCAGTTAATTTAGTATTGTGCTTTCTTTCGTCACGTTGTAGTTTATACTGTATGATGAAATTAAATGGGTTAAATTATGGTATGCAATCTAGGAATCTTGATGAAGCAAACGATGTTACCACAAATACAGTTTGCGATTCAAATACGCGTGTGTGGGGATGTCTACATAGTTTTATTCTGTAACGGCAATTTAATGTAGATTGTGGTTAGGTCTAAATGCAGTCTGTACCAGAATGGTTTTGTTGTTCCATAAGGGACAAAGAATTTATTTATTACTGTTAGTAATTTCATGAGAACCAAGTTAGTGACAAAACGTGTATAGCGATGGAAACTACTTCCACTTCCAGCTATTTCCAATTTAGCTTACGATGTATGGTAACAAAATAACTATTTTTATTCTGGTCTAGGCCCCATTTCAACCTAACCACAAGTGGTAGTAAAAACAACTGAAATCTATTCTGCATGTCCACCATGTAATTCATTGTGGCTTTGGCAGAATTAATTTTTAGTCCAGGTCGCATATTAACCCAATCCCAGTATATCCCGAAAATAAGCAAGATATCGAAAAATTTTATACTTTATTTTAGATTTGTCTTGTCGTGTTATATAAGAATCGATCATTAAATTTGACTTTTGCGAAATTTTTCTTCTGCATTTCAACTCAAGACACCTCACTTTTGATACAGTATATCTCGAGAACTAGGCAAGATATAGAATTTTTTTATTTTTTATTACTCTCGTCTTTTAGATAAGATTCTGTCATCAAATTTGACTTTGACCAATTTTTCTTCTGAATTTCAACCAAAACCATTTCACATTTGAGATAGAATATCTCGAAAACTAAGCATGATAACAAAACATTTTATTCTTCATTTTTTATTTGTCTCATCGAGTTACATAATAATCCATCTCCAGATTGCGACGTTACGTTAATCCTAGAGTCCCCTTGAGGTTTTTGTACATATACGCCGTGTCTGTATGGGTTAGGCCATGCCTCCCCACTCCCCCCACTCCTCCTCCGCCCGGCTTCACTTCATTGCGTGGTGAAGGTCGCTTGCGTCGTCTCCATATATTTCCTTCCTCCATGACTTGAATAGAGCTTACGTTGCACACAGATACCTCTGATGTGGTTACATATCAATCTATCCATTAGTTTACCTACAACTGATGTTAAACTGATTGTAACGTAATTTTCAAATCTATTTGTTACCGCTCTATTATTTACGGGAACTACTATCCCACTACTCCAGTCATTTGGTAAGCACCAAGTATTGGAACTCAATTTAATTAACATTTCAAGGATAAGGTGTAGTGTCGAATCTTATTATCTTTTAAACACCTGTAGTATTATTATTAACACCATTGGCCTTGTGGATTTTTAGCTTTTTTAGTTCCTTCATTTTATTCTTAGGATAAATTTCAAATTTTTCAGATTTCTAATTGTGTGGGTAGGCTTGTTACTGTTTTATTTTAGATAGCAATAGAAATTTCTGGATGCATGTCAGTGATCCCCTGCAACAATAATATTTTGCATTTTAGGCACCTTGTTTACCATTAATATTTCCTTCTTTTGTAGGTAAGGGTTGTAAAGGGTGCACCAGCTAAGCGAGGTAATTGGGTTACAAAACTTTGGTCCGACAATTACTTGATAATGGTTGCGTAGTTTGGGACTCACAATCTGTGGGTCAAAAATAGGAGTTTGAGCGCGTGCAGAAGAAAGCAGCTAGATTTGTTTGTGTAAATTACCAGAGGACGCAGTCAGTAACTGATAAGATAAAAGGGCAGCATTGTAAAATAGGAAGATGATGAAGCTATTTGTTCGTGATCGGGACTGGATGTATACAGGCCCGCCGCTAGATGTTTCAGCGCCCGCGTGCAATACCGATTATGACGCCCCCTGTCTCACTACAGCCAGTGGTGGATTTAGGAAATTTCCGAACCGGGTCAAAAACCTGTGAGATTGCCGCCCCCTTCGAACCTTGGCCGCCCTCATTGTTGCCATCCCGAGTGTCGCCGGCCGCCCGAAGCAGCTGTTGAGCTAAAAAAAAAAAAAAAGGTCTCCTGTTACATAATACGCCGCAAATTTCGTCGCGGCGACAAAGGAGTGGCAACTATCGCGGGGCGGTGCCTGTCGATCGCTCGTTTTGCCACCCCCCTCGATGTGCCACCCGCGTGCGGTGCACGCCTTGCACGCCCGCTTACGGCGGCCCTGGATGTATAGGTGGGAATAATTAGGAGTAGTGTATGGAAAGGAAAGGATAACCAGGGGCACTCCAACTGTCGCTCGATGTCATGCATAATGGATTTTTATAGGTACGGTGTAAGGAATTACCAAGGGAAGCGTTGAGTAGTTTTACTAAAAGGCCGAAGGATTTTAAATTCGTAATTTGCAAAAGTATATGAGTGGAGGAATTTAATCCTCAAAATATATCAGTTAGTATTATTAAAAATAACAATATAATAAAAATAATTGCATGGTGTATTGTAATTACCACTGGAGCAAGTTGTCAATCACAAATAAATTATATTCATTTCAACCGAACCCAAGCAACAACAATAATCGAATGTTATGTAAGGATAAAGTGTGAGTGAATATATGTTGTATGTGTATATGAGTGTGCGTGTGTGTCCGTCTGCTTACAAACTATTTTTTATTTATCCCATATCATTTGTACTTTGTACTAAGTATGATGCAAAGGGACTAATAAATAAATACAATGTACAAATTCAGGGAAAATTAAATTTCAACTAGGAGTTAAGATACATTGCAATTAAAAGTTATTTTTTGTAAACGTTTTTCTTATTAGTATGAGAAGACTGAAATATAAAGATACTAGATATAAGTATTGAGATGTAAAGTAGATATTGGATTTTCACAAATATACTCATTTACTGACTTCCATTGCCGTGGATTACTTAGAAAGTAAATTATTGGCGTATCCATAAATTGTATATGCGTCGACGGAATTAGGGAAAGGCTGGCAACAATTTAGATTTTAGACAGCAATGCTCTAAGATTTGAGGGCAGTAGTTGAGAGTGGAATTCTTACTCTAGAACATTAAGTATCTCTGCAGCAGAGCCTAACAGCTGTTGTGGAAGAGCGTCGTTATTTTGCTGTGAAGTTATATTGCGTTTTGTTGTCTCAAAACAACAGAAGGAGGTGATATGGAGCCGATAAATGCTGTGTATATTCTGGAAGAGGTAGGTTTACAACTTAAAGCTGCTTACGGAATCGAACAGCACAGCTTAATGCCCCACAAATCAGAACACACCTTTCAGTAACCTGCTGTTCACTTTGGTTTGTAATAGTTGCGAATTAGCATATTTTGCTTGTTAAACTGTATTAGTCAACCACATGATGTTCACGATACCTTTAATTATGTTGTGTCTGATCGTCTCAAGAAAAGTCGAGGAAATACATTTCCAGTAACTAAACGATGTTTGTTAGTGTTTAACTGTAGTAAATCGGCGGATGAAACCGAAGAAAAATGTCGTTTTTGCAGCATTTACTCCGCAAATGTATTTTTTATATGAAAAATATTACAAGCATGGGTATTTATAACTGAAATACCATTTACTATATTTGTATTCTACAGTGACTGCTTTCAGTGTTTATGTTTAGTGATTATCTGAAAATGTTGCGAAGTTCTGAGAAACCCGTTATTAGTAGTTGTCTAAAAGCTTTTTTTCTTGAGTATCTTGCTTTCCATTTTCAGTTAAATATGAAGTTCTTAAAGTAGATTTTATGCTTACCAGTCAACGGAATGTGACTGATTGAAACTATTTTTTGTATATAATTGGCAGAAAATTAGAAAAGTTTCACTCTTTAGTCTCAGCTGCACATATAGATTTCACATTTGTTAGTATCCACATGCTGCTAACAGAATTTTTCTGCACAAGTCTGCTGATAAATTATTCACATGTGTTGCATTAGTTAGGGGTGTGTTTTTCAGTGAAGTATTGTTCATATGTTTCAAAGCACTGACTTGTATTTTGCTCCAAATAACATAGTTGTGGTTGTCCTGTAAAATTCCTGCTCTTTAGTGTGCTGCTTGTAATAACTGAAGATGGTAAGATAAAAAATTACTACTGGTGCTCATATATTTGTGTTAAAATGTATGCAAGTCTGTAATATAGAAGTTATTTTCTTTTGTGTGGGTGAATTGTAACAAGTAATGTGCTATTCCTTACTGCAATTGACACATAACCATAGACCAAGGTGATTCTGTTTCATGATGAGAACAAGTTGTTTCACCATTGTAGCTTCATTGGTGATTTACATCAAGTTGTGTTGGCTCTCGTTAGTGTCGTTGTTGGTGCTTTGAGACATGAGTATGTCCTGCTAATTAATAGCTGGTAGGAATAAACAGTTCTGAGTTCAAACTAAGTATTCTTATCAGTCTCTGAATGGCTCATAGATAATATTAATTTCAACTGTCTTTTTTTATATAAATCACTGATTTTCTCATTACAGTGCTGTGTACTGCTTAACAGGACATTGTATTTGTGTATGCATAATGAAAACACAACAATTTTATGACATGCCCTGTTGTCGAATTGCTGAGTTTGTATTATAACATCTCACTATGTACTAGTGAAGATTACACCAATCTGACGTGATGGGCATATCACATTTTACACTTAAGACTGAGTTTACTCTTGATAGGCCATTGACTGCCAATATATGTGTTAAAGATAGAGAACCATATTTACTTTTATGGTGTTGGTACATCTATATGATTTTCTTTTCGTTTTTTTCCTCCCGAGTAGAGTTTTCTTTGCAGATTGCAAGTGATATGAATATGTTAAAATGTCTTGGAAGCCATTCCATTGAGCCAGCGATATTCTCTGCTGCTCAATAAAATACTTGTTAATCAACCTGTGCAATTTTCTATAAAATATCATTGTATGCCTCTAGCCTCACATTGTTTCTAATTGCATATTCTTAATAATGTTCATTGCTAAGCTATTTCCAAAATAACTAAAGTTACTTACTCTCTTTTAAAACCAGTTTTTTGTTTTGTTTTTTAATTCGTTCATATTAATGTGAGTATTTTACCATACAGTTTTAATTCAGCTTGTTCCCCTGAAGTTAACTTGTACAGAAGAATAAATCCAATTTCTGATATTCTGAGGTATCCATACCTCGTTAATTAAAAAATTGAAAGGCTGGTAACTGAAGTGAAAGGGGGAATCTCTTGGCATTGCATAATTTGTGCTATATACCAGCCCATTCCGTCTGCATCTTCCAAATAGTTGCATTATCCTCACCACAATTAACTCTCCAGCACAGTGAACACAAGGCTGATATCATGTTTGAATGATTTCTGTTAAAACTTGTATGTTGATTCGCAGTGTTCTCAGTAACTGCTTCGTAGTTGGATACCAGAGTAATTGCTATGGGCACAACTCTACCTGAGCTCTGCCACTGGAAACTGGCATATATACATACTTTTTGTAGCACATACCTGCCATATTTTTTTTTTTAATATTCCAAGCCTCTCTCTGCTTTTACCTTACATATTTGTAATTGAAAATACTCTTTGTTATCTACCATTTATTAATTTAATTAATCTCTGAAACATTTTTCCCTGGTTGAATAGTTAATCGTCAGTGAGAATTTGGTAGATTTAGTTAGGTGCTGGTCATGAACAGCTCTATTTCCACTTTTATAGAACCCTATTTGATGCTGTGCTTCAACATTGCTCCTTGTATTTTAGTGAAGGTCACAATTTCCATAGTTCTTGCACTGGAGAACCTGGTTTCGTATCCCCACTTCCTCTAGCAGTTACAGTCTTTTCTATGTCTTTTCTTAACCAACAGGTTCCTTCACTTCTATGACATGTTTAATGCTTCATCATAAAATGTGGAAATATTTCTTTGACAAGACAAATGCTAAGTGTGTTACAAAGAAATTAAAATTCAAGTACTTAATGTAACTGATTGAATATATTTAACTGAATTGCATATTCTTAATAATGTTCATTGCTAAGCTATTTCAAAAATAACTAAAGTTACTTACTCTCTTTTAAAACCAGTTTTTTGTTTTGTTTTGTTTTTTAATTCGTTCATATTAATGTGAGTATTTTACCATACAGTTTTAATTCAGCTTGTTCCCCTGAAGTTAACTTGTACAGAAGAATAAATCCAATTTCTGATATTCTGAGGTATCCATACCTCGTTAATTAAAAAATTGAAATGCTGGTAACTGAAGTGAAAGGGGGAATCTCTTGGCATTGCATAATTTGTGCTATATACCAGCCCATTCCGTCTGCATCTTCCAAATAGTTGCATTATCCTCACCACAATTAACTCTCCAGCACAGTGAACACAAGGCTGATATCATGTTTGAATGATTTCTGTTAAAACTTGTATGTTGATTCGCAGTGTTCTCAGTAACTGCTTCGTAGTTGGATACCAGAGTAATTGCTATGGGCACAACTCTACCTGAGCTCTGCCACTGGAAACTGGCATATATACATACTTTTTGTAGCACATACCTGCCATATTTTTTTTTTTAATATTCCAAGCCTCTCTCTGCTTTTACCTTACATATTTGTAATTGAAAATACTCTTTGTTATCTACCATTTATTAATTTAATTAATCTCTGAAACATTTTTCCCTGGTTGAATAGTTAATCGTCAGTGAGAATTTGGTAGATTTAGTTAGGTGCTGGTCATGAACAGCTCTATTTCCACTTTTATAGAACCCTATTTGATGCTGTGCTTCAACATTGCTCCTTGTATTTTAGTGAAGGTCACAATTTCCATAGTTCTTGCACTGGAGAACCTGGTTTCGTATCCCCACTTCCTCTAGCAGTTACAGTCTTTTCTATGTCTTTTCTTAACCAACAGGTTCCTTCACTTCTATGACATGTTTAATGCTTCATCATAAAATGTGGAAATATTTCTTTGACAAGACAAATGCTAAGTGTGTTACAAAGAAATTAAAATTCAAGTACTTAATGTAACTGATTGAATATATTTAACTGTTATCGTTGATTTAATGGAAGTATTCTTCATGAGGCCAATAGGAAATTGTCAGTGAAGTCTATGTGTGAGTTGTTTCATAATTGTGGAGAAGAGCTTGGTATGTTGCACTAATTAGTGTAGACACAATACATTTTTCTTTAATATAAAATATGAGGAAATTGTGCCATAGTAATTTTAGGGAATCATATTAACAACCACTTAGTTTTATTCTTTGACATCTAATTTGTGCATCATAAAGGGTTGCAGTGTTGGCTGTTGTAAAGAAAACTTTAAGATTATCCCCTATTAAATATAAATACTTTTTAAAAAAGTATTTTTGATGTTGATGCTAGTTGCCTTTGTAAGGTGAAACCAAGTTTTTAATGATTCATACATTTATTTCGAACAGCAGATTAGTAGTAGTTTACCCTTTTTCAAAATTGTGGTTTTTGTTTTTGATTCCTGCTGCAGACTGGACTGTTTACAATCACCAGAATGGACCTATTCCTCTGAGGAAGCTTGCCTTGCCTGAATGAAGGAACTCTTGGGCCTCTCATGTGGTAGGATGTGTGTTTGAATGATGGTCTGATCTTGGCCAGGCCATTCAGATTACAGTTTTCAGTGGTTTCTAAAATATTACTTCAGGTTAATCTCAGTGCTGATTCCTTCAGATATGCATGGCTGAGTTCTTTCCCATTCACTGTGCATAATTCTTTCTCAGTTCCATTGGTATCAATAAGCATTAAAGCTCCAGGGGTAAAAAGCTCATTGTTTGTAAATGTCTTTGGTTCCATTTCACTGAGATAAGCTATAATGTATTTGCTCTATAAATTTACAAATAATTGAATGAGCATACTGAGCGAGCACTAATGTTCAGGCAGTCCGTCTATTCTAGGTCCTATCCAGATTTGGGTTTTCCATTGTTCCTCAGAATTTCTTCAGATGAATGTAATATCATTTCTTTATAAATGCTATTACCAATTGCTTTATTCTATGATGACAGTTCTGTCCTAGTTCTAATAATCACATTTTGTGCAAGCTATGAAGCACTAACAATAAATTATCCTATATTATCTGGATTAAAGAATTCATTCATTTAATACATATGATAATTTTGCATTGCCTTTTATAAATCAGAAAGGCTACACAAGCAATCAGTAAGAGCTTTCTTTGTAACCCTTTATGGAATTATTTTTCTTTTATTATACCAGTGTTATAAGATGATATTCTGAGGCTAACTAAAGTTTTATTTTACAATGTGTTTGTGACTTGAATATTTGATGTTGTTTGCTTGTATTTATGTTTGGTTTGATGTCACCAGATAATAAGGATCAGTAACCATTTTTTTAAAAAAACTCTCAATATTTTTACTGTGGTTACACTTCCTGCCTGAATGTTTTTGAGTATCCTTTCTTTAAATTATATCCCTAGTTTATATTGTATATCATAATTTCTCATTAATTCCTTTTTTTTTTAGAATATCCTGGAAGATACTGAACAAGAGAATTCAGAAATGGAACCTGTTCCTGATAAGTAAGCTGTTTCCATGTTATTAAACAATAAGCTGCTGTTGTAGAACTTTATGTTACTTTAAAATCTCATCAAGACTTACCACAATCCTAAATGTAGAACAGAAACTAAGTGAATTACCTGCCCTTCATTAAACCCTATTCTGGAGGATCATGGCTTTTCTCTCAGGATCATCCACCCTTAGCCAAGTAGCTCCAGATTAACGGAGCTAAAAGTTTGCTGTCACCTCTTTCTGTTAGGAATAAAAGTTGCTCCCATAACATGATTTGTATTGCCCAGAGGTTATGACTACAGTATGAAAATATGATTCGTATATATGCTGTGTCATATTAACATTTTTCCACATGTAGATGTTTTATAATTTAGTTTTCTAAAGTATATCATATATAACGGCCAAATACTCTATTTTTAAATGTATTTTAAATGAACAATCCATAATACTGAGTGAAATAATCATAGTGAATACACACTGCAGAGAATAAACTGGGTTCAGAATAAGATCTCATTACTTTTTATCACTAAACAACCTCAATACTTAGCCCTATTATTATAAGAATTATTTTTTGTTTAATTTGATTTATTTTTATGTTATTCTGAGTTGTTACCCAAATATAACAGTTCGATTTGAAAATTTGTGGGAGGTTTCAGAATCAATACATATGTGTCCCCGTACCAACAAAGCACATGATCCTTGTAAAAAAAGGGTTTGAATTTCCGCTGAGTGATGCTGCTTTCCATGGATTTAACTGCAATCTTAAATTAACGTTGATTAGGTTCCAAACTAAGTATAGTGTATAAAAATTATCCTGTCAATTAAGCTTGCTGATCTCTACGCATAACAGAACTTTGATCAAAGGAAGACATTGCAATAAATCGTTTCATGTTTGATATGGCATTGAATAAATAGAGGGAAACACACCAAATTTTTGATAATTTTGGGATGGAACCGTATACATGTACTAAGTTATCTCGTTCTAGCTCTATGATAAGCCTACTGGAATTATTTTGATGGAGTGTGAGTTGTTTAAAAATTTTGTATTTCACTGACTTACAAAGTAAGGAGGGAAATAAAGTAAAATTAAACAGATCAGTTAAGGTCAAATTATAATTAAAATCTAAGGCATGTAAAGATATTAAGCTAGAAAGTGATTTCACAGTTGGTGTTGGTTCACAGAAATTTATATTTTAGACTTTTGTTATAGTTTATCAGTGTATCGATTTAGAGCTTTTTACAATCACTGAAAATTGAGAGTTTTAATGATCATTAGTGTGCAACTGAGTGACAAATTTGAGAAGTTGTCATAATTTGCATTTGAGTAACTTAAAAACTATGAACTAGAGGCAGCAAAACTTAATGTGTTTGCAACAATTGCTGATATCTTGTAATAGAAAAATGAGGAATGGATCTCCAAACGAAGAAATTTAGGTACAAACACAGCCAAAATCACTTCAAGAAAGGGTTGGCTTGATTTGGCGTACAAACTGTCAGATGCCCATTAGCTACAGTTGAAGCAGTAATTCAGTGCCGATCTTCGTCCAAACCAGCTGCTTTAGAATATTTTTGGTTTCTATTAAGAATTTATATATCTGTCGTTACAAGTAGGTCTTTAGTGTGGTAGCTTCTATAAGCTGTTTACTTATCAGAGAAGATGCAGTGGTGGGAGGTGGCTGGTAGTGTGGGTGCTTGTGTGTGTGTTTGAGGGGTGGGGAGTGATGTCCCAGAGATTCTATGCCCACTCGGCTGGTGTGGGGTGGTGTGGAGTGTTGTACCTCTCTGGTGATACTGGCATGGCAGGGCGGCAGTAAACGTACTGTGTGACTAAATAATTCAGAGTAAAACTGAGGATCAGTAAGAAGTGCAGTGGCAATTATTTAAGCCAGGGATGGCCAACCCAAATGATCTTGCGGGCCACTTTGGAAGGCCATCATAACTCGCGGGCCGCATATAAAATTATATAGCACCACTACAGCCTTATTTTTGGAGTGAAAATTGAAACATGAGTTGTTATTGTGTTTATTATTATTATTACATTTAAACACAGATAATATAATAATAATGATACTAGATGTACATTGTAGAGAAATATACAACACTAAAAATGAAATATAAAAAATATTTTGTAAAAGTGTGATGAATCTCACGGGCTGGAAAAATGTTCAAGGTGGGCCACGGATTTGGTCACCCCTGATTTAAGCCTTTTTTTCTTTACTGAGCATGCTGGGAGTGCTATAATGCTCTCACCTTTCATTCAGCATGATGTAGGTTAGAATTCCCACCAGTCTATCTAGCTTTAGGTATAAGCAAAGAAGTTGGTTTCTTAGCCATGTTCCAATAATCCAATTAATTATCACATTTACACCTATAAACTTCAGTTCAAGTGTGCTAATGCTTGTTGTGGTCCACAGTTCACTACACTGTGGAGCCCTTAGAGTCCAATAGGCAGAAGCAGAGGCCTAAATCAACTCACTGTAATTTGATGATCAAGTGCCCCTGACCACAGCTTTGATACCAGATGGCAATATGGTTATTAAAAGCTATTACTTGTTGATGCTGTTGGAATACTTTGATCGGCCATTCAGTTTTTTGTTTCCGTCTATTCCATTTTTATTGAATTCTTTTATAGCATCTTACTTCAAAGAGTAGACCAGATCAATGTTGTATAATATTTAATTTTTTCTTTCTTACTGATTATTAATTAAATCATCACTTTACATTCTTTAAATAGAATATATAAGCTGTCCTGACTCTAAATTGTTTATTATTTTAATGTTCAATTACAAAACAACCAACAGTTTGCTATAGAGAAACTGAATATCCAATCAGAAATCTGAATTATTATTAATTTGACTGAATGTATATAAAATTTCTTCTTGTCGATAACAAAATAATTACTGTGCTTAAAATATGGTCTATACACTGTGACTGTCATATTTCATGACTGCCATTATACAAAAACTTAGTCCAGCGTTTTCTGATCAGGTTTACTGATTAGTCTAATACACCTAGACAAAAACTCTGTTCCTAAATGGGAGCATTGATTAAATCCCACACATTATGAATTCCAACGATTACATACTGGGCCAAAAAAAAGCAACTGGTATATTTAGCAACATCCTGGGGCTCCAAATCACACATAACTGTGGTATGGTATAAAAATTATCTGTAGTTTACTGTCTTGATTTATCTTGATATTTGCATTACACTAACCTGTATGCCATATTGAACATTTAGTAACTACATTTGCCTATATTTCTTCCAAATTCCATTTTTTTATTGAGCAGCCTGATGGCTCAGTGGTTAATACATTTGAGAATGTGCATCGTTAAGGAAACTGTCTCCAAAGACTCCAAGATTTAAAAGAAAATACTGATTTTTATTGTTCAAATATTCCTTCCATGTGATTCAGCCTGGTAGCTTGACAGTGCCATAACAGTAGATGATCTGTCACTCAAAAACTCACAAAGTCATCAACATGAGCCATCTAACTGACTGAACCACATACATTCAAATCTATACTCACTTACACCAAACCCATATATTCTCTAACTCACCCACATGTATCAACTTCAACATGCATATGAGCACCACTGACTCAAATACACCTGTGTAAGTCAACAGTCACTCACACTACAAAACATCTCTCAAACATGTATAAGAAAATCACATACAAGAAAGGAATGTACTGCATTACATGGGCCACTTCAATACATATTTATTATGACCAACACACAGTACATTTCGATATTTGTTTACTTGTAAATATTATTTGTAACATAATTCTTCAAGATGTATAATGAACACCATTTAAAAAATAATTGTTTAAAATTTTGCTTATCGAATTCAACTTAGTACATAATCTGATGTAGAGAACAGTCAATAGCTCTCCCTTGACAACTTTTGTTTTTAGTTATGTGTGGTTACCTAAGGGAAAAATGGAGTTGCTCAATACAATTACTGTGTGTGTATTGCCATGATATAATTTCTTTCAATGGATTGATAAAATATTTATTGTCAACCAGTACTATAGAAAGTTTCAATAGACATAATATACAAATATGGATATGACAGTTTCTTAGCATAAATGCACTTTCAAAATTTTTTTTGTTATTTTTTTGCTTAGTGTTTTACACCACATCATCATCGAGGTCATTAGAGCTAGGAAAGGATTGAGGTAAGGAAGGAATTTGGCAATGACATTTCTGACGCAGCTATCCCAACATTATCCTTGACCGATTTCATTAAACTATAGAGAACTGAAATCTAGATGGCTGCATGGGGAATCAAACCTGCGTCCTCCTGAATGCTAAGCCAGTATATTATTATTTACCATCCTCTCTTGATTTTCCCCTGTTATTTAGAATGTAATACTTAAATATTTTATGATTGACAATAGTATTTTTATTCATCACATCCATTGCTATTGTGTCGTCTTCTTGTACTGGGCTTCAAAATTTTAATTGCTTATCAAACCGAGAGCTTATGTGCCTGTATACCGGATTTGTGCAAATAGGTTTAGATTCAGTCTTCACATTGGATTTCTGATACGTAAGTTTCCTAAAGACGTACCAATCTCATTCTAACAGATCTGCAACCCTTACTGAGATTGCTAAATACTATGTTGCTGTTTTCAGTTATATTTAAAAATCCTTTTCTGGCAACACTAATAATTCACTGGCAAAGGCATTTAATCGTAGTAGTATTAGTATTATCAGAAGTATCTGTATGCCATTTCTAGTCATAATCCTTGCTTAATGGATCACAAATAGAGCCTTGTGTGTGTCCACTGACCAGAGACATAATGATGGTCATTTTCTGGTATCTCAAGCTACCTACAGGAATCCCATAAAATAGGCTATGCTATCACTGCCTGATACTGCATTTCACAATCAAGACTGGTGTGGTTATCTAATAAGCTACTATGTTAAAAAAAAAAAAAAAACCCTTGGTATACTGATTTACATAAAGATCTCAGAATTATTATTCGTTTAATCATTTATTGACATATTATATTTTATATTCATATAGCTCTGTATCAATTTTAATCCATTTATTACATTAAGAAATATCTCTTCTCTATTTATTTTAGATCCTTTTTTAAAGGAACATCATTATTGGAACTTGCCTGTGCATTCTGTGCGTTGACATTTGTATCATGGTGTTCGCTAAGTAAACACGTCTTCCATCATGTCTCAGCTGTCTCTGCCCCTTTATATATTTGTACATGTTGTTCTCAAGTATTTAAAGATGAGGTGAAACTACAGATTCACAAGTACCCTAGCAGCACATCACAAAGCAGGTAAGGGTTGAAATTCTTATTTTATATTAAATGCTGCAACATGTTTTAAATAATTGTAACAGGTTAATTTCTTGTGCCAAAGTTTTGCACTAATACTGGAGTTACATCCACTTGATTTTCATCAATTTAAGCCAGTGACAAGTTATATGCAATCCTACAATCAACAATTAGAAATTTGTGTATATACAGTTCCCTTAGTGAATATGATGTTGGCTATTGTGGCTGTGCTGTTATAAATTTAGACCTATCTGAAATATCTTCCAAGACTAATGCAAAGGCAGCTTCTCTTGTGTCTGTTTTCAATATTGCCTCACTTTGCACCTGTGGCTAACTAGTCTTGGTTAGTAACATTCAATAACTACAAAAGTTTTTTAATATTAAAATTATATACACTATATCAGAAGGTGAGATGCGGCCATCTTATTTTATCTATATTATGTAGTCGTTTTATGTTAGCTGTAGAAAGGTTATTTCCTGTAACTTCGCTTGCTATAACTGACATTATGTCTGCATTATCCCATCACTTTAAGCAATTGCTCTTATAAGCAATAATCTGAAGTATTTGACTTAATGGTTTTATGTCTAAAAGCTATACTATAATTTATTTTGATATATCTACAATTTATTCTGAAAATAACTAATTGTCTAGTGTCTTGTTTCAATCGAGCTTTGTTCGGCAGTGTGCTAATCAGTCTTGCTAACTAGAATACTCCATATGAAAAAATTTCTACTTGAGTGATAAGGTTATTGTACAAGAGTTGTGTTCTTATAGAGCAACTACAATTATTGTTTGAAAGAAGCAGTACTCTTGCCTATATGGATTATCAATGTTAGTCTGTTGTTAATAAACTGAAAGTACTCCAACTGCAGTGTGCCTAGACTGAGTAGAAATTCATCTAGAGTAAAACCTTCGGGATTAATATTCGGATTTTGAGCATGACATACTATTTTCGACTGATGATATATTGACCTGCATTTCAAGACTGGTTCATTAGTTACTGAATAATGAATTATTATTTTTTTATAAAATTGTTGTCAACAGGACCAGTATAATTTAGTAAGGTTTCACAGAGGATTACGTTCATATACTCAATGATATTGTTCTTAATTGTAAGAGAAGTATAAAACTCTGTAGACCATTTTTCTCTAATTTTTGATACACTTCTTAGAAGGTACCAAGTAAGAGATTATTTATTTTAACATAGATGTTTTTATTTGTGATCTTATAAGTAATTTATATTATAGATATATCACCATATATTGTGTTGCAAATAAATGTGTTCACAAGATGTTTATTCAGTGACCAGTGTAATTTTTCAATAAATGTTTGACAAAATATCATTGACTTGCATTCAATAGAGTGCATGCTCTGGTGGCACTTCCCCTACATATCTAGTTGGATACCCCTTTATTGTTGTTATTTTTTATGATGTTATACACGTAAGTTTTAAATTCCTTAACCCAGTTTCCCACTAATAAATTTTGATTTAAGTTCCTTCACCATTTTGGTAATTATTTCATCATTTCCCTTACCTAAAAAAGAAAATTTTCCACTTCCTTCTACATGAAACTGAGGGCCAGATTGTGCTCATAGTTGCCTTTTTCTTTCCATATACTGCTCATACTTGTACAACCAATCTCTCTCCATGCTCTATTGCCAACATATGCCTTGTACACCTCCAGCATTCTCTTCACTCTCCTAGGATGACTCCCAATCCAGCTCCATTATCATATCAGTTACTGACTTGGTCCTGTAGTAATTTCCTTAAACAAATACAGCTGCTTTCCTTTCATGCCCTTGAATTCCTGTATTTAACACCCAAAATGTGGGTTCCAAACTATACCAATCAAGCAATGGTCTAAGCAAAGTACTATAACCTATCTTGTTCCCTTAGATGTTTTATTTCATTTAAGTTTTTTCAGGAAACCAAAAAAAAAAAAAAATAATTCACATATTTCCTCATACATATTTCATGAATGTGAGAAAAAATTGTCTAATAAATATAAATACATTTGATGGCAGTCTTTAGCTTGTCTAAGTGTACAGCATCAACAGACATTGTCTTTTTGCTCTGCTGCCTCCGCTCCTTCAATTTTACTAAAAGGACATTCACTTTCAAATTTTGATGTACACTTTATAAAACAAAATTATGGTCTCAGCCATAGAAAGTTTCTAAAGTCCGAATGAGGTTTTTCTCAAAATCTTCTCAAGCAGCCAAGTTTTCCCCCATCAAATATGTTCCGTTGCATACTCTTCTTTATTGTTTGGCTTGCAGTGTGAATGGGTCACTATTATTATTCCAAGGAATGAAGTGATTCAGAGATCAGATCTCTGTATTACAATATGTGTCTGTTCACTCATAGATTCAAAAATTTGTTTATCACATTTACTAGTCTGTGAATAAATATTTCATTACCTCCATATTTTTATTTATAGTGATTATTACTGACAACAGTTGTTCCTGTATTGCCGTTTCATGTTATTAATTAGTTACCTACCAAGCATGGTGTAACGGTTAGCGTTCTGGCCTCGCATTCGGGAGGACGGCAGTTAGAATCCCTGTCCGGACATCCAGATTTGGGTTTTCCATGGTTTACCTGAATCACTCCAGGTGGATGCTGGGATGCTTCCTTCAAATGGCCATGACCAAATTCCTTCCCATTCCTTGCCCCCCATCCTTTCCTGTCTCTAAAGACCTCACTGATTAGAGACATTAAGCAGTTAATAAAATAGATACTGCAGTTGATAATTTACTCTAAATATAATTTTGTTTAAAAAAAAACGGTTGTTACTATATCATGAATGTTATGTATGAAGAGATATCTCAAACTTC
>JARYHS010006964.1:10104682-10155680 GCA_031002005.1 Vandiemenella viatica | reverse complement strand
TACTTTATTTTGCACATTTTTGGTACGAAAGTACATTAAAATACTTTTTTATCTGACTCATGTAATCACCTATCTGGTTGATCTTTTATGTACAAAAATAGTATCCCAGCGCAGCAGTACCGGAATAACCACTGTAGAAGGAGGTAGCAAATGCCACGGGCCTCGCGCCTCCTAGGGGGCCTCGCGCCTCCTAGGGGGCCCCGCACCCAGTCTACATGGGTGACCTTTTTTGTTTTTAGCTCCACAATTTTCCCCAGGACGACAAAAATCAAGGGCCTCTTCTCCACATTTGCTACGGGCCCCGCGCCGTCTTAATCCGGCCCTGCAGCGCAGTATTAACAAATCATAACCACACTGTACCGCAATGAAAGATTCTCGCATATTTCAACGCAATGAAATGTCAATCACTTCGCACTTGACGTGTTTGTTCTGCTTGAGGTTCTTTTCGATTCATTCAGTATTTTTTTTTTTTTAAGCAAAGAATGAAGTTATAACATATGTTAATTTAAATTTAGGTCGTAAAGATTTTTATAATAAAAATAATAATTTCATGTTATCTCAAAGTTCTGGTCGCTGAGTTTCTTATTGGGAAACTCGCAGTGCACCTATATCGAAGTCACCTAACTTGAAAAGGAGACCTACCGATTAACGTGAAATTCGAACCATGGAGCGTCCTAGAATCTTCAGCATTAACAGATAACATCTTTGCCAGAGGTAAATGTCAATTTTTAGGTTCGCAAAAATTACAGTCGAGGCCGGTATTTGAAATGGTACCTTAAGTACCCAAATCGCACGCAGTCATTTGAGTCACCAGTCTGAATGTAGGTGTAATGAAAAATAAGTTTGCAAACATGATACAATGAATATACTTTTTTTCTATACCATCTATTTTTGCTATCAAAAAATACGAATCCACTTTTATGTGTTTGTATACCGGTATATATTTTTCAGTACTTCTAGATTAGTCTGGCGTATGGTTACGGCGTGCGATTCGGGTGTGGAAGGTCCCCGTTACAAATGCAGATCTCGGCTGCAACTTTTGTGGGTCTTAAAATTGATCTTCATCTCTGGTAATGTTTTGATTTATTAATGCGAAGATGCTAGAACAATTCCTACATGTGAAGAACATCTTATGAACATGGATAAAAAAAAAACACTTATTTTAAGACCATCAATAACCAGAAAACAACATTTGGTCGTAAGGGAAGGGAAATTTCCGAATTCTCTCAATGCGTTCTCCACATCCAGCAGACCGACAGTGGTCCACACCGTCAAAACATAAACCAATCCAATGAAGGCCGCGTGTCGGCCGAGTGTCGGACGACACATCGTGTCCTTTGGACAAACTTCGACCGAGTGAGCGCCTATAGTAAGGCCGGTTACACATTGGGCGGTTTCGTCCGCTCCGGAAATTTCTCCGACGCAGCCTTTAGAATTTGAGGTGTTTACACATTGAGCGGTCGAACTACCGCTGCTATTTCAGGGGTGAAACTTCCACTGCTAAGAAGCGCAGGAAAAAAGTGATGTGGTTGGGCGTCAGTACCTTGCTTTTGGTGACTTGAGTTTCATTTTGTGAAATTAGATATTAATTTAGTTAATTTGGTGTTTATTATTTCGTAGTTAGGTTTTAAAATTTTTATTTTAACGGTTCCGTCGCCATAGAAATAGGAAAAGAAAAAAACCAAAGGAGAACAGAATATATGAGGAACGATAACAGCAAATTTTTAAATTAATTTGGGATGTTTATAACGAGAGTTGCTTGCGAAACTAAAGTATGTCATTCAAAGGAGAAATACACAGTTGATGAATTGTATTCAAAGTGTGGAAATGCTGGTAATCACCTTGAAGTAAGCAGATTTCTCATGGACCTACTAAAGATAAACATTTAATTTTTTATAATTCCAATCCCCTATATTTATTTTATGTTAATTAGGGTGAAAACTCCTTTAGGTGAATATGAATAAGTGTACAAGAATAGTTTGAAAAATACACTATGCCATATAATGACTAAGTCTTTCATTTATTTGTAACTAATACATATACTTCACTGTGTAATCGACTCACCATTGTTGAGTTTACTCTACATTGCTTTTATTCTTACAAGCACAATCGACTAGTTAAACATTTTTGCTTAAGTTGTAATATGTTGAGTGTTTAAAAATTATTACTTTACAAAGAAAAATCGAAAGTAAATGGCGAAGATGATGCCGAATTTACTAAACAGCTTGTCTCACTGTATTCGTGAATGCAGTGTTAAAAAAGAAAAGAAAAAAAATATCTCACAATGTCGAGCGACAGAATTTCGAATGTTGAAAGTGTTCCTTGACAAATGTCTAAGATATAAGGACATAGTTATATACTATTAATCATCAAAATCTTTCTATAAAATGTGATTCAATATTTTTCAAGTTCTAGTTGAAGTGTAAAAATTTATGTAAATACGTGATCAATAGTTAACTATCCAAGACATTTTTCCTAATTTTCCATTTCGTCAAAATCATTCCACTTTCAAGGCACACTTCTTTCCAAGCGTTCCTGGTAGCGTCCCGATCTTTAAAAGAAACCAATGTTTTACCTCTTAAAACTGGTCTAGCTTCCACTAACGAAATGAGAAGATCATTATCTATCACCACTTAACTCATATTACGATTTTTAAATTCAAAAAATGATAACTTTACACAGACTGAAAACGCACAAGCGGTTAGAATCCGCCTAGTTTGCAAGCGCCCATCTGGCCACATGGGCCACTGACTGGACTGGGGCGGTCAAACAACCGCCGAGTGTAGTGGCAGCGCGCGGTCGTATACCTGCCGTCGACGGCAGCGCTACCGCGGGTTTTCCCCTCCGCCAAGTGTGTAAGCTCCCTTTTGATGCATCGCGCCACTACCTGAAGGGCGGCGACGGAGAAATTTCCGGAGCGGACAAAACCGCCCAATGTGTAACCGGCCTAAGAAACTTGTCGGTGCGGTGAGGGTGCTGAACAGTATCAGGCAAGTGAGGCCCGATCTTCAGAGGAGTTAAAATTAATCTAAAACCACTTTCGATCACCAGTGATCAACACGTGGCTAAAATCTTGCCATATTGATTATTTAAAATGAAGTAAATCAAATTTTTAATTTCGAAAATGTGATTTACTGGTTTGCAGTTGTTAAAGCTAGAAAGAGGGGATTGTGAAAGCAATTGTTTTTATTTTATTTGTATATCTTTTAAATGTTGCTAATCTTACAATTTTATTAACTATTATTTTTAAATAACAATAAATTTGTATTTAATTATGTTTTATTAATATCATATTTTACACCTAAAAGATGATATAATATACTCAATTTTGGATTTAAGTTTTCAAGGGGTGACACCATCCATATCCGCCCCGGGTGTCACCCACGCTAGCTACGCCACTGCTCTAGTTACTGGATCAGAAAATTATATTTAAAAAGTTCTTAACAATTCTTGATTGTCGGTCTAGACTCCTTTCTAGAATGTTCACAAAACTGAGAAACTTTTGAATTGTGCAAGAACGTTCATTACAGTCTAGCGCAATTATTGCTATAGAACCAGAAAATATGATGTGAGTCTCACAAAACAAAGAATTTAAACTATTATTCTAAATTTCTTTCCCAGATAGAGGGATGGAATATAGTCATATATCCACTGTTGATAAGTTATAAATATTTTCTTCCACCCTGGAGTTAAAAGACCATTGGAAAAGTCGCTCTTGGAATAGCAGGACAACTAGTTAGTAAAAAATTAAGTGAGTCACATGTCACTTAAACGTAATATGCGTATCGGACGTGCATACAGTTGAACGTGAGTCATGTGCAGTTCATACCAGAACCTTTGGCATGATGGTCTGCAGGCCACTGTGATCAGCAGACCCCCTGGGGTTACGACCGGGCCGCACGCGTTTATGGAACAGTCTGCGGCTGCCGTGTGGTAACCTTGCCACGTGACTGCAGGTGATCGCTAGGCGCATACGACAAGTCCGCGTGACTAATCCCTAAATTAAGGCTGGAAAATGGTGCCTCGGCCTCAGCTGTTGGCCTCTCCCGGAACCTCTGTCAGTCGCCAGAAGCACCGCCGCCGACTCGGACGCGACCTCGACACTTGCCCGCCGGCAAGCTCCCTCTGCCTCCGTGTCGGAAGTTAACAGCAGATTGACTGCTTCAATACTTAGTCGCGGACTCTTCCCAGAGGCACATACTCTGCTGTAACTTGACACGGCAATAAACCAAGGTGTCTAATAAACGTGACTTATCATTCTGAAGATATATCCAGTCCTACCATTGGTATTTAGCGTCAGAATATTTAGTCAAGCATTCTAAGCTAACCAGAACGTCAGCAGCTGAAGAAAACGAGCCTGAGATCCTGGATGACGTGAAATTTCTGTCAAGTAAGTAAACTCTAAAATACCACCGGCCTCCACTCTGCCAAACCTGACTGACGAATAAGTCCGGCCAAAGCCACACGGCTGATTAACCCACAATTGCTAAGTGGAACGTCACACCATACACTGGAGCGCAGATGCAAAACGTCTCTACCCAGGAAAATTTTCCATCTAACACTGTGCATCAACAAGATGGAAAGCATCGTTTCTTGGGTGAGACAGGGGGCGCAAAAGCAAACGGTACAGGCCAGTGCGAGACAACAGAATCTGAATCGATTGATTCAGTAAAGTGGCGAGTCTTGCCCGGTCGCGGTGGAGGATCTATCGCATTCTTAAATAAACTCTACTACTCTAATGTACCGCCTAATTTGAAATGTTAGAAAGTGAATATCCCCTTCTATCGCAGGCCCGACTTCGCACCAAGTCTCACTCCTCTGTTTCTCACTGGTTAGATTGCAAACCCTCATCAGCCGCGACACAGTGGCTGTCTTCACAGGTGGCTCATTGCTTGGTCTCTCGGTCAAGGTTATGGGATTCACATTTCACACAGGGGTCCCAGTATTACATCCGTGGTCAAGAAGTTTTGAGAAATCTGTCTGATCAAATGAGATATGCCTGATCACTCTCTGATTCTGATACGAAGTCAAACTGTTGTTCCATCCACGACAAAGGCGGAATAAGCGGCAAACATGAACACGTCAGTGGGTCGTAGGACCACACGAACTGACTATTAAATATATAAAGAAATAGACAATGAAAATAAGTGTTAATTATTGAAGATTCTGTATTCTCATCTTCAAGCTCATTAATCTTTTAGATCTTCGTCTCAGTTCTTTCTAATGTTTCTCCATTTTTCAGGTTCTTCTAATACATTCATTGCTTTAAGCGAAGGTAAAATGATTTTCTATTTAAATCAATACCCTGAAATTCACAAAACTGAGGATGGCGGTGAGTGGTTTGCATAAAAAAATAATCTCTATTATGGGGATACGAAACCCGAATAGCTCGAGGAAAGAAAGAATTTTTGGAGGTGGCAGTACAGCGTCATATTTCTCTAATCATTTCTCTCTGGTCATTGCAGTCCAAATAGGCTATGAATGAAGAACTTTATTGCACTTGTAATTAAAGTTGGATGGTGAAATGTCTGCCAATCACTTCAAACTGTAGTCACCCTGTCAGCTGATTGATAAGTGCAGACAGAGTAAACTTCTACTGGAGTCTTGGATAATGGGCAGATCATAAAAGTCTGACATGTTTCTGATATGAATACTCGTCGTAGGTCCCTACTGCAACATCTAACAGATTATACTGCTCAGCACATACAGATATTAATATAGGATGGCTTAGATGGCTAGGTTAAATTACTGTAAATGGCAATTGCCTTATTCACACATTTACATGAGCAATGACTGATGGCATACGTGAATATTTACATTGTTTAATTGGCTTTGTAAGAAACATTAGAGATAGGGCCAAGAACTAGGCGAGCATGTAACTAATGGGCACCTCGCAGCCCAAACTAACTGGAATATTGATAATGTCTCTACAAGACTATGCGCACGTGAATATGATCAAATGATTGAACCCCTAACTGTCCTCACCCAGCTAACGCAGTAGAGCCCACCTTTGTGTTAGACTGTCTGGCATCATCTTCTTGTCTGCGACTTTCGTGGAGGGACTGAGTGACCCCTGCCCCCTGGCTTTAAATAGATACTTCCCCTTCCTATCACCACTGTGTGGAGAGGGCAACACTCCTCGCTAACCTGCTACATGAAGACACTTTACCAGCTTGCAGTAATGACTGGCGCTTGGCATCTGGCGACTTTGGACTTGCTGATTGGCGTGCTACTTCTCATGTCATAGCTCCTATTACTTAACTATTTCATGCTCACCCGCCTTGGATACTGTCTTGGAAAGTATGAAGTATTTAGGGAAGTGATGACCTAGAGCTCTACAAAACTAAATCTATATTTCATTCCCAGCTCAATCTATGTAACAATTCGTGAACGCTTTTATGAATGCTGTTGCAAGCAGTCACATATCGAGTGGCTCTTCTCTGTGCTTGTGTCAATCCCAAACGGCACAGCAGTAGTACAAATATGGACACCAAACATTTGGGTGCTCTCTTCTTAGTATTTTTAGAGTATTCATCAATATTCGACATAAGAACTGCACGAGAGGTTGTATGTTCATTAGAATGAGCCCTACATATAGCTTTGTATTGTTTCGCCTAAATATTTCGGGGAATCGATCATATCGATAACTGAATTTACTTTGTATTCCCAAAGTTTTTTTTGCTTTGTTTTTATTTTTTGGTTAGGGCAAAATTCGTTATTGTTTTTACAATTTAATGTAAGTTACCATTCATCTTACCTTGCCGAAATAGCGTATATATCGCGAATAATTTCGAAGCAATCTGCGAAACTCCTTACTTCTCTATTGATGACTACATCATCAGGGAATAATCTCAAACTGCTATCAATGATATCTCCAAAATCTCTAATCACAATCCAGTAAAACTACATACACTGTCTATAAAAACTGTGTAAGCTTACTGAAACAGATATTTCGTGACATTATATATGTGTTTCTCCATCAAAGAACAGCCTGATTCTTCAGAATTTCTGGTTTGAGCTTGCAAAATTACAAAGATATTTTCAAAAACATTTCCACATGAATTGCGGCTCTTAAATTAAAACCATTTTCTACGGCGTCTGGCAAATAATCGAAATAGATGGCATTGAGCAGAGATGGACTAACCAGTTTCTTTTTAATTAGTTTTTGAGCAGTAACTGACTGCTATATTCATTTTTATTTTTAGCAAGTTAATTCTTTTCCTAAAAGGTCTGAGTGTTTGAGAAGATGGTTGGTTTAATAAAGAGTTAGATGCGTTGTAGATTGTTTCTATACACAGTAATTGTTTCCTAGTGCAAGCGGCTTCTTATCACATGCTTATGAACAATCCTTCAAGCAGCTTGGATATTGGAAACTAATGGAAGATTGAGTAACCATTATTGATAATTAGAATCCTAAGTAACATCTAAGAACTTGAGTTACGCTCCACTGAACAATTATACACATTAGCCTATGATCTGACAAATTTACTATACATACTCTTGAATAATTTAATTTAATTGTGTTGGAGCGCTTGCTCCTATGGCGGTTTCCCTACACACTGATTTCTCCCCTTTCACGAACCCTGTTTATTCTTACGCTCCAGTAAACTTAAATTCTATTAGCGTAATAGTAAATAATTTAGGCATATTATTTCAATCCTCCAATCCCTTACCTACGAAAGAAAATTTTTCTACATCGTTGTGTTTGAAATCGAAATCCAGTTTGTGATTATGGTAATCTTTACCATTCTATATCATGTCCTAATTCTTCCATCAATATGTTTCCACGCCTCATTGCCAATATAAGCTTCACCCTCCTCCTGTCATCCAAAGAAACCAATTCCAGTTACTTTATCAGTTACTGATTGTGTTCTGCTAATAATTTTCAGAAACAAATCTAGCCGCCCTTCAGTGCACACCCTCCTGTACTTGATACCCAAAATGTGGGTCCAATACAACACCACCATAGCAATTGTCTGACCAAAGTTTTGTAACCAAATTACCTTACTTCTCAAGTGCATCCCCTCGTAACTCTCTCGAACAAGTGAAGGATTATGAAACCCTTTCCTACCACCTGCCCAATGTATCCTGCCCAGTGGAGTTTGTTATCAAACGAAATCCCGAGGTATTTACATGTCAAATCTTCAATAAGCAATACTTTCTCACCTTATAATCATAATAAGTCTTTATTTTTTATCTGTATAAATAATAATGCTGATCCTTCTTTTCATCCCATGTTGACCTACCCAGCTAAATATCCTGTCTAGGTTATCCCTGCAGCTGTTCACAGTATTCTGTAATTTCGATCTTGATGTAAAACGTTATGTCATCTGCAAACATCCTAACTTCTGACAGCAAACCATTAACATAATCATTTATTATAATAATGTGTAGCAATTGTCCCAATACACTACCCTGAAGAACTCCCTTTCTACTTCAACTTATTTTGATACTGTATTTCCTACTCTAACATTTTGCTTTCTATCTTTTAAGAATTAACCTACTCCAATAGTTTTTACTTTATTTAGAACCAATTTATGGCTCACTCTGTCAAAAGCTTTTTGAAAAATCTAGTGCTACCCTATCAACTTGGTCTCCCATGTCCATTTCATCCAAAATATTTTGCATTTAACCTAGCAACGGAGATTCGTATAAATATCCTTGCCTAAAGCCTTCGGTGTCGACTTACATTCCTCACATACGTCTCTGATGTAGTTATATACCAATCTCTCCATTAATTTACCTACCACTGATTGCCTTGTAATTTTCGACCCTATTTATCACCCCTCCTTAATGGATCGGTACGACTGTCGCACTCTTCCGGTCCTCTGAGGTATCCAGACTCAGTGGTAGCCAGTGTAAGCCTCCTGGGGTGCGCTCCGTTCAAGTCGTGGACGCAGTGGTATCGGAGCCGGTTCTACTTGTCATGCGAGTGCTTGAGTAAGTATGTTGTGTTCAAAGGGAATAGCAAATTATGCCGTGTGATCGAGTGAATGAGTGGGATTAACCAGGGTGGAAACATGTTCTGCTGTTTCTTTTTGAGCATTAGTCGTGATAGTGTACGAAATTAGTGTGTAATCTTATATAGTGTTGTGTAGTGTAGTTGGGTTACGGTTTCGCAGAATTGGATACTCTCTGTGTTAAACCCACTCCCCTCACAATCGTAATAGAGGAGCCCCACCGGAGAAATGACATGAAATGATGAGTTCTATCACCCCATAAACGTTTGCTACGATATATGATGACATTGTCACGTTTCTAAATTATCAACAGTGTCAGAAACTGTCTGAACCAGGGTTGCGGGAGATAAAGGACAACTGACATCATGAACTATAACGTCATTGTACAGCTAGGGAGTGGAAATGAGAAACTGAGAAAAGAAGAAAATAAAGAACGCAGACCTAATTACGATACGGGCGAAAGTAAATAAACCAAGAGGCGAGTGCAACCGTCATCTGCTTGTATGGTATTTATATCATTAGATAGCCCAAAGCAGGTGCGGAAAAAGTCACCTGTATCTTGAAGCCAGGGAAGGAGAAAATAAAGATTAATAGGAGTAACACCACAGTATAAATGTGATAACTGAAACTGCTTCAAATGAGAACGCCAAAAATTTATTGGCTAATAAGAATTAACCTTTTTTTAACTATAGCTTTATACCTCGTCGAAGTCAGTATAGGTGAGAAAGGACTGGAGAAAAGGAACGGGAAGGAATTCTGCCATGGACTTTTCAAGGAAGCATCCCTGCATTCGCCTGGTGTGATTTGGGGAAACCATGGGTTATGCAAATCTGGAAGCCCGGACAGGGATTCGAAACGTCATTCTCCCGAATGGAAGGCCAGAGCTCTAACCGCTCACCTACAATCTCAGTACGAATTAATCAAAGAATTGAACTGTGAACTACCGCGAAAACGCAAACCATTATGAATCCTATTTCAATGGAACACGAAAAGCTAGTGGAATCCGCATATAATCAAAATTTTGAGATAAAAATAATTGAAGAGCAATGTGGTCCAAATCAACATTTAAAACTCAGTCTAGGAACAAGGCAATAGTTCGTTACGTCACGGAAGTCAGTTCCTCGATCAGAAAAGAAATAATAAAAATCAGCCAATTATACCTAGAATTTTCTGCAATAACAGTAAAGGACTACTTGTTCATGCCCAAATGTTAAAAGTGCAATGACCTTGGACACATCAATAAATATTGCCAGCAGCCAGGCTCTGCTGCAATCTGTGTGTTGAAATGGGACACAAGACAGAGAAGTGTAAAAAGAAATGCCAATCTCCAATCTGCATCCCCTGAACAAAGTGTGGAAAGTTATATAAAAAAGGGGGGAACGAATGCATGACCTCTTAGATTCTTCTGCAGAGGGTAGTAAATAGAATAGAATATGACAAAAACAGTAGTGGAATCAACAGCTTTTATACAACACATGCGCTAAAGAACAAATGAGACAGAAGAAACGATACCTATAAAGAAACAAAACAAAAGGAAAAGCAGTACAAGCCGCAAGATGTAGGGAAAAATTGAGAAAGAAGCTTGAAGTAGACAAAAAGGACTTTGGAATCCAAGTACATAATGGACACGAGGGCGTAGCCAGGTACGGGCCGGGGGGGGGGGGGCAGCTGCCCCCTGCTCCCTAGCAGGACGCGGGTATGCACTCGATCAAAGTTCTGCCGAACTGAAGAGTAAACAATGTTAAGCAACATTATAAAATTAATTCAGTTCGCACGATTTCAACCTGCTTGCTATAGCTGTCTGCGGGAAACAGACGTTAACGAAGGCGAGGCGGCTACAATGTGCCACGCACGGTGCTGCTGGCGAATCTTAAGTTGCGTGTCGACAATGTGCGGTTGCCGCGCGAGCCATGTTCGAGAGCCCCAAACCGGTTATTTGCCGCGCGGACCATTTCTGTTAACAGCGCGGCTGCCGCGCGTGGCAACGCAACCCATCCTGGATTGCGCGGCAAATTTTACAGCCACTGTCTTTTCGTGAAACCACCGTGGACATTTCACGTGCACGAGTAGCTGCAACTTTCACTTTGATGCATCACACTGCATACTAGAAAACTAAATGATAGGTGATTTGGTGGATATCAAAATTGTATTTAGTCTGGTCAAACAGAGCGCGGGCAGCGTGTGCGTGCGAGACAAGGGATGCCCGCCGCGTTCTGACGATGTCAAACACAGCGCGCGCTGTACAAGGCGATCCAGAGTGTAGAACAAACGTCAAGCGAAACGATAGGGTATTTGGCTGGAGGTGACTCGCACCAAACTATCGCTTTTTCATTTGCGGTCATCATGCAACTCATGTCTCCAGCAAAGTGAAGGAAGTAACTGGGACGTTTTACAGGCCTCTTATGTACCTGTTCCGGCCGATTGATGTGTGAAAAACTCTGAGGAGAGTTCAGAGAACCTTGGCATTTTCCGAATTGCATTTGAAGTGTGAACCGTAAACACGTGAAAATAAAATGTCCTAACAACATTGGCTCAAGCTATTTCTGTTACATTTTTTCCCATTCTACTGGCAGTTGCTGATCCAGATTCAAAGTTCCTTGTAGTTGATATTATGAGTTACGGCCGGCACAGCGACACTAGCTTCATTCAAAATTCCTCCAATTATTGTGAATTCGTTCACTGTGAAACCATTCTATCTTCAAAACCATCTCTACATATACATTTAAAAATATACTCTGCAATTCACAAAATTGTGGGTGGCAGAGGGTGCTCAGCATCAAAGCTAATCTCTTTGTTGTGCATTCCAATCCCTAATGGTACGAGGGAAAAAAGAATTCATATAAGAATCAGTGCGGCACCTTATTTCTCTAATTTTATCTTTCCTGTCCTTCCGACTCAAATAGGTTGGTGGAAGAAGTATTTCACTATACTCGAAAGTGAAAGTGGGAGTAAGCATGTTTACCAATAAGTTTAAACGAAACGTGTGTCGTCTATCTACCAGACACTCCCAGCCTAGTCTGTTCTGTGACGCTTTCTTAAGGACTGTAGCAAGCGGTCACGAATCGAGAGGCTCTTCTCTGTACCTTCTCCATACCTTCGATCAACCCCTTACGAGACAGATCCCAAATGGCACAACAATAGTCCAAATGTGGACGTACAAGAGATTTGTACGCTATCTCCTTTGTTTGTTCATTACAATTTTTCAAGATTCGACCTATGAATCGCAGCCTAGAATTTGCTCTACCTACTAACGAATTAATGTGTATGTCCCATTTCATGTTCCTTTGTACTGTTACTCCCAAATATTTCATAGAATCGACCATATCAATGACTGTATTGTTTAACTCGTATTTCTGAACAATTTGATTCTTTTTGTTAGTTATGCTCATTATCTTGCACTTTTTACAATTTAGGGTGTGTTTATGTTGGAGCTGCGATAAACAATGAGAGCGACGATAATAGCAAAGCGAAGAAAACTAGCACATTGTTAAGAATGGAGGTGTTTATGTTGGAGCAGCGTGGCGAGCCTCTCGTAGTAGCAGAGCAGCGAGCAGAGCGAAGCTAATCGCTGCGTGCATTTTATTCGTTCTTATCGATGATGGACGTCGACCGTTTGATTGGTGAAATTTTCAGTAGGCCCCCTTTGTGGGACAAAAATCACCACAATCAGATTCGTTTTAGACAAATTGTGGGATGAAGTAGCTGCTGAATGGAATTCAACAAGTAAGTAAAAATGTTTTTTAATTAGTATAATTTTCCTAAAATCGGTGTAAATCATAAATTTAAGATTAAATTTAACAAAGGTAACATGTTAATATAACAAGCGAAAAGCAATGCATCATTCAATGACAGAATATTTATTTTTCTATTAAAATTAATTCAAATTAAAAATATCGAAATAACAGTATAAAATCTACATAGAATATTCCTAATCATTTAATTTGGATTGTGACAAAAATTGATTTTAAATAAGTTGCCTATATTTTCTGAAGCTTGGTTCGGTCTTCCAATATTATTTGATGTCAAATTCCTATGATTTGAAGTGCTTGTTTCTTTAAGGTGATGTTCAATGCCTTCTCTGTCAATAGTAACATTATGAAGCAAACAAATGGCTTTAACAAATCGTCAGCTACATCTACAGAAGTTTCTATTGATGTTGCTAAAATTCTCCATTTAGAATAAATTATGCCAAAGGCACATTCGACAGTTCTTCGTGCTCTTGACAATCTAGCATTGAAGTATTCTTGGTCTGCGTCTAAATTCTGTCTTCCATAAGGCTTCAATAAATTAGTTAAAAGAGGGTATACTTCGTCACCTATAAAAACATAAGTTGCAGTGATTTCAGAATTTGGTGAAGGAGGTGCATTTGGAATATTCAGTCTTCCATCTGATAAATACATATACAGAACTGAAGATCTAAATGTTCCACCATCACTCTGTTTGCCATAAACTACCACGTCGATGTTTATAAATTTGTAATTAGCGTCAACTAATCATTGCAGAACAATAGAAAAATAATTCTTGTAATTATGAAACGTCGAGCCAGAGTGTTCAGGACAAATAACTCTGACGTGTGTTCCGTCGATAGCGCCGATGCAGTTCGGAAAATTCCAAATATTGTTGCAGGCTTCTGCAATTTTTCTGAAATTCTGTTCGTCTGGAATTTTCATGTGAAGTGGTTGAAGCATTTCCCATATAATCATAATTATTTTTCTAACAATTATTGATACTGCTGAAACTCCCATACGAAAAGAAAACGCTAGACTTCTAAATGATTGGCCGGTTAATAGATACCTGCAATATGAAATAGGAATATTTAGTTCAAAGACAGCACTTTGTTACAAGACGATATTATGAAAATAATTGCGTGGTGTAAAGACTGGCAGTTGCAGTTAAACGCTAAAAAGTGCCAAGTCATGCATATAAGTAAAAAGGTTACACCATTTAGCTCTGAATATACAATTAATGGTACTGTCCTTAGAACTGTAGATTCCGCTAAATTCGTAAAAATTTGTCGTGGAATGAGCATATCGAGAATGTAATTGGGAAAGCAAATCGTATGCTCCGATTTCTAGGTCGAAATTTAAAACAATGCACACCGGCAGTTAAATCGATTGCATATAAGTCACTAGTGCGTCCTCACTTGGAATATTGTTGTTCTGTATGGGGTCCACGTCAAAAGGGGTTAATGGAGGCATTAGAGATGGTCCAAAAAAGAGCCGCCGGATTCGTGATAGGTATATATAGTTGGAGCGAAAGCATAAGTGCGATGTTGAAGGAGTTAGGTTGGGAAGACCTGGAACACCGAAGGCGTTACTCTCGACGGAAACTAATTGAAAAATTCACGACTGACATATTTCAGAATGACAGCAAAGAAATATTGCTACCGGCACCATTCGCATCTCGGAACGATCGTGAAAATAAGATAAGAGAAATCAGGGCCAGAACCGATTCTTTTCTTCATTCATTTTTTCCACGACCGGTTAGGGAATGTAATAGAAAGGATTTACCGGGCAAGTAAACTTAAAATCCGACAGGAGTAGCTTTCGATAAAGCTCTCAGGCCATCCTGATCTGCGTTTTCCATGATCTTCCCAGATCACTCCACGTAAATGCTGGGATGTTTCCTCACAATAGCCCATCGGCGCCTCCTGCCATATCCCGTATATCCCTTCCAAACTATTACCCTTCAGAAAGGTGCAATGCACCCTCTGCCACACACTTTTAGTGAATCACAGAGTAATAGTAATAGTAACAATTAAATTACATTTATATGCCTCTAAAACTAAATGAAATACAAAAATTGAAAAAAAAATATTAACTTCGCCAGTAACGGTCTAAAGAAAGATGGAAAATATATCCAGAATTTGTGATAGGTATTCCAACACTTAACTTCAAATTTTTCTCCTGATGAACAACTACGCTATTAAACAAAAATACCAAACACTTTTCAGTTGTAATTTCCATTTAATATATGAAGTACCTGTATGTTTGCATACATAGACTTAGAGAAGCTTTAAATTGAAAAAAACTTAGATGTCTGAGTAACTGCATTTATATTGTATATGTGGTTTAAAAACGCAAATCGAAAAAGGAGGGCCATCAGCCACAACGCCTCAGAAATATTCAGCACAGAGCAGTCCTGGCCGCGTGCCGGATTCAGCAGGGCAGGTATCGGCCGATCGCGGCCTCTCAGCGCAGGTAGACAGCTTAGAGGATAACAAAGGAGCATGCAACGAGGGCTCTGAAGGGCAATACCTAGCAGTTAAAGGGTTAATTTTGATTATACAGTTTATCTTTTTTATGACAGTTGGACAAAAATGGTTAAATAATTTATTTTTTAAAAACAACCTGTAAAAAGCATCCTATTTGCTACCATGTTCCCGGCAAGCTACACAGCAGTATAAAGGATTGTAATGGAGTTAAAATACAAATATAATACCTCTATTGATACTCTTTAAAGTACACTTTATGTTCATTCAGAGATACAATCATAATAATTATATAAAACAGATATTTAAATTCATAGATACCCGCGGAAAATAGTTTTTCGAACACATACTGCACCAAATTTTTGAATATTTCACTATCAGAGAAATGTTTTGCTGCTATTTAAAAATCAAAAACTACTACATTGCCTCTATCATTTACATAAGACTCTTGCTGTCATTTTTTGGCAGTGATTACATAATATTATTACAATGCATGGTTAGTTTCTATTATTTTACAACTGTTTCTGTAATACTATTTTAAAATATAACCCTGTAACTTGGACCTAGTTTTTAACAAGCTGTACAACTAAAATTATGAAATATTATCACATATGATCCTTATCACTGTGAATCAGCCAGTAATTTCTTCAGTTTGATTTTAGGTTTATCCCTAATCAACACTGATGTTATTAGTGGCTGGAAAGGAATTGGAACAATATGCAGGATGGAATTCGGTCATAATCCATTTGAAGGAACCATCTCAGCCTTCACCTGCAGTGATTTGGGAAAAAACCATGGAAAACCCAAATCTGGAAGGAGGGATTTTGATTCAAACCTTTGTCCTCCTGAATGCGAGGCTAGAGCTTTACTGCTCATGCACCGTGCTTTCTAATTTTGTCTTGTGCTATGGCAAGACGACATTATTTTTTCTATTACACTATTGATGTGTGGTCAAAGATGAGAGCAGAACTTAAAGAAATTTAACCACTTCTGTATCTCTGGATTTTTAAAACCCCCACATCTATCCTTGCTTCATGTGCCTATAATTGCATTTATCTTGGTGGCTGTAATGTTGCAAACTTGTGTCAGTAAACCAAAATAAACACACAGATTAAATATTATTGTATTATGATCATGAAAGGAATCACTGTGTTCCACCATTCTTTATACTAGCCAATGGATCTGTACATGTCAATAATATTTCCTCCAAAGAAGATGATATACTTTAGGAGTTATATTATATTTATTCCATATTTGCAACACTAGATATGAGAGTGGCCTTTCTCAATAAATTAGGGAGCATCCATAAAGTATGTAGTTGGATCAAAGAGGGGAGAGGGATTAGGTAAATATATGCACTTGCATACATAGGTAGAAGGGGTTGAAACTGAGCAATGAAATTTTTTTTACTCACTTTATATGGGGCAGTTAAGATAGGTAGGAAAATACACAATAGTATGCAAATATTTATTCTCTTAATTTAATTATCACTGTATTTTAGGTACAGAATATACCTACCGCACCATACATGTGTGTGACTTGAAGCCATAATTCTGGGATGACCCAGTTTAAAATAGCTGACACCTGCCAGCCAGTATCATATATTAAAAGCATCAGGTACATGATAGCTAGGCTCAAATTGCAGATGTCACACAAGTTTCCCACCACTAACCCTCACCCACCGAAAATTCCCATTGGCTTTATTAGGATTGGAAATAGGTCACCACACTGCTTGTTGATGAAATCTTTTTGTTCTGTTAGGTGATCATTAGGGCATCTTTAATTCTAGTACTCACTAGTTTAAAGTATGAAATTGATATCATATAGCACTATATAGTACAAATAAATGTTTTCCAGAATTTTTTCAAACTTTAAAATGGAATCATTTACTTATAGAATCTTCTAAGCCGGACAATGAATCACACTCTGGTAATGTAGGGAGAAAGGTGACAAAACTTCAGGTAAAACAAAAACCAAACTAAAATAAGAACTGTAACTAAAAATGATGCTCCTCTTAACTTCTTTCATGTGACAAATATAGTTTGTGCCACTTGATCAATTAATCAAAATTATGAATGAGGTGATAAGAAAGGTTTTCTGCAAAACCCAAAGAAGAAAAGAATCCCTAAGCTATAACTCATAAAGATGTTTTCCTAATAATTTGTCATTTGCTAAAGTGGTTATCATCACCATGTGGTTCATAATATTTGTAATACCACAGAATTATGATACAAATATCAGTCATGTTCATTATAAACCCAATAATTTTCAAGATAGTCCTACAATCAAAAAAAGTAGTAACTATCAAGAGAAAACTATGTTCCACCCATTGAATGATGCAAAAAAGTATTAAAGTTAATCCATGGTCCCTTTTAGACATAAAAAAAAACCTGGAAGGCAGGGATACTCAGATGTAGTTTAGAGTAAGACATTCCTGCAACAATGTCTATACTCTTGGGTAAAAGAAAAAACTTATTTAAAATGTGACAAAAGAATATATGAACACCAATTTAATAGTCAAATAAATTTTTTACAACCAACTACTACAGAACATATAACCCACTGAGGTTATTTTTGTATTCCAATAATGGTTGATAAACCTACAAATATACAATAACCAATCCAAATATATTTTTGTAAATTGTCTTATATTTTATACTAAGCAATCAACACACTAATATGTCTGAATAATAATGTCTAACCAGAAAATAATCCAAGTAAATTAAATAAATTTTCTATAAACTACAAACCACTTAGATATTTAATTTATCTGTATAAAAGTAAGGAACAATTTAATAACTGTCATACTGTACTCCTCCAATATCCCAAACACAACAGTTAATGACACTCTAGAACACCTTCATGTTAATACACACTGGAAGTAAAATCATCAGCACTATTGTTTCATTAAAATACAAACTAACAAATATCTCTATTTTTCAGCATTGCTGAAAAAATTTATATGAAAGTAACAATATATTCTGTAAGAATGAAGTTAATCCACATAAATATCCAATGACTTTTAAGATCCATGCACAATATAAAAGGTTTATCACAAATCTTACACAAAACTTGAAAATCACACTTATTAATTCTCTAGTGACTTCAGACTTGTCTAGACCACATAACAGATATTCTATAAATATAACTACAATATGGCGATACACTCTTTTAAGTACATTATTATTGTCAGACTCTGTAAAAAGTTTCCAAAACTTAGGAACACAATGGGTATTTATCAGCAAGAATCCACTAATTGGTTTTGAATCTTATAGACCATACAACAAAATTTCCATAACTATACACAAAATAGAATTAGAGTAAATTAATTTTCTGATGGTTTATAAGGCTGCATGAGTCTGTAAAACATTTTCCATAAACGCTACAATGGAAATGGACGTTCATCTGAATGAATTCGCTTATACACCTTGAGAATAACAGATAGTGAAAACAAATTTCCATGAACCTCTCAAGAAAATGGGTGTTACCTGAATGAATCTTCTGATGGCGCTTAATTTTCTGAGAGTCTGTTAACGGTTTTCCACAAACTTATTATGAAATTGGCATTTGCATGAATGAATACTCTGACGAATCACTCATTTTGCTGGCTCTTTAAAAGAGTTTCTACAAATTTCACAATAATTGGTGTTTTCCTGAACGAATCTCCGATGATTCTTAGGATTTCCAGACTGTGTTAAAGATTTCCCACTAACTTCACAAGAAAATGGGCGTTCGCCTGAATGAAACCTCAAATTATGCTTTAGAGTCCCAGACTGTGTAAAAGATTTTCTACAAACTTCACATTAAAATGGACGTTGGCCTGAATGAATCATCTGATGATTCTTAACATTCGCAGACGATGTAAACGATTTTCCACAAACTTCACAAGAAAATGGATGTTCGCCAGAATGAATCTGCTGATGATTTATAAGAGTCCCAGACTGTGTAAAAGATTTTCCACAATCTTCACAAGAAAATAGGCGTTCGCCAGAATGAATCCTCGGATGGATCTTAAGTTCCCCAGACGATGTAAAAGATCTTGCACAAACTTCATATGAAAATTTGCTTTTGCCTAAATGAATCAACTGATGACTCTTAAGAGACCCAGACTGTGTAAACAATTTTCCACAAACATCACACGAAAATGGGCGTTCGCCTGAATGTATCCTCTGATGAATCGTAAGATTAGAGGACTGTGTAAAAGATTTTCCACAATCTTCACACGAAAATGGGCGTTCACCTGAATGAATCCTCTGATGAATCTTAAGTTTCTCAGACGATGTAAAAGATTTTGCACAAACCTCACAAGAAAATGGGCGTTCGCCTGAATGTATCCTCTGATGAATCTTAAGATTAGAAGACTGTGCAAAAGATTTTCCACAATCTTCACACGAAAATGGGCGTTCACCTGAATGAATCCTCTGATGAATCTTAAGTTTCCCAGACGATGTAAAAGATTTTGCACAAACCTCACAAGAAAATGGGCGTTCGCCTGAATGAATCCGCTGATGAATTTTAACATTCGCAGACGATGTAAACGATTTTCCACAAACTTCACAAGAAAATGGATGTTCGCCAGAATGAATCCGCTGATGATTCATAAGAGTCCCAGACTGTGTAAAAGATTTTCCACAATATTCACAAGAAAATAGGCGTTCGCCAGAATGAATCCTCTGATGGATCTTAAGTTCCCCAGACGATGTAAAAGATCTTACACAAACTTCACATGAAAATTTGCTTTTGCCTAAATGAATCCACTGATGACTCTTAAGAGACCCAGACTGTGTAAACAATTTTCCACAAACATCACACGAAAATGGGCGTTCGCCTGAATGTATCCTCTGATGAATCTTAAGATTAGAAGACTGTGTAAAAGATTTTCCACAATCTTCACACGAAAATGGGCGTTCACCTGAATGAATCCTCTGATGAATCTTAAGTTTCTCAGACGATGTAAAAGATTTTGCACAAACCTCACAAGAAAATGGGCGTTCGCCTGAATGTATCCTTTGATGCTGATGAATCTTAAGATTAGAAGACTGTGTAAAAGATTTTCCACAATCTTCACACGAAAATGGGCGTTCACCTGAATGAATCCTCTGATGAATCTTAAGTTTATCAGACGATATAAAAGATTTTGCACAAACCTCACAAGAAAATGGGCGTTCGCCTGAATGAATCCGCTGATGAGTCTTAAGATACCCAGACGATGTAAAAGATTTTCCACAAAATTCACAAGTAAATGGGCGATCGCCTGAATGAATCCTGTGATGAATCTTAAGTTTCCCAGACGATTCAACAGATTTTCCACAAACTTTACAGGAAAATCGGCGTTCGCCTGAATGAATCCTCTGATGACTCTTGAGAGTCCCAGATTGTGTAAAAGATTTTCCACAATCTTCACAAGAATATGAGCACTTACCCAAAACAATCATCTGACACACTGCTGCACTGGTTCTTAGATGTTCAGCAATAGATTGTGTCTGCTTGTTGATCTGAATGTTACTTGGACTATCAGAATAACTCCTAGAAGCACAAAAATAACCATACTGATATGCCGTGATATTATATTGAACAGTTCTTAGAAATAGCTACACTAATTATTTGTGAACTCAACTACAAACTTTGCATTCTAGAATGAAATCGTGTTTACTAATAAAAAGAAAAGATGAAAAACACTAATTATATGCCATTGCCATTTAAAGTAAATGATAATGAATATTATTATAAATATAGAACTTATTAACAAAAGAGCATGTATTTTTATAAAACAATTAACACATCAATAAGATTAAATTATTGAAATGAAACTGAACCAAACGATTGGGCAATTTACATGTAGAAATCAACAATACCTACAGGACCAACCAACTACAGTAAGGGGTATGGTTACTTTGATAAAAAATTCTGTTTCATTTCAATAATGACAGTAAATACAAACACAAAAATATGAAGTATGAGATATCTCTTCATACATAACATTCATGATATAGTAACAACCGTTTTTTTAACAAAATTATATTAGAGTAAATTATCAACTGCAGTATCTATTTTATTAACTGCTTAATGACTCTAATCAGTGAGGTCTTTAGAGACAGGAAAGGATGGGGGCAAGGAATTGGAAGGAATTTGGTCATGGCCTTTTGAAGGAAGCATCCCAGCATCCACCTGGAGTGATTCAGGTAAACCATGGAAAACCCAAATCTGGATGCCCGGACAGGGATTCTAACTGCCGTCCTCCCGAATGCGAGGCCAGAACGCTAACCGTTACACCATGCTTGGTAGGTAACTAATTAATAACATGAAACGGCAATACAGGAACAACTGTTGTCAGTAATAATCACTATAAATAAAAATATGGAGGTAATGAAATATTTATTCACAGACTAGTAAATGTGATAAACAAATTTTTGAATCTATGAGTGAACAGACACATATTGTAATACAGAGATCTGATCTCTGAATCACTTCATTCCTTGGAATAATGATAGTGACCCAGTCACACTGCAAGCCAAACAATAAAGAAGAGTAAGCAACGGAACATATTTGATGGGGGAAAACTTGGCTGCTTGAGAAGATTTTGAGAAAAACCTCATTCGGACTTTAGAAACTTTCTATGGCTGAGATCATTATTTGTTTTATAAAGTGTACATCAAAATTTGAAAGTGAATGTCCTTTTAGTAAAATTGAAGGAGCGGAGGCAGCAGAGCAAAAAGACAATGTCTGTTGATGCTGTACACGTAGAGAAGCTAAAGAGTGCCATCAAATGTATTTATATTTATTAGACAATTTTTTCTCACATTCATGAAATATGTATGAGCAAATATGTGAATTGTTTTTTTTCATTTTTTTTTGTTTCCTGAAAAAACTTAAATGAAATAAAACATCTAAGGGAACAAGATAGGTTATAGTACTTTGCTTAGACCATTGCTTGATTGGTATAGATTGGAACCCACATTTTGGGTGTTAAATACAGGAATTCGAGGGCATGAAAGGAAAGCAGCTGCATTTGTTTAAGGAAATTACTACAGGACCAAGTCAGTAACTGATATGATAATGGAGCTGGATTGGGAGTCATTCTAGGAGAGTGAAGAGAATGCTGGAGGTGTACAAGGCATATGTTGGAAATAGAGCTTGGAGAGACATTGGTTGTACAAGTATGAGCAATATATGGAAAGGAAAAGGCAACTATGAGCACAATCTGGCCCTCAGTTTCATGTAGAAGGAAGTGGAAAATTTTCTTTTGTAGGTAAGGGAAATGATGAAATAATTACCAAAATGGTGAAGGAACTTAAATCAAAATTTATTAGTGGGAAACTGGGTGAAGGAATTTAAAACTTAAGTGTATAACATCATAAAAAATAACAACAATAAAGGGGTATCCAACTAAATATGTAGGGGAAGTGCCGCCAGAGCATGCACTCTATTGAATGCAAGTCAATGATATTTTGTCAAACATTTATTGAAAAATTACACTGGTCACTGAATAAACATCTTGTGAACACATTTATTTGCAACACAGTATATGGTGATATATCTATAATGTAAATTACTTGAAGATCACAAATAAAAAAAATCTATGTTAAAACAAATAATATCTCTTACTTGGTACCTTCTAAGAAGGGTATCAAAAATTAGAGAAAAATGGTCTACAGAGTTTTATCTTTTCTTACAATTAAGAACAATATCATTGAGTATATGAACGTAATCCTCTGTGAAACCTTACTAAATTATACTGGTCCTGTGGACAACAATTTTATAAAAAATATAAAACAATTTTTTTAAATAAATAATAATAATAATAAAGTACTTTCTTGTGCCCTCCGGTCAAGGTTGGAGAAGCAGACAGAACACAAGATTGGTGAATACCAAGCAGGATTCCGACCACACCGATCATGCACAGAACAGATCTGGAACCTAAAAATGATACTCCAACATCGTCAGTCAACCCGCACAGTGGTAACTTTTGTAGACTTTAAGAAAGCATATGATTCGATTGACCGCACTACGCTGTTCAATATACTACGTGAATATGGAGTAGATAATAAAACAACTATTTTAATTCAACAAACTTTGACAAATACAACTTCAAAAGTGAAATTTATGGGTGAAATCTCTGAATCTTTTGAAATTAAAACTGGTGTAAGACAAGGGGACGGGTTATCACCGCCCCTGTTCAACTTGGTACTAGACAAGATCGTTAGCATATGGAAAAAAGAAATATCTGGAATATATATGGGAACAAAGGATAAACGAATCAACATAAAATGCCTTGCTTTTGCGGATGATCTAACAGTAATTACACGAACTGTCGAGGAAGCCAAACATGCTGTAGAGAAGCTTCATGAGATAGCTATCAAAACCGGCCTCCAAATCTCTTATGAGAAAACGCAATATATGGACTCCAAAAGCACCAACCTGAAGCCACTCGTGACCAAATATGGCACTATCAAACAAGTTAAACAGTTTAAGTACTTAGGAGAAATTATTGGTAATACTGGAACTGAGAAAGAAGCCCACAAGAACCGCGCTGAAAAACTGCAAAAAGCATATGCTATTACTTGGAATACGTACAATAAGAAATCGCTTTCCACCAAAGCCAAACTCCATCAGTACCACACCGTCGTTCTTCCAGGAGCACTGTATGCGACGGAGACATCATCATTAACGGTAAATGTCAAAGGAATAGAAAAAATAGAAAGACAGATACTGAGAAAAATATTCGGTCCCAAAATCCAAGATGGCATCTGGATGCGCAAAAGCTCAGAAGAACTGTATTCACTGACCGAAAGATTCACCTCACTTGCACGGAAAAGACGCATGAAATTTTATGGACATATAGCACGAATGGATGACTCACGACTTACCAAGAAAATTTTCCACATCGTCAACGGTCCGCGACAAAACAAAGCACGCTGGTTTGTAGAAACCCAGAAGGACCTCGCAGAAGTCAGCCTTGACCCATTGACATCCACACGCAGTAAATATAGACAATTGATCACCTCACATAAATTTGCCCCTAAGAGCCCTACATCAAAAATCTGAAACTCAGAAATGCATGGACACAAGAGAGACGTCAAGCCCACAGCGAAAGGATGAGGAAGTTTTGGGAAAATAAGAAGAACAGCAAGAAGAATAAGAAGGACAATGCAAATTAATGGTTCCACGCGCTCCTTAGTGGGCTAAACGATATAATAATAATAATAATAATAATAAATAATTCATTATTCAGTAACTAATGAACCAGCTTTGAAATGCAGGTCAACATATCATCAGTCGAAAATAGTATGTCATGCTCAAAATCCAAATATTAATCCCGAAGTTTTGACTCGTACATGAAATTCTACTCAGTCTAGGCACACTGCAGTTGGAGTACTTTCAGTTTATTAACAACAGACTAACATTGATAATCCATATAGGTGAGAGTACTGCTTCTTTCAAACAATAATTGTAGTTGCTCTATAAGAACACAACTCTTGTACAATAATCTTATTACTAAAGTAGAAATTTTTTCATACGGAGTATTCTAGTTACCAAGACTGATTAGCACACTGACGAATGAAGCTCCATTGAAACAAGACACTAGACAATTTGTTATTATCAGAATAAATTGTAGATATATCAAAGTAATTTATAGTATAGCTTTTAGACATAAAACTGTTAAGACAAATACTTCAGATTATTGCTTATAAGAGCACAAATAACTTGTCAATTGCTTAAAGTGATGGGATAATGCAGACATAATGTCAGTTATAGAATGTGTAGTTACAGGAAATAACCTTTCTATAGCTAACATAACACGAGTACAAAATAGAGATAAAATAAGATGGCTGCATCTCACCTTCTAATATAGTAAACATAATTTTGATATGAAAAAACTTTGGTAGTTGTAGAATGACAGTAACCAAGGCTAGTTAGCCACAGATGCCAAGTAGGCAATAGTGAAAACAGACACAAGAGATGCTGCTTTTGCATTAGTCTTGGAAGATATTTCAGATAGGTCTAAATTTATAACAGCACAACTACAACAGCCAACATCATATACACTAAGAGAACTGTATATACACAAATTTGTAATTGTTGATTGTAGGATTGGATATAACTTGTCATTGGCTTAAATTGATGAAAATCAAGTGGATGTAACTCTAGTATTAGTGCAAAACTTTGGCACAAGAAATTAACCTATTACAACAATTAAAAGCATGTTTCAGCATTATATAAAATAAGAATTTCTACCCTTACCTGCTTTGTGATGTGCTGCTAGGGTACTTATGGATCTGTAGTTTCACCTCATCTTTAAATACTTGAGAACAACATGTACAAATATATAAAGGGGCAGAAACAGCCGAGACATGATGGAAGACGTGTTTAGTTAGTGAACACCATGATACAAATGTCAGCGCACAGATTGCACAAGCAAATTCCAATAATGATGTTCCTTTAAAAAAGGATCTAAAATAAATAAAGAAGAGATATTTAGTTTTCTTAATGTAATAAATGGATTAAAATTGATACAGAGCTATATGAATATAACATATAATATGTCAATAAATGATTAAACGAATAATAATTCTGAGATCTTTATGTAAATCAGTATACCAAGGTTTTTTTTTACATAGTAGCTTACTAGATAACCACACCAGTCTCGATTGTGAAATGCAGTATCAGGCAGTGATCAGTTTTTGGACATCTTGATAGCATAGCGTATTTTATGGGATTCCTGTAGGTAGCTTGAGATACCAGAAAATGACCATCATTATGTCTCTGGTCAGTGGACACACACAAGGCTCTATTTGTGATTCATTAAGCAGGGATATAGGACTAGAAATGGCACACAGATACTTCTGATAATACTAATTCTGCTACAATTAAATGCCTTTGCCAGTGAATTATTAGTGTTGCTAGAAAAGAATGTTTAAATATAACTGAAACAGCAACATAGTATTTAGCAATCTCAATAAGGGTTGCAGATCTGTTAGAATGAGATTGGTACGTCTTTAGGAAATTTATATCAGAAATCCAATGTGAAGACTGAATCTAAACCTATGTGCACAAATCCAGTATACAGGCACATAAGCTCACGATTTGATAAGCATTAAAATTTTGGAGCCCAGTGCAAGAAGACGACAGAATAGCAATGGATGTGATGAATAAAAATACTATTTTCAATCACAAAATATTTAGTATTACATTCTAAATAAGGGGGGAAAATCAAGAGAGGATGGTAAATAATAATATACTGGCTTAGCATTCAGGAGGACGCAGGTTTGATTCGCTATGCAGCCATCTAGATTTCAGTTCTCTATAGTTTAATGAAATCGGTCAAGGATAATGTTGGGATAGCTGCGTCAGAAATGTCATCGCCAAATTCCTTCCTTACCCCAATCCTTTCCTAGCTCTAATTACCTCGATGTTGATGTGGTGTAAAACACTAAGCAAAAAAATAATAAAACAAAAAATTTTTAAAGTGCATTAATGCTAAGAAACTGTGATATCCATATGTGTATATTATGTCTATTGAAACTTTCTATAGTACTGGTTGACAGTAAATATTTTATTAATCCATTGAAAGAAATTATATCATGGCAATACACACACAGTAAATGTATTGAGCAACTCCATAACTAAAAAAAAAGTTGTCAAGGGAGAGAGAGCTATTGACTGTTCTCTACATCAGATTATGTACTAAGTTGAATTCAATAAGCAAAATTTTAAACAATTATTTTTAAATGGTGTTCATTATACATCTTGAAGAATTATGTTACAAATAATATTTACAAGTAAACAAATATCGAAATGTACTGTGTGTTCGTCATAATAAATATGTATTGAAGTGGCCCATGTAATGCAGGACATTCCTTTTTTGTATATGATTTTTTATACATGTTTGAGAGATGTTTTGTAGTGTGAGTGACTGTTGACTTACACAGGTACATTTGAGTCAGTGGTGCTCATATGCATGTTGAGTCTATGTTGCTGGAAGACGGCCCATTGAAGTTGATACATGTGGGTGAGTTTGAGAATACATGTTTGGTGTAAGTGAGTATAGATGTGAATGTATGTGGTTCAGTCAGTTAGATGACTCATGTTGATGACTTTGTGTGTTTTTGAGTGACAGATCATTAACGATGCACATTCTCAAATGCATTAACCACTGAGCCATCAGGCTGCTCTATAAAAAAATGTAATTAGGAAGAAATATAGGCAAATATAGTTACTAAATGTTCAATATGGCGTACATATTAGTGTAATGCAAATATCAAGATAAATCAAGACAATAAGCTACAGATAATTTTTATACCATACCACAGTTATGAGTGATTTGGAACCCCATGATATTGCTAAATATACCAGTTGCTTTTTATAGGCCCAGTATGTAATCGTTTGAATTCATCATGTGTGGGATTTGAATCAATGCTCCCATTTAGGAACAGAGTTTTTGTCTAGGTGTATTAGACTAATCAGTCAACCTGATCAGAAAATGCTGGACTAAGTTTTTATATAATGACACTCAAGAAATATTACACAGTGTATAGACCATATTTCAAGCACAGTAATTATTGTGTTATCGATAAAATAAACTTTTATATACATTCAGCCAAGTTAATAATAATTTAGATTTCTATTTGGATATTCAGTTTTCTATAGCAAACTGTTGGTTCTTTTGTAATTGAACATTAAAATAATAAACAATTTAGAGTCAGGACAGCTTCTATATTCTATTTAAAGAATGTTAAGTGATGATTTTAATTAATAATCAGTAAGAAAGAAAAAAATTACATATTATATTTCTTGACACTTGATACCAGGAAGAGAATTAATACAGTTGTGCTATAAATACACAGAAGTAAACAAAAAATTAAGTTACACAAGGAACCATCTCCCACTGGAAGCCAAACAGTGTATCAATAACATGTGAAATTACTAGCATGTAGTAAAAACTAGCTTTCTACAGTTTTTATTAACAATGCACAGGTCTATAATCCATTGAATAGTCTTGTGACAAAAATTGTGAAACATTTAATTTGCTCTACAATTTGAAGTATGATGCTATAAAAGAATTTAAAAGAAATGGAGTCGACAGAAATAAAAAAACTGAATGGCTGATCAAAGTATTCAAATAGGATCAACAAGTAATAGCTTTTCATAACAATATTGCCATCTGTCATCAAAGCTGTGGTCAGGGGCATGTGATGATAAAATTACAGTGAGTTGATTTAGGCCTCTGCTTCTACCTATTGGACTCTAAGGGCACTGCAGTATAGTGAACTGTGGACCACAACAAGCATTAGCACACTTCAACTGAAGTTTATAGGTGTAAATGTGATAATTAATTGGATTATTGGAACATGGCTAAGAAACCAACTTCTTTGCTTATACCTAAAGCTAGATAGACTGGTGGGAATTCTAACCTACATCATGCTGAATAAAAGGTGAGAGCATTATAGCACTCCCAGCATGATCAGAAAAGGAAAAAAGGCTTAAATCAGGGGTGGCCAAACCACGGCCCACCTTGAACATTTTTCCAGCCCGTGAGATTCATCACACTTTTACAAAATATTTTTTATATTTCATTTTTAGTGTTGTATATTTCTCTACAATGTACATTTAGTATCATTATTATTATATTATCTGTGTTTAAATGTAATAATAATAATAAACACAATAAAAACTCATGTTTCAATTTCTCACTCCAAAAATAAGGCTGTAGTGGTTCTATATAATTTTATATGCGGCCCGCGAGTTATGATGGCCTTCCAAAGTGGCCCGCAAGATCATTTGGGTTGGCCATCCCTGGCTTAAATAATTGCCACTGCACTTCTTACTGATCCTCAGTTTTACTCTGAATTATTTAGTCACCCAGTACGTTTACTGCCGCCCTGCAGTGCCAGTATCACCAGACAGGTACAATACTCCACACCGCCCCACACCAGCCGAGTGGGCATAGAATCTCTGGGACATCACTCCCCACCCCTCAAACACACACACAAGCACCCACACTACCAGCCACCTCCCACCACTGCACCTTCTCTGATAAGTAAACAGCTTATAGAAGCTACCACACTAAAGACCTACTTGTAACGACAGATCTATAAATTCTTAATACAAACCAAAAATATTCTAAAGCAGCTGGTTTGGACGAAGATCGGCACTGAACTACTGCTTCAACTGTAGCTAATGGGCATCTGACAGTTTGCTACGCCCAAATCAAGTCAACCCTTTCTTGAAGTGATTTTGGCTGTTTTTGTACCTAAATTTCTTCGTTTGGAGATATGATCCATTCCTCATTTTTCTATTACAAGATATCAGCAATTGTTGCAAACACATTAAGTTTTGTTGCCTCTAGTTCATAGTTTTTAAGTTACTCAAATGCAAATTACGACAATTTCTCAAATTTTCACTCAGTTGCACACTAATGATCATTAAAACTCTAAATTTTCAGTGATTGTAGAAAGCTCTAAATCGATACACTGATAAACTATAACAAAAGTCTAAAACTGATAAATTTCTGTGAACCAACACCAACTGTGAAATCACTTTCTAGCTTAATATCTTTACACGCCTTAGATTTTAATTATAATTTGACCTTAACTGATCTGTTTAATTACACTTTATTTCCCTCCTTACTTTGTAAGTCAGTGAAATACAAAATTTTTAAACAACTCACACTCCATCAAAATAATTCCAGTAGGCTTATCATAGAGCTATAACGAGATAACTTAGTACATGTATACGGTTCCATCCCAAAATTATCAAAAATTGGTGTGTTTCCCTCTATTTATTCAATGCCATATCAAACATGAAATGATTTATTGCAATGTCTTCCTTTGATCAAAGTTCTGTTATGCGTAGAGATCAGCAAGCTTAATTGACAGGATAATTTTTATACACTATACTTAGTTTGGAACCTAATCAACGTTAATTTAAGATTGCAGTTAAATCCATGGCAAGCAGCATCACTCAGCGGAAATTAAAACCCTTTGTTTACAAGGATCATGTGCTTTGTTGGTACGGGGACACATATGTATTGATTCTGAAACCTCCCACAAATTTCAATGTGAGATAAAATACGTGAGTTGATTTAGGCCTCTGCTTCTACCTATTGGACTCTAAGGGCACTGCAGTATAGTGAACTGTGGACCACAACAAGCATTAGCACACTTCAACTGAAGTTTATAGGTGTAAATGTGATAATTAATTGGATTATTGGAACATGGCTAAGAAACCAACTTCTTTGCTTATACCTAAAGCTAGATAGACTGGTGGGAATTCTAACCTACATCATGCTGAATGAAAGGTGAGAGCATTATAGCACTCCCAGCATGATCAGTAAAGAAAAAAAGGCTTAAATCAGGGGTGGCCAAACCCGGCCCACCTTGAACATTTTTCCAGCCCGTGAGATTCATCACACTTTTACAAAATATTTTTTATATTTCATTTTTAGTGTTGTATATTTCTCTACAATGTACATTTAGTATCATTATTATTATATTATCTGTGTTTAAATGTAATAATAATAATAAACACAATAAAACTCATGTTTCAATTTCTCACTCCAAAAATAAGGCTGTAGTGGTTCTATATAATTTTATATGCGGCCCGCGAGTTATGATGGCCTTCCAAAGTGGCCCGCAAGATCATTTGGGTTGGCCATCCCTGGCTTAAATAATTGCCACTGCACTTTCTTACTGATCCTCAGTTTTACTCTGAATTATTTAGTCACACAGTACGTTTACTGCCGCCCTGCAGTGCCAGTATCACCAGACAGGTACAACACTCCACACCCCCCACCAGCCGAGTGGGCATAGAATCTCTGGGACATCACTCCCCACCCCTCAAACACACACACAAGCACCCACACTACCAGCCACCTCCCACCACTGCACCTTCTCTGATAAGTAACAGCTTATAGAAGCTACCACACTAAAGACCTACTTGTAACGACAGATCTATAAATTCTTAATACAAACCAAAAATATTCTAAAGCAGCTGGTTTGGACGAAGATCGCACTGACTACTGCTTCAACTGTAGCTAATGGGCATCTGACAGTTTGCACCGCCAAATCAAGTCAACCCTTTCTTGAAGTGATTTTGGCTGTTTTTGTACCTAAATTTCTTCGTTTGGAGATATGATCCATTCCTCATTTTTCTATTACAAGATATCAGCAATTGTTGCAAACACATTAAGTTTTGTTGCCTCTAGTTTCATAGTTTTTAAGTTACTCAAATGCAAATTACGACAATTTCTCAAATTCTTCACTCAGTTTGCACACTAATGATCATTAAAAACTCTAAATTTTCAGTGATTGTAGAAAGCTCTAAATTCGATACAACTGATAAACTATAACAAAAGTCTAAAACTGATAAATTTCTGTGAACCAACACCAACTGTGAAATCACTTTCTAGCTTAATATCTTTACACGCCTTAGATTTTAATTATAATTTGACCTTAACTGATCTGTTTAATTACACTTTATTTCCCTCCTTACTTTGTAAGTCAGTGAAATACAAAATTTTTAAACAACTTCACACTCCATCAAAATTAATTCCAGTAGGCTTATCATAGAGCTATAACGAGATAACTTAGTACATGTATACGGTTCCATCCAAAATTATCCAAAAATTGGTGTGTTTCCCCTCTATTTATTCAATGCCATATCAAACATGAAATGATTTATTGCAATGTCTATCCTTTCTGTTTATGCGTAGAGATCAGCAAGCTTAATGACAGGATAATTTTTATACACTATACTTAGTTTGGAACCTAATCAACGTTAATTTAAGATTGCAGTTAAATCCATGGCAAGCAGCATCACTCAGCGGAAATTGAAACCCCTTTGTTTACAAGGATCATGTGCTTTGTTGGTACGGGGACACATATGTATTGATTCTGAAACCTCCCACAAATTTTCAAGTCGAACTGTTATATTTGGGTAACAACTCAGAATAACATAAAAATAAATCAAATTAAACAAAAACTAATCTTATAATAATAGGGCTAAGTATTGAGGTTGTTTAGTGATAAAAAGTTAATGAGATCTTATTCTGAAACCCAGTTTATTCTCTGCAGTGTGTATTCACTATGAATTATATAACAGAATCATTTCACTCAGTGTTATGGATTGTTCATTTAAAATACATTAAAAAATTGAGTATTTGGCCGTTATATATGATATACTTTAGAAAACTAAATTATAAAACATCTACATGCAGAAAAATGTTAATATGACACAGCATATATACGAATCATATTTTCATACTGTAGTCATATCCTCTGGGCAATACAAATCATGTTATGGGAGCAAATTTATTCCTAAAAGAAAGAGGTGACAGCAAACTTTTAGCTCCGTTAATCTGGAGCTACTTGGCTAAGGGTGGATGATCCTGAGAGAAAAGCCATGATCCTCCAGAATAGGGTTTAATGAAGGGCAGTAATTCACTTAGTTTCTGTTCTACATTTAGGATTGTGGTAAGTCTTGATGAGATTTTAAAGTAACATAAAGTTCTACAACAGCAGCTTATTGTTTAATAACAAGGAAACAGCTTACTTATCAGGAACAGATTCCATTTCTGAATTCTCTTGTTCAGTATCTTCGAGCATATTCTAAAAAAAAAAAGGAATTAATGAGAAATACATTATGATATACAATATAAACTAGTATAAACTAGGGATATAATTTAAAGAAAGGGATACTCAAAAACATTCAGGCAGGAAGTGTAACCACAGTAAAAATATTGAGAGTTTTTTTTTTAAAAAATAGTTACTGATCCTTATTATCTGGTGACATCAAACCAAACATAAATACAAGCAAACAACATCAAATATTCAAGTCACAAACACATTGTAAAATAAAACTTTAGTTAGCCTCAGAATATCATCTTATAACACTGGTATAATAAAAGAAAAATAATTCCATAAAGGGTTACAAAGAAAGTTCTTACTGATTGCTTGTGTAGCCTTTCTGATTATAAAGGCAATGCAAAATTATCATATGTATTAAATGAATGAATTCTTTAATCCAGATAATATAGGATAATTTATTGTTAGTGCTTCATAGCTTGCACAAAATATGATTATGAGAACTAGGACAGAACTGTCATCATAGAATAAAGCAATTGGTAATAGCATTTATAAAGAAATGATATTACATTCATCTGAAGAAATTCTGAGGAACATTGGAAAACCCAAATCTGGACAGGACCTAGAATAGACGGACTACCTGAACATTAGTGCTCGCTCAGTATACTCATTCAATTATTTGTAAATTTATAGAGCAATACATTTATAGCTTATCTCAGTGAAATGGAACCAAAGACATTTACAAACAATGAGCTTTTTTTCCCCCCTGGAGCTTTAATGCTTATTGATACCAATGGAACTGAGACAGAATTGTACACAGTGAATGGGAAACGAATTCAGCCATGCATATTTGAAGGAATCAGCATGAGATTAACCTGAAGTAATATTTAGAAACCACTGAAAACTGTAATCTGAATGGCCTGGCCAAGATCAGACAATGATTCAAACACACATCCTACCACATGAGAGGCCCAAGAGTTCCTTCATTCAGGCAAGGCAAGCTTCCCTCAGAGGAATAGGTCCATTCTGGTGATTGTAAAACAATCCAGTCTGCAGCAGGAATCAAAAAACAAAAACCACAATTTTTGAAAAGGGTAAACTACTACTAATCTGCTATTCAAAATAAATGTATGAATCATTAAAAACTTGGTTTCACCTTAGAAAGGCAACTAGCATCAACATCAAATATACTTTTTCAAAAAGTATTTATATTTAATAGGGGACAATCTTAAAGTGTTTCTTTACAACAGCCAACACTGCAACCCTTTATGATGCACAAATTAGATGTCAAAGAATAAAACTAAGTGGTTGTTAATATGATTCCCTAAAATTAGTATGGCACAATTCCTCATATTTTATATTAAAGAAAAATGTATTGTGTCTACACTAATTAGTGCAACATACCAAGCTCTTCTCCACAATTATGAAACAACTCACACATAGACTTCACTGACAATTTCCTATTGGCCTCATGAAGAATACATCCATTAAATCAACAATAACAGTTAAATCTATTCAATCAGTTACATTAAGTACTTGAATTTTAATTTCTTTGTAACACACTTAGCATTTGTCTTGTCAAAGAAATATTTCCACATTATATGATGAAGCATTAAACATGTCATAGAAGTGAAGGAACCTGTTGGTTAAGAAAAGACATAGAAAAGATTGTAACGGCTAGAGGAAGTGGGGATACGAAACCAGGTTCTCCAGTGCAAGAACTATGGCAATTGTGACCTTCACTAAAATACAAGGAGTAATGTTGAAGCACAGCATCAAATAGGGTTCTGTAAAAGTGGAAATAGAGCTGTTCATGACCAGTACCTAACTTACTCTACCAAATTCTCACTGAAGATTAACTATTCAACCAGGCAAAAATGTTTCAGAGATTAATTAAATTAATAAATGGTAGATAACAAGAGTATTTTCAATTACAAATATGTAAGGTAAAAGCAGAGAAAGGCCTGGAATATTAAAAAAAAATATGGCAGGTATGTGCTACAAAAAGTATGTATATATGCCAGTTTCCAGTGGCAGAGCTCAGGTAGAGTGGTGCCCATAGCAATTACTCTGGTATCCAACTACGAAGCAGTTACTGAGAACACTGCGAATCAACATACAAGTTTTAACAGAAATCATTCAAACATGATATCAGCCTTGTGTTCAATGTGCTGGAGAGTTAATTGTGGTGAGGATAATGCAACTATTTGGAAGATGCAGACGGAATGGGCTGGTATATAGCACAAATTATGCAATTCAAAGAGATTCCTCCTTTCACTTCAGTTACCAGTCTTTCAATTTTTTAATTAACGAGGTATGGATACCTCAGAATATCAGAAATTGGATTTATTCTCCTGTACAAGTTAACTTCAGGGGAACAAGCTGAATTAAAACTGTATGGTAAAATACTCACATTAATATGAACGAATTAAAAACAAAACAAAAAAAAAAACTGGTTTTAAAAGAGAGTAAGTAACTTTAGTTGTTTTGGAAATAGCTTGGCAATGAACATTATTAAGAATATGCAATTAGAAACAATGTGAGGCTAGAAGCATACAATGATATTTTATAGAAAATTGCACAGGTTGATTAAAAAGTATTTTTTGAGCAGCAGAGAATATTGCTGGCTCAATGGAATGGCTTCCAAGACATGTTAACATTCATATAACTTGCAATCTGCAAAGAAAACTCTACTCGGGAGGAAAAAAACGAAAAGAAAATCATATAGATGACGCTAACTCCATTTTTGTACCAACACCATAAAAGTAAATATGGAGCTCTATCTTTAACACATATATTGGCAGTCAATGGCCTATCAAGAGTAAACTAAGTCTTAAGTGTAAAATGTGATATGCCCATCACGTCAGATTGGTGTAATCTTCACAAGTACATAGTTAGATGTTATAATACAAACTCAGCAATTCGACAACAGGGCATGTCATAAAATTGTTGTGTTTTCATTATGCATATGCAAATACAATGTCCTGTTAAGCAGTACACAGCACTGTAAGGAGAAAATCAGTGATTTATACCAAAAAAAAAAAAAAGACACTTGAAATTAATATTATCTATGAGCCATTCAGAGACTGATAAGAATACTTAGTTTGAACTCAGAACTGTTTATTCCTACCAGCTATTAATTAGCAAGACATACTCATGTCTCAGCACCAACAACGACACTAAAAACGAGAGCCAACACAACTTGATGTAAATCACCAATGAAGCTGCAATGGTGAAACAACTTGTTCTCATCATGAAACAGAATCACCTTGGTCTATGGTTATGTGTCAATTGCAGTAAGGAATAGCACATTACTTGTTACAATTCACCCACACAAAAGAAAATAACTTCTATATTACAGACTTGCATACATTTTAACACAAATATATGAGCACCAGTAATAATTTTTTATCTTACCATCTTCAGTTATTACAAGCAGCCAACTAAAGAGCAGGAATTTTACAGGACAACCACAACTACGTTATTTGGAGCAAAATACAAGTCAGTGCTTTGAAACATATGAACAATACTTCACTGAGAAACACACCCCTAACTAATGCAACGCATGTGAATAATTTATCAGTAGACTTGTGCAGGAAAATTCTGTTAGCAGCATGTGGATACTAACAAATGTGAATCTATATGTGCAGCTTAGACTAAAGAGTGAAACTTTTCTAATTTTCTGCCAATTATATACAAAAATAGTTTCAATCAGTCACATTCCGTTGACTGGTAAGCATAAGAACTTCATATTTAGCTGAAAATGGAAAGCAAGATACTCAAGAAAAAAAGCTTTTAGACAACTACTACTAACGGGTTTCTCAGAACTTCGCAACATTATCAGATAATCACTAAACATAAACAAAACACTGATAGCAGTCACAGTAGAATACAAATATAGTAAAGTGTATTCCAGTTATAAATACCCTTGCCTGTAATAATTTTCATATAAAAATACATTTGCGGAGTAAATGCTGAAAAAAGGACACTTTTCTTCGGTTTCATCCGCCGATTTATTACAGTTAAACACTAACAAACAACGTTTAGTTACTGTAAATGTATTTCCTCCACTTTACTTGAGTCGATCAGACACAACTTAACTAAATGTATCGTGAACATCATGTGGTTGACTAATACAGTTTAACGAGCAAAATGAGCTAAGACGCAATTATTTAAAAAAACCAAAACGAAAAGCATGCTACTGAAAGGTGCGTTCTGATTTGTGGGACATTAAGCTGTGCTGTTCGAATCTGTAAGCAGCTTTAAGTTGTATACCTACCTCTTCCGGAATATACACAGCATTTATCGGCTCCATACCACCTCCTTCTGTTGTTTTGAGACAACAAAACGCAATCTAACTCCACAGCAAAATAACAACGCTCTTCCACAACAGCTGTTAGGCTCATGGAGGTAAGGAAATATATTCCTTCCTCCATGGTTAGGCTCTGAAGCAGAGATATTTAATGTTCAGAGTAAGAATTCCACTCTCAACTACTGCCCTCAAAAATTAAGAGCATTGCTGTCTAAAATCTAAATTGTTGCCAGCCTTTCCCTAATTCCGTCGACGCATATACAATTTATGGATACGCCAACAATTTACTTTTGTAAGTAATAGATGGCAATGGAAGTCAGTAATTGTGTAGATTTGTGAAAATCCAAGATCCTCTTTACATATCAATACGCACAGCTGGGCACAAAACAGTTAATCCGTTAATCGTTAATTAACGAAGTTAAAAAAAATTGCTAAAATTTAACTTTTAAGTTAACCTAAAAAATCATTAACGGTCTTCTTAACTTCCGTTAAATTGGACTTCCGTTAACTTTAGTCCGTTACATAGATTGTTGACGTCTTTTCGTTTGTTTGAACTGTGCGCCACGCCACCACTCGTATGCAGGGCTGCCAGATTATATAATTGGATACAAAACTTGTATAATTTGGTTACCTCTTGTATCCTGTTTGTATAACAGATTGCCTTGTATAATTGGATACAAAAATGAGCACTTAAAAGTAAAGTACATTCCAGCACCTTTTTGAAAGTGTTTGCCCTTTGTTTCATTGAGTTGGCAACCCTTCCTGCATATCTATTTCCTTTTTGTTATTCAAATTTATCAATGTATACGTTGTTTACTTTTCGTGGACTTTTTTTGCTCCCAGCACTTTCACTCACGTCTGTAATCAATGGATGACCCCTTTGTATAATTGGGTTTCATTCTGTATAATTTCAAAGAGACAGCGGTATAATATAAGTTGGCTGTACTGGCAGCGCTGCTCGTATGTTCGGTGTAGTAGTGGGCGCCGCCTGCTAAAATCTTGGCGGTGGCTCGCCGAGCATTTTCAGCGAACGAACGAGCGAACAACTGAGGTTCGTGGCGCCATGGGTAACCCATGGCGTCACTGGGCACTTTGGGCAGCTTTTGCCCGGCAGCGTGACTATTTTATATTGTGAATTCTGCAAACGTAAATAAACCTATCTTATTGACAAATCAACATTATTATCTGTAATGAGGTGTATTAATTTGTAAACATCGTTAACAATTAAAAGTTGCAAAACAACACCTCTGCCATACATAAGAGATCATTATGTTATGAAAGAAAATGTGCTATGACAACATGGAAATATGTTAACGTAACAGAACAAGATTTTACATGATTTATAACAAGGATATTAAGAAAATGGCAATGACACGCAATAGTTATACCCTTTGCTATACTTCAGAGGGACCGTCCATAAACCACGTAGATCGGTCGTGAGGGGGAGGGGGTTGGCTGGAAAGCTACATTGGGCTACGTGGGAGGGGGAGGGGTTCCGAACCAGGCCACGTTGTTTTTCTTTCGTATTATTGTCACAGTTAAAATGAGGTGCATAACACTCAAGATGATGTAAATATATGTTTCCGACATTTAATATTATCTCCGTATGTAATTTACGATAGTCTAACAACAAAAAACAGCCAAAATTCTTCTGGAATCAATAGGAAAAAAAGCTATGTGCTACGAGTGTGTGTGTGCGTGGGTGGGAAGGGGGTAGAGACAAAAGCAACGTCGGGCTATGTGGGGGGGGGGGGGAGTGTTCAAAAGAGGCCGGAATGGAGCTACGTGGTTTATGAACGTTCCCATATTAAAACTGCAGCCTTCAGCTCAGTTTTAATAAATGTACGCGACGTTTAGTAAAAACATCGCGTTCAGTTGGTGTTGAAGCAACAGTGACGGATCGGCAGTGTGTGTCGGAAGAGGTTAATCGGACAAACTGTTCGGCCGTCAAATCGGGCATTACTCGGACGAAATTCTGTGCCAGTGGATGACCGGCCGCCTGATCAATAGTTAGTATCGCACTGGAGTCTGCAAACAGTGTTGCAGATCAGCAAAAAACTCAACTTTCAGTAACCAGTGCGAAAAAATTCAAAGAAATAATACATAAGTTACGAAAAAGGTGATGTGCAATTTTAATTCGAAACATTTGTGTGTCTTTTTTTTTTTTTTTTTTTTTTTAAGGAGAAGCTAGTTTGGCAGTTTCAGCCGTGTAATGTAAAAGGATGTCGCTGACTAACTTCCGTTCTATTTGTTCACGTAAAAACATGCAGGCCATGATTTAGTGAAACCAGGCCGGGTCCTCTAAAGGGGCCTTTAGGTCACAGGTAGGCCGTGGCACAAAGGTAACCGTAACAGGCATTGATTGTAGATTTTAGGTTGGCCGCAAATTTCACTGGTCGCAGTTTTCACATATTCAGGTGTCCCAGTCCAACATGTTTTCTATAATATTGTTGCTTTTCATTCTGCATTCATGTTTTTGTTTTGTTTTTTTTTTTTTACTACTTTTTTTTATAAAGACACGAGTACCTTAATTGTCTCTCGTAAGACAATTTGCAAGTGTTATGTTGATCACAGTCTCAACAAAGATAAAAACACACAGGAATACCACTTCGTTGTTGTGGCGATAGCGTAACCACAATTTGTTAATTTTTGTAAATAAATCCACACTTGCATCATGGTACATAACACCTTGAGATAGAGAGCAGTTATACCTACCGTACTATAATACTAATACATCAGTACAACTTTTGACTAGTTAACTTTTAACGGATAACTTTAACTTTCGTTAAATTTATAAACATTTAACGCTTTAACGATTATCGAAGTTAACTTTTTAAGTAGCGGAATAATGATTAACGAAGTTAACGTATGGATTAACTGTGCCCACCTGTGTCAATACGTTTATCTAGTAACTTTATATTTCACTCTTCTCATAATTATAAGAAAAACGTTTACAAAAAAATTGCTTTTAATTGCAATGTATCTTAACTCGTAGTTGAAATTTAATTTTCCCTGAATTTGTACATTGCATTTATTGATTGGTCCCTTTGCATCATACTTAGTACAAATGATATGGGATAAATAAAAAATAGTTTGTAAACAGACGGACACACACACACACACACACAAAACATTCATTCTCTCACACTTTATCCTTTCTGTGATTAACTATGAGATAACATAACATTCGATTATTGTTGTTGCTTGAGTTCGGTTGAAATGAATTTAATTTATTTGTGATTGACAGCTTGCTCCAGTGGTAATTACAATACACAATGAAATTTTTTTTTTATTATATTGTTATTTTTATTAATACTGTCTGATATATCTTGAGGATTAAATTCCTCCACTCATATACTTTTACCAATTACGAATTTAAAACCCTTCGCCCTTTTAGTAAAACTACTCAACGCTTCCCTTGGTAATCCTTTACACTGTACCTATAAAAGAAAAGGTTCGCAATCCCTTATGCGTGACATCGAGCGACAGTTGGAGTGCCCCTGGTTATCCTTTCCTTTTCATACACTACTCCTAATTATTCCCGCCTATACATCCAGTCCTGATCACCAACAAATAGCTTCATCATCTTCCTATTTTCCAATGCTGCCCTTTTATCTTATCAGTTACTGACTGCGTCCTGTGGAAATTTCCACAAACAAATCTAGCTGCTTTCCTTGCACTCGCTCAAACTCCTATTTTTGGACACACAGATTGTGAGTCCCAAAACTACGCAACCATTATCAAGTAATTGTTGGACCAAAGTTTTGTAACCCAATTACCTCCCTTGGCTGGTGCACACTTTACAACCCTTACCAACAAAAGAAGGAAATATTAATGTTAAACAAGGTGCCTAAGATGCAAAATATTATTGTTGCAGGGGATCACTGACATGCATCCAGAAATTTCTATTGTTATCTAAAATAAAACTGTAACGAGCCTACCCACACAATTAGAAATCTGAAAAATTTGAAATTTATCCTATGGATATAATGAAGGAACTGAAAAAGCTAAAAATCCACAAGGCCACTGATTTTAATAATAATACTACAGGTTTTTAAAAGATAATAAGATGCGACACTACACTTTATCTTGAAATGTTAATTAAATTGAGTTCCGATACTTGGTGCTTACCAAATGACTGGAGTAGTGGGATAGTAGTTCCCGTAAATCATAGAGCGGTAATAAATGGATTTGAAAATTATGTTACAATCAGTTTAACATCAGTTGTAGGTAAACTAATGGATAGATTGATATGTAACCACATCAGAGGTATCTGTGTGCAACGTAAGCTCTATTCAAGTCATGGAGGAAGGAAATATATGGAGACGACGCAAGCGAAAATGAATGTATTGTAATTGTATCATTAATGTTGCATCCTAATCGGTTCCCTCCTGGTGCATTTGAGACCCAAACAATTGTACTCATCTTACTGCTTCCCATAAACTGTCTGATGTCGTCTGCTTGTTCTCTTATTCTTCCTTTACAACAAGGAACGTTATGTGTTACTTCGTACTTCCGTTTGTCGATAAGAATAATTAAACCGCAATGGAAAAAATATCGTTATTAAAAATAGATGTGATACTATTATTACAACACGTTCATGGACTTTGCATTCCGCTAATATATATTGGCAACTTAATTTAATTTATTTAATTGTAATATGGCACTTGCCTGGATCCAATTTCCCTAAACATCAAATTTCCAGATTCATGGTTTAATTATCTTAAATTCTTTGTTTTCTGTATCACCACACTTGTACTATTATCCTTTATGAATCTGAATCAGAAACCCTTTCAGGCGAATTGTTTAGAGAAGCCTTTGATGTTTTTCCTCCCATCTCAGATATCCCCAAATGGCACCATTAAACCAATTACTTAGTGTGTTTGCCAATGTCTTCCTCATTCTTATACACAATTGTCTGGATACCTTTGCTTTCCCTTAGTTTCCTTACAGGGCCACAGAAATTGCTAGGTGCATCACTCGGTCGTCACCATGTAACAATAATATTTTTCTCTAACCCATCTTTCGTTTCCCTCTTTTCCAACTTCTTATCTAGTTGTTTCAAGTTTTCCTTCCTGCCTGTCTGCCTCTTAACTCTGTTGTGTTCTCTTCTGAACAACATTTTCAGAATTCACACTTCTCTATATACTAAGCAGGTTCTGTACATTTGTTTATATTTTTGTATCGAATGTAACTATGTGTGAACTATTGAGCAACTGCCAGAATTATGTACATGAGTGCTGAAACCAAAGTATTAAGTGAAAAGTTTATGGAATCCTGATGGCTTCTGCCGGGTCCCGTTGCAATTACGGAGGTTGATTTCCGAACTCCCACTACAACCTTCGGCACTAGAATGGATGTCAACGCAACGCTCTGGCCGTTCTTTACCTTCCCGTGGAGTTTCCTGCACGGTACTCATTAGACAACAGGCTGAGTGGGCCTGGGCAGCCGTTCTGGACGTTTGCTTCGTCGGGGATCGAACCCCGTAAAATCAAACATTTACTGAGCAAAAATTGAAAAAAAAAGTCTTTCTACTCATAGGTTGGAGCAGTTCTAATCTGAGGCTCCTGTTGGTCAGAAGGGACGTTCCAAGAAACAGCCTGAAAGAGCGGCGACGACCCTTCCTGGAGCGGCGCGCTGTGTGGGCTGAGAGATAACAGCCACCTCAGCCACCTGCTGAGAACCTAGAGTGCGGCGAGCAGAGTTGTTTGTGTGAGGAAGTTATGCGTTATTGTTATACGAGACGCTAGGGTGTGCTCGATTTTTTTATTTTTATTTTCGCGGAGTCGAGCATACATGAAAAATCATCAGATAACTAACATCAGCCAACATGATAATCCGTACCACCTGATAAAATAACATAACAGAAACAATTACAGAGGTTGTTTATAGTAACTTTTGTCTGATGACACGTGGTTGCAGTCATCTACTAGTATTTTAATAGTTATTTGTTCCTAGATAAGAAACGATACAAAATTCCACAAGGATACTTTTGGTATTAAAAAATACGGGATGATTATATTGTATGAGCAGTTGTCAGTGTGTATTATTCAGGGCACAAATGTAACGTCGAATAAATAGATATAAATAAAAAACGCTATAGATTAAAACGAAATGCATATCTGAGAAAGAGGCCCACAAAATCGGTGCAGAAAAACTGCGAAAAGCATATACAATTACTTGGAATACTTACAAAAACAAATCTCTTTCCACCAAAGCCAAACTTCATCACTATAACACCGTCGTTCTTCCAGGAGCATATTTGCGACGGAAACATCGTCATTAACTGTTAATGTCCAAGGATTCGAAAAAATAGAAAGACAGATACTGAGGAAAATATTCGGTCCCAAGATCCAATTGTATTCACTGACCGAGCGATTCACCTCGTACGCACGTGTAAGACGTATGATGTTTTACGGACATATAGCACGAGTTGATGACTCGCGACTAACCAAGAAAAATTTCCCACATCGTCAATGGACCCCGACAAACCAAATCACGCTGGCTCACAGAAACCCAGAAAGGACTTTGCAGAAGTAAACTTAGACCCACTGACATCTACACGCAGTGTATATAGACAGTTAATCACTTCACATAAATTTGCCCCTAAGATCCCTACATCAAAAAATCTGAAACTCAGAAATGCATGGACACAAAAGAGACGTCAAGCCCACAGCGGAAGGATGAGGAGGTTTCGGGAAGATAAGAAGAACAGCAAGAAGAATAAAAAAGAACAATGCAAATTAATGGTTCCACGCGCTCCTTAGTGGGCTAAACGATAAAATAAAATAAATAAATAAAACGAAATACAGACTTAAGTTGTAGTGCGGAGATGACAATAGCTGTCAGGATCATTGTGATAAAGGAAGATAGCCATATCCATTATACGATTTTTTTTTTTAATTAGTAGAAACTATTGATATGATATAATATTTTATTCATCCTGCGAACTGTAACCCCATGTCCATCTTAGACGTCAAATGTAAAGATCAATTAAATAATGGGATGAATACAGCAGGTTAAATACAGATAGGTATTTTATACACATTTAATCTGTTCTACTACCGAGATAAAGTAGTGACTGGAAAAATGACGGTGTTTACAGTTTGAGTTATATTGTCAAAAAATCTCTGTTTTAATGTTGTTCCTCCCCCTGACTCCCTGTTTTATGTTTTCAATCAAATACTTATACTGTACAAAATTTCTTTGGTATGCAGTGCCGTAATTGATAATAACGATTGCTGTTTTACAGGCGAAAAAATCGATAAACAATCATTTATTGTTTATTTCCCACTCCAGCCCAGCATTTGGGAGTACACTATTCCGAATACCCTTCCGGCCGTCCAGATTCCTGGTTTTATTTGGTTCTGAAGTCACTCCAAGCGAATAACGGGACCATGCCTTCAACAGGCAATAGCCAATGCCACATATGACCATACCCTGCAATTCACAAATATTGTGGGTGGCAAAAGGTGCTTTCCACCAAATCTAACATTGTGTATTCCAATCTCGGATAGCCCGAGGAAAGAAAGAATACATATAAGCATCAGTGCGGCTTCTTATTTCTCTAATCTTATCTCTCCTGTCATTACGATCTAAATAGGTTGGTGGACGAAGTATTTCATTCCACTCGTAAAGGAACGAAGAATTTCGCATAGTCACAAATAAATTCAGACGAAACCGACGTCGCCTGTTTACCAGACGAACCCTACCTATGTATCAATTCAATGACGCTTTCGTAAGGCTTGTAGCAAGCAGTCAGGAATCAAGCGGCTCTCTTCTGTACTTTTTCTAACGCGTCAACCAATTCCTTGCGATACGGATCCCAAACTCCACAACAGTGAACCAAATGTAGACGCTCGAGAGTTTATAAAATATCTCCTTAGTATTAAAATTACAATTCTTCAAAAAACGACTTGCGAATCTTAACTTAGAATTAGATTTATCCACTAGGTATGTGCAGCTGCCATTTCATTTTGTTTTGTACTATTACTAACAAATACTTCATAGAATCAACTGTGTCGAACAACTGAGCTGCTCACTATGTACTCATGAGCAGTCGAATCCCTTCAGTTAGTGATGCCCCTTGATCGAATTCCTTCCCGTGTTTCCAGTCAGTTCTCGCCTCTAATAACTTCAGCATCGAAGAGGTGTATAGCCATAAAACCGTTCATTTGAGTGTAGGTTATATAGATTATTACACTTTCCAAACACTACAGCTTTCAAAATAAAAGCGTGTAACTGAAGGAGCATTTTTTTTTCATTATAATATTTCGCTTCGTCGACGTCGAGGTCATTAGAGACGTGAAATGATTTGGCACAAGGAACGGGGAGGAATTCGGTCATGGCCTTTTGTAGGAGTATCCCGGCAATTACGCGGAAGTGATTTGGGGAAACCATGGAAAACCCAAATCTGGATTGCCGGACGGGGATTCGAACCCGCGTCCTCCCGAATGCGAGGCCACAGCGTTTTCCTGTCACCCGCCACGCTCGGTGAAGGAGCACTAGGCACTAATGCTGTACATACTGCAGGATGTAAAATAGTGGGTAGAACATCCAACAGAGAGTAGCTGAGATTTTATAGCATGAAAAGGAATTTATGTGAACGAGCAACGATAGTTAAATATGGATTCTAATTCAAAACTTCCTTCGCAGTATTATTCAAATGCTGGTCTACGATCTGGCAGAAACAAACAGAAGAGCCCTTCATGGGGCCAAATTAGCCGAAGGGAAAACGATACCTTGCCGCTAAGTAACGCGTTTCCTGTGTTGCAGGAGGCTGTAGATTCAAGCGCGGATGGCCCAGAAGAGCAGCAGGGAAGATTTACTCGCAGACCCCGAGCCTTGCCAGGAAAAGGTTTACTGGTCATTGGCAGCTCGAAGGTGCGACGGCTGGAGAAACCGCTACGGTAATTAGCCACGAAGAACGGTGCAGATCCTCATACTAACGTTCATTCCGTTTCTCTTTCAGGAGCAACCGTACCACGTGTCATGGAGGCCATTCCAAAAACGATTAGGGAATCGAACTGCCGTCAGTTAAGAGTAGCTGCGCACGTCGGCACTAATGACTCGTGTCGTGTTTCTGTTCCAGATATAGTTAAATCCATGGACAAGTTGGGCCGAAAGGCGTATGAAGCCGCCCGGGAAAATTCAGTTTCATTGCAGTTCTCAATTTGTAGTGTGGTGCCGCCTGTCGACTGTGGGGAGGCTGTGTGGTGGAAGATCTTTAATTTAAATAGTAATTTGCAGGAGCTGTGTGGCAAAAACAACTGGGACTTCGTCGACCTTCGTCCGATGATAGCTGCCAGCTCGGACAGGATGGGCGTCCACTACACACCTAGAATGGCGTCAAAGGTGGCTGCTAAAATATGGAACCGTCTTGATATGAATTATTTTTTAGGAACAGCGTGAGGCCCGAGGATCCTTCATTTCACCGAAGAGGATGTGCTGATAACATAGAAGCTGGTCCCGGTAGTGATGGCGCGAATAATTTTAGTATTACAGCTCCAATTACTTCACCCGTTTACCGTCAGAGTGCGAGTATGAAAAATGTTATTTTAGACACAAATAACAATACGAAGCAGGTAAGGATAATGGTACTAAATTGTCGGAGTATTAGAGGGAAAGTAGCGGATTTTCACGCCTCAGTTGCGACTAATGATATATATATATAATACTAGGAACCGAGAGCTGGTTGACGCCTGAAGTTGAATCTAGCGAAGTATTTGGCCCTCATTTCAATGTTTTTCGGAAGGACAGAACTGTCTCAATGGGCGGGGGTGTATTCGTGGCCGTAAGTAAAACCGTTAATTGCTCTGTCGTAACTGAAACGGAAAATTTTTGCGAGTTAATATGGGTCAAGGTAAAAATTGGCAAAAATTTAAAGTTCATACTCGGGTCATTTTATCGACCTCCGGATTCTGATTTGGCTAACGCGGAATACTTCAGAGAGTCGCTTAATAACATTTACAAAAAATTTCAACGACATACATTGATCGTGGGTGGTGACTTTAACCTACCGTCGGTTAGGTGGGACACATACACGTTCAGGTTGGGTGGAAGAGATAGGTTAATAACCGAAATGTTCATGGAATCATTTGCAGAAAGATTTCTTGAACAGATGGTCGAAGAGCCAACACGGTGCGACAAAGATTCCTCTTCCATTCTGGATCTTTTTCTAATTAGTAATCCTGATATTGTAGATAAAGTTTGTATAGAAGACGGTATAAGTGATCACAAAGCGGTTGTGGTAACGTTAAACTCTAGTCTGAGTCTGAAGCATGATAAAGAGAAACTCGTGTTTTGCTTCGATAAGGCAAACGATGTGGGTATGGTTGACCACTTTGCGAAGAATTTTGAAACGTACACGCTAAATACAAATGTTGAGGAACTTTGGTTTAATTTAAAAGAACTAATATGGACCGGTTTAAACCAGTTTGTTCCTAAGAAGTGTATTAAGGTCAGTAATAACTTCCCTTGTTTCAATAGGGAAGTGAAACGTTTGCTCAGGAGGCAAAGGCGTTTACATGCCGCGGTGAAAAAATCGGGGGACTCATCTAATCGTGCTAAATTAGTCCAGTTGCGTGCGGAAGTGCGTAAGGCAATGCGCGATGCGGTTAAAGAATTACAAGCCAGGAATTTATCCGAAGATCTGATTACTAATCCAAAAAAGTTCTGGTCGTATAACAAAGTAATAAGATGCTCTCGTAAGGTTATGCCGTCGCTGATTAAAGAAAATGGAGAATTATCAGAAACAAGCGTAGAGAAAGCAGAAATTTTGAATGATATATTTCAAAAGGCTTTCACGATAGAAAACTCAGAGGAGATATCGATAATTAACAATCGTACCGACAAAAATATGAATGATCTCGCTCTTGATGTCGAGGGAATAACTAAACTGTTTATGAATGTAAAAACCAATATGGCTCCCGGACCAGACGGTATTCCTACAAGATTCTACTCAAGATACACAAAGGAAATTGCACCGTATTTGATGAAATTGTATACCGTCTCTCTGGATCAAGGAAAAATACCAGCCGAATGGAAGACCACTATCGTAACTCCAGTGTTCAAAAATGAGAATGCTAATGATCCTCAGAATTATAGGCCAATCTCGTTAACTTCAATATTTTGCAGGATTTTAGAACATATCATCTATTCAAATGTCATGCGGTTCTTGGATGAAGGTGAGCTTTTAAATCCAATCAACATGGATTCAGAAAAGGCCGATGCTGCGAAACACAACTTGCACTTCTAATGCACGACTTGTGCCGAATTATAGATGAGCAATCCTGGGTTGATTTGGTTCTATTAGACTTGAAAAAAGCTTTGGACACTGCGCCTCACACTAGGTTACTTAGGAAACTTCGCGGTTACGGCATATCTAGACAAATATGCGACTGGGTTGCAGACTTCCTGAAGGGCAGAACACAGTGTGTAGTTCTCGACGGTGAGCGTTCATCACTTACTGAAGTGGGGTCTGGAGTTCCCCAGGGAAGCGTGTTAGGGCCTCTGTTGTTTTTCATATATATCAATGATCTATGCGACATAATAGGGGGGGATGAAAAGATTATTTGCCGATGATGCTATAATTTATCGCGAAATCAAAACCCAGGACGACTGCGCTTTGTTACATGACTATATTATGAAAATAATTGCGTGGTGTAAAGATTGGCAGTTGGAGTTAAACGCTAAAAAGTGCCAAGTCATGCGTGTCAGTAAAATGGTGACACCATTTAACTATGAATATACGATTAATGTCACTGTCCTTAGAACGGTAGATTCCGCTAAATACTTAGGGGTAACAATTCGTAATAATTTGTCGTGGAATGAGTATATCGAGAATGTAATGGGAAAATCAAATCGTATGCTCCGATTTCTAGGTCGTAATTTAAATCAATGCACTCAGGAAGTTAAATCGATTGTATACAAGTCACTAGTACGTCCTCACTTAGAGTATTGTTGTTTTGTATGGGGTCCCCATCAAAAGGGGTTAATGGAGGCTTTAGAGAAGGTCCAAACAAGAGCCGCCCGATTCGTGACAGGTATATATAGTTGGATGGAAAGCGTAAGTGCGATGTTGAAGGAGTTAGGTTGGGAAGACCTGGAACACCGAAGGCGTTGCTCTCGACGGAAGCTAATTGAAAAATTCACGACAGATGTATTTCGGAATGACAGTCAGCAAATATTGCTACCAGCGACATTCATATCTCGAAATGACCATGAAAATAAGAGAAATCAGGGCCAGAACTCATTTTACCCACGAGCGATTAGGGAATGGAATAGAAAGGATTTACCTGGCGAGTAAACTTAAAATCCGACAGGAGTAGCTTTCGATAAAGCACTCCAGCCATCCCGATCTGGGTTTTCCATGATTTTCCCAGATCACTCCACGCGAATGCGGGGATGGTTCCTCACAATAGCCCATGGGCGCCTCCTGCCATATCCCTTATAACCCTTCCAAACCATATTCCTTTTCGATAGGTGCAATGCACCCTCCACCACACACTTTTAGTGAATCGCGGAGTAATAATAATAATAATAACTAACTGCACTCGATTCTGTACTGATAACTGGTAGTATTCCTGTTATTATTATCAACATCATTTATCACACATTGTAAGGAGGGTTCAGAATCATATCATTTTAGACATTTCCAGGTTTTTACAAAGGGTAGGAGTACCTATGGTTGACGGTGTACCTATGGTTCACATGAAGTTGTATGAAATTCAAATTTAGGAAAATACTGTGATCCAGAAAACCAGCAACACTGTCAGGTTAACTGAATGGATCCGCGGGTTCGGTGATAGTCTCTTCTGTCGATGGTGAACAGTTTCTGTAGTGCATGTGGTTACCATATTCGGAAGCGCGTCTCTTGTTAGCAAAATAGGAGCTTCGGGAAGTACTTTAACTCTCAGTTAATGTAAGTTTGCTTTACTTTGCACTGAACGTGAATATGGAAATGTTATCACAATGAAATAAACAAATGTATGTTTTCGTAGTTTAAACGGGAATAATATTTCTATTATGGTTAGCCTCTCTGTCAAAGGTAGGTGTTCCGCAAATCGGAAGGGATGTCGAATTTACGTTCATCAGTAATAAATGGGCTTTAATTTAAAAGTGAACAAACCATCATACCGTTTACAACATATGCTACGGGAGGCCCTAAGGCAGCCAAAATCGATAATGTGGCATCTGTTTTCGGTACAAACAATGTCATATTTGGGAGCCTACAGCTCTTATATCGCATCGTGGGCAGATATTGAGATCCCTCACTTGCTAAATACTTCGTGTAAGGCCGGCATATATTGAAACGGGATATTGTTAGGCCGTTTTCATACCGGCGCGGCGCCGGCGCCAGATACAATGTAATCAAATGAGAGCTCTCACACTTATTCTGGTCCGGCAGATTGCCAGCCCTTTGATTTAATTGTTTCTTATGCACACTTCTCCACACTGATGCCGGTGGCGGAGAGGCTCTAATCTCAGTCCCGACAATTTTCTTTAGTTTTGTAATAATTACTCGCACGATACTATAATATTAATTGAATTAGTTGATATTAAACCTTATTTGTGGGATAGACCAGCCGACTATTTCAAAAGTTAGAACAGAATGCGTGCAAAGAGATTTACACATTTCTGAAAGAAGATTTTGAAGTGAAAGAAAAAAAGAACAACTGAATGTTGATCAGTTATACATTTATTATTAGTTCTAACAATACAGAACAGGTTTCACAATTTATTTTGTTAATTTGCCATGACAAAGCACCCTCGATTACTCACAAAGTATCTCTGTGTTAATACCGCAAATAATAGAACAACCAGATTTACATTTTAAATGAAGTATAAGTTAATTATAATATTTGTTAGTACTAATGATAAGTATAAATTTATCATATTTCAGTTGGTTTCTTTTTCTTTTCATTTCGAAATA
>JARYHS010006964.1:10070672-10103682 GCA_031002005.1 Vandiemenella viatica | reverse complement strand
ATGTTCCTTTAAAAAAGGATCTAAAATAAATAAAGAAGAGATATTTAGTTTTCTTAATGTAATAAATGGATTAAAATTGATACAGAGCTATATGAATATAACATATAATATGTCAATAAATGATTAAACGAATAATAATTCTGAGATCTTTATGTAAATCAGTATACCAAGGTTTTTTTTTACATAGTAGCTTACTAGATAACCACACCAGTCTCGATTGTGAAATGCAGTATCAGGCAGTGATCAGTTTTTGGACATCTTGATAGCATAGCCTATTTTATGGGATTCCTGTAGGTAGCTTGAGATACCAGAAAATGACCATCATTATGTCTCTGGTCAGTGGACACACACAAGGCTCTATTTGTGATCCATTAAGCAGGGATATAGGACTAGAAATGGCACACAGATACTTCTGATAATACTAATTCTGCTACGATTAAATGCCTTTGCCAGTGAATTATTAGTGTTGCTAGAAAAGATTTTTAAATATAACTGAAACAGCAACATAGTATTTAGCAATCTCAATAAGGGTTGCAGATCTGTTAGAATGAGATTGGTACGTCTTTAGGAAACTTATATCAGAAATCCAATGTGAAGACTGAATCTAAACCTATTTGCACAAATCCAGTATACAGGCACATAAGCTCACGGTTTGATAAGCATTAAAATTTTGGAGCCCAGTGCAAGAAGACGACAGAATAGCAATGGATGTGATGAATAAAAATACTATTTTCAATCACAAAATATTTAGTATTACATTCTAAATAACAGGGGAAAATCAAGAGAGGATGGTGAATAATAATATACTGGCTTAGCATTCAGGAGGACGCAGGTTTGATTCCCTATGCAGCCATCTAGATTTCAGTTCTCTATAGTTTAATGAAATCGGTCAAGGATAATGTTGGGATAGCTGCGTCAGAAATGTCATCGCCAAATTCCTTCCTTACCCCAATCCTTTCCTAGCTCTAATGACCTCGATGTTGATGTGGTGTAAAACACTAAGCAAAAAAATAACAAAACAAAAAATTTGAAAGTGCATTAATGCTAAGAAACTGTGATATCCATATTTGCATATTATGTCTATTGAAACTTTCTATAGTACTGGTTGACAATAAATATTTTATTAATCCATTGAAAGAAATTATATCATGGCAATACACACACAGTAAATGTATTGAGCAACTCCATTTTTCCCTAAGGTAACCACACATAACTAAAAACAAAGTTGTCAAGGGAGAGAGAGCTATTGACTGTTCTCTACATCAGATTATGTACTAAGTTGAATTCAATAAGCAAAATTTTAAACAATTATTTTTAAATGGTGTTCATTATACATCTTGAAGAATTATGTTACAAATAATATTTACAAGTAAACAAATATCGAAATGTACTGTGTGTTCGTCATAATAAATATGTATTGAAGTGGCCCATGTAATGCAGGACATTCCTTTTGTGTATGTGATTTTTGATACATGTTTGAGAGATGTTTTGTAGTGTGAGTGACTGTTGACTTACACAGGTACATTTGAGTCAGTGGTGCTTATATACATGTTGAGTCATGTTGCTGGAAGACTGCCCATGGAAGTTGATACATGTGGGTGAGTTTGAGAATATATGTGTTTGGTGTGAGTATAGATGTGAATGTATGTGGTTCAGTCAGTTAGATGGCTCATGATGACTTTGTGTGTTTTTGAGTGACAGATCATCTACAGTTATGGCACTGTCAAGCTACCAGACTGAATCACATGGAACGAATATTTGAACAATAAAAATCAGTATTTTATTTTAAATTCTTGGAGTCTTTGGAGACAGTTTCCTTAACGATGCACATTCTCAAATGCATTAACCACTGAGCCATCAGGCTGCTCTATAAAAAAATGTAATTAGGAAGAAATATAGGCAAATGTAGTTACTAAATGTTCAATATGGCATACAGATTAGTGTAATGCAAATATCAAGATAAATCAAGACAATAAGCTACAGATAATTTTTATACCATACCACAGTTATGTGTGATTTGGAACCCCATGATATTGCTAAATATACCAGTTGCTTTTTATAGGCCCAGTATGTAATCGTTGGAATTCATCATGTGTGGGATTTGAATCAATGCTCCCATTTAGGAACAGAGTTTTTGTCTAGGTGTATTAGACTATCAGTCAACCTGATCAGAAAACGCTGGACTAAGTTTTTGTATAATGGCACTCAAGAAATATGACACAGTGTATAGACCATATTTTAAGCACAGTAATTATTGTGTTATCGATAAAATAAACTTTTATATACATTCAGCCAAATTAATAATAATTTAGATTTCTATTTGGATATTCAGTTTTCTATAGCAAACTGTTGGTTGTTTTGTAATTGAACATTAAAATAATAAACAATTTAGAGTCAGGACAGCTTATATATTCTATTTAAAGAATGTTAAGTGATGATTTTAATTAATAATCAGTAAGAAAGAAAAAAATACATATTATATTTCTTGACACTTGATACCAGGAAGAGAATTAATACAGTTGTGCTATAAATACACAGAAGTAAGCAAAAAATTAAGTTACACAAGGAACCATCTCCCACTGGAAGCCAAACAGTGTATCAATAACATGTGAAATTACTAGCATGTAGTAAAAACTAGCTTTCTACAGTTTTTATTAACAATGCACAGGTCTATAATCCATTGAATAGTCTTGTGACAAAAATTGTGAAACATTTAATTTGCTCTACAATTTGAAGTATGATGCTATAAAAGAATTTAAAAGAAATGGAGTCGACAGAAATAAAAAAACTGAATGGCTGATCAAAGTATTCAAATAGGATCAACAAGTAATAGCTTTTCATAACAATATTGCCATCTGGCATCAAAGCTGTGGTCAGGGGCACTCGATGATCAAATTACAGTGAGTTGATTTAGGCCTCTGCTTCTACCTATTGGACTCTAAGGGCACTGCAGTGTAGTGAACTGTGGACCACAACAAGCATTAGCACACTTCAACTGAAGTTTATAGGTGTAAATGTGATAATTAATTGGATTATTGGAACATGGCTAAGAAACCAACTTCTTTGCTTATACCTAAAGCTAGATAGACTGGTGGGAATTCTAACCTACATCATGCTGAATGAAAGGTGAGAGCATTATAGCCTCCCAGCATGATCAGTAAAGAAAAAAAGGCTTAAATCAGGGGTGGCCAACCCGCGGCCCACCTTGAACATTTTTCCAGCCCATGAGATTCATCACACTTTTACAAAATATTTTTTATATTTCATTTTTAGTGTTGTATATTTCTCTACAATGTACGTTTAGTATCATTATTATTATATTATCTGTGTTTAAATGTAATAATAATAATAAACACAATAACAATTCATGTTTCAATTTTTCACTCCAAAAATAAGGCTGTAGTGGTGCTATATAATTTTATATGCGGCCCGCGAGTTATGATGGCCTTCCAAAGTGGCCCACAAGATCATTTGGGTTGGCCATCCCTGGCTTAAATAATTGCCACTGCACTTCTTACTGATCCTCAGTTTTACTCTGAATTATTTAGTCACACAGTACGTTTACTGCCGCCCTGCCGTGCCGTATCACCAGACAGGTACAATACTCCACACCTCCCCACACCAGCCGAGTGGGCATAGAATCTCTGGGACATCACTCCCCACCCCTCAAACACACACACAAGCACCCACACTACCAGCCACCTCCCACCACCACCCTTCTCTGATAAGTAAACAGCTTATAGAAGCTACCACACTAAAGACCTACTTGTAACGACAGATATATAAATTCTTAATACAAACCAAAAATTATTCTAAAGCAGCTGGTTTGGACGAAGATCGGCACTGAATTACTGCTTCAACTGTAGCTAATGGGCATCTGACAGTTTGTACGCCAAATCAAGTCAACCCTTTCTTGAAGTGATTTTGGCTGTTTTTGTACCTAAATTTCTTCGTTTGGAGATATGATCCATTCCTCATTTTTCTATTACAAGATATCAGCAATTGTTGCAGACACATTAAGTTTTGCTGCCTCTAGTTCATAGTTTTTAAGTTACTCAAATGCAAATTATGACAATTTCTCAAATTTGTCACTCAGTTGCACACTAATGATCATTAAAACTCTCAATTATTTTCAGTGATTGTAGAAAGCTCTAAATCGATACACTGATAAACTATTACAAAAGTCTAAAACTGATAAATTTCTGTGAACCAACACCAACTGTGAAATCACTTTCTAGCTTAATATCTTTACATGCCTTAGATTTTAATTATAATTTGACCTTAACTGATCTGTTTAATTTTACTTTATTTCCCTCCTTACTTTGTAAGTCAGTGAAATACAAAATTTTTAAACAACTCACACTCCATCAAAATAATTCCAGTAGGCTTATCATAGAGCTAGAACGAGATAACTTAGTACATGTATACGGTTCCATCCCAAAATTATCAAAAAAGTAAAAAATTGGTGTGTTTCCCTCTATTTATTCAATGCCATATCAAACATGAAATGATTTATTGCAATGTCTTCCTTTGATCAAAGTTCTGTTATGCGTAGAGATCAGCAAGCTTAATTGACAGGATAATTTTTATACACTATACTTAGTTTGGAACCTAATCAACGTTAATTTAAGATTGCAGTTAAATCCATGGCAAGCAGCATCACTCAGCGGAAATTAAAACCCTTTGTTTACAAGGATCATGTGCTTTGTTGGTACGGGGACACATATGTATTGATTCTGAAACCTCCCACAAATTTTCAAGTCGAACTATTATATTTGGGTAACAACTCAGAATAACATAAAAATAAATCAAATTAAACAAAAACTAATTCTTATAATAATAGGGCTAAGTATTGAGGTTGTTTAGTGATAAAAAGTAATGAGATCTTATTCTGATCCCAGTTTATTCTCTGCAGTGTGTATTCACTATGATTATTTCACTCAGTATTATGGATTGTTCATTGAGTATTTGGCCGTTATATATGATATACTTCAGAAAACTAAATTATAAAACATCTACATGCAGAAAAATGTTAATATGACACAGCATATATATGAATCATATTTTCATACTGTAGTCATATCCTCTGGGCAATACAAATCATGTTATGGGAGCAACTTTTATTCCTAACAGAAAGAGGTGACAGCAAACTTTTAGCTCCGTTAATCTGGAGCTACTTGGCTAAGGGTGGATGATCCTGAGAGAAAAGCCATGATTCTCCAAAATAGGGTTTAATGAAGGGCAGGTAATTCACTTAGTTTCTGTTCTACATTTAGGATTGTGGTAAGTCTTGATGAGATTTTAAAGTAACATAAAGTTCTACAACAGCAGCTTATTGTTTAATAACAAGGAAACAGCTTACTTATCAGGAACAGGTACCATTTCTGAATTCTCTTGTTCAGTATCTTCGAGCATATTCTAAAAAAAAAAAGGAATTAATGAGAAATACGTTATGATATACAATATAAACTAGGGATATAATTTAAAGAAAGGATACTCAAAAACATTCAGGCAGGAAGTGTAACCATAGTAAAAATATTGAGAGTTTTTTTTTTTTTTAAATAGTTACTGATCCTTATTATCTGGTGACATCAAACCAAACATAAATACAAGCAAACAACATCAAATATTCAAGTCACAAACACATTGTAAAATAAAACTTTAGTTAGCCTCAGAATATCATCTTATAACACTGGTATAATAAAAGAAAAATAATTCCATAAAGGGTTACAAAGAAAGTTCTTACTGATTGCTTGTGTAGCCTTTCTGATTTATAAAAGGCAATGCAAAATTATCATATGTATTAAATGACCAGCACCTAACTTAATCTACCAAATTCTCACTGAAGATTAACTATTCAACCAGGCAAAAATGTTTCAGAGATTAATTAAATTAATAAATGGTAGATAACAAAGAGTATTTTCAATTACAAATATGTAAGGTAAAAGCAGTGAAAGGCTTGGAATATTAAAAAATAATATGGCAGGTATGTGCTACAAAAAGTATGTATATATGCCAGTTTCCAGTGGCAGAGCTCAGGTAGAGTGGTGCCCATAGCAATTACTCTGGTATCCAACTACGAAGCAGTTACTGAGAACACTGCGAATCAACATACAAGTTTTAACAGAAGTCATTCAAACATGATATCAGCCTTGTGTTCACTGTGCTGGAGAGTTAATTGTGGTGAGGATAATGCAACTATTTGGAAGATGCAGACGGAATGGGCTGGTATATAGCACAAATTATGCAATGCAAAGAGATTCCTCCTTTCACTACAGTTACCAGTCTTTCAATTTTTTAATTAACGAGGTATGGATACCTCAGAATATCAGAAATTGGATTTATTCTCCTGTACAAGTTAACTTCAGGGGAACAAGCTGAATTATAACTGTATGGTAAAATACTCACATTAATATGAACGAATTAAAAAACAAAACAAAAAAAAACTGGTTTTAAAAGAGAGTAAGTAACTTTAGTTGTTTTGGAAATAGCTTGGCAATGAACATTATTAAGATATGCAATTAGAAACAATGTGAGGCTAGAAGCATACAATGATATTTTATAGAAAATTGCACAGGTTGATTAACAAGTATTTTTTGAGCAGCAGAGAATATTGCTGGCTCAATGGAATGGCTTCCAAGACATGTTAACATTCATATCACTTGCAATCTGCAAAGAAAACTCTACTCGGGAGGAAAAAAACGAAAAGAAAATCATATAGATGACGCTAACTCCATTTTTGTACCAACACCATAAAAGTAGATATGGAGCTCTATCTTTAACACATATATTGACAGTCAATGGCCTATCAAGAGTAAAATCAGTCTTAAGTGTAAAATGTGATATGCCCATCACGTCAGATTGGTGTAATCTTCACAAGTACATAGTGAGATGTTATAATACAAACTCAGCAATTCGACAACAGGGCATGTCATAAAATTGTTGTGTTTTCATATGCATATGCAAATACAATGTCCTGTTAAGCAGTACACAGCACTGTAAGGAGAAAATCAGTGATTTATACCCAAAAAAAAGACAGTTGAAATTAATATTTTCTATGAGCCATTCAGAGACTGATAAGAATACTTAGTTTGAACTCAGAACTGTTTATTCCTACCAGCTATTAATTAGCAAGACATACTCATGTCTGAAAGCACCAACAACGACACTAACGAGAGCCAACACAACTTGATGTAAATCACCAATGAAGCTGCAATGGTGAAACAACTTGTTCTCATCATGAAACAGAATCACCTTGGTCTATGGTTATGTGTCAATTGCAGTAAGGAATAGCACATTACTTGTTACAATTCACCCACACAAAAGAAAATAACTTCTATGTTACAGACTTGCATACATTTTAATACAAATATATGAGCACCAGTAATAATTTTTTATCTTACCATCTTCAGTTATTACAAGCAGCCAGAGCAGGAATTTTACAGGACAACCACAACTATGTTATTTGGAGCAAAATACAAGTCAGTGCTTTGAAACATATGAACAATAATACTTCACTGAAAAACACACCCCTAACTAATGCAACACATGTGAATAATTTATCAGTAGACTTGTGCAGGAAAATTCTGTTAGCAGCATGTGGATACTAAGAAATGTGAAATCTATATGTGCAGCTTAGACTAAAGAGTGAAACTTTTCTAATTTTCTGCCAATTATATACAAAAAATAGTTTCAATCAGTCACATTCCGTTGACTGGTAAGCATAAAATGTATATATTAACTGAAAATGGAAAGCAAGAAACTCAAGAAAAAAAGCTTTTAGACAACTACTAATAACGGGTTTCTTAGAACTTCGCAACATTTTCAGATAATCACTAAACATAAACAAAAACACTGATAGCAGTCACTGTAGAATACAAATATAGTAAATGGTATTTCAGTTATAAATACCCTTGCCTGTAATAATTTTCATATAAAAAATACATTAGCGTAGTAAATGCTGCAAAAAGGACATTTTTCTTCGGTTTCTTCCGCCGATTTATTACAGTTAAACACTAACAACAAACATCGTTTAGTTACTGTAAATATATTTCCTCCACTTTTCTTGAGACGATCAGACACAACTTAATTAAAGGCATCGTGAACATCATGTGGTTGACTAATACAGTTTAACGAGCAAAATGTGCTAATTCGCAACTATTTACAAACCAAAGTGAACAGCAGGTTACTGAAAGGTGTGTTCTGATTTGTAAGGCATTAAGCTGTGCTGTTCGATTCCGTAAGCAGCTTTAAGTTGTAAACCTACCTCTTCCAGAATATACACAGCATTTATCGGCTCCATATCACCTTCTTCTGTTGTTTTGAGACAACAAAACGCAATATAACTTCACAGCAAACTAACGACGCTATTCCACAACAGCTGTTAGGTTCTGCTGCAGAGATACTTATGTTCTAGAGTAAGAATTCCACTCTCAACTACTGCCCTCAAATCTTAGATCATTGCTGTCTAAAATCTAAATTGTTGCCAGCCTTTCCCTAATTCTGTCGACGCATATACAATTTATGGATACACCAACAATTTACTTTCTAAATAATCCACGGCAATGAAAGTCAGTAAATGAGTAGATTTGTGAAAATCCAAGATCCACTTTACATCCCAACACGTTTGTCTAGTATCTTTATATTTCACTCTTCTCATAGTAATAAGAAAAACGTTTACAAAAAAATTACCGGTACTTTTAATTACAATGTATCTTAACTCCTAGTTGAAATTTAATTTTCCCTGAATTTGTACATTGTATTGTATTTATTGGTCCCTTTGCATCATACATAGTACAAAGTACAAATCATATGGGATAAATAAAAAATAGTATGTAAGCAGACGGACACACACACACACACACAACATACATTCTCTCACACTTTATCCTTTCTGTGATTAACTATAAGATTACATAGCATTCGATTATTGTTGTTGCTTGAGTTCGGTTGAAATGAATTTAATTTATTTGTGATTGACAGCTTGCTCCAGTGGTAATTCCAATACACCATGCAATTATTTTTATTATATTGTTATTTTTATTAATACTAACTGATATATTTTGAGGATTAAATTCCTCAACTCATATACTTTTGCCAAATACTAATTTAAAACCCTTCAGCCTTTTAGTAAAACTACTCAACGCTTCCCTTGGTAATCCCTTATGCATGACATCGAGCGATAGTTGAAGTGGAGTGCCCCTGGTTATCCTTTCCTTTCCATACACTACTCTTAATTATTCCCGCCTATACATCCAGTCCCGATCACCAACAAATAGCTTCATCATCTTCCTATTATCCAATACTGCCCTTTTATCTTATCAATTACTGACTGCGTCCTGTGGTAATTTCCACAAACAAATCTAGCTGCTTTCCTCCGCACGCGCTCAAACTCCAATTTTTGACGCACAAATTGTGAGTCCCAAACTACGCAACCATTATACAATACAATACAATACATTCATTTTCCATTGATCCCAATATAAGAGACTGGCTCTGTGGGATGTGGAAAGTTGTCAATTTACAGATAAACAGTTGCATAACAAAATAATAAGTACACCACTAGAGGTACAGTCATAGTATACATGGTACATTAAACACTACCATTAAAAAATAATACATACACCAGAAGATGTACAGTCAACCATATATGGTACATAAAAAAATTCCATAACAAAATAATACATACACCACAAGATGTACATAACATATATGGTATCGTAAACAATTATGTAACAAACTAAATACATACACCAGGAGATGTACAGTCATAGCATACATGGTAAATTAATTAAGTGAACTATATTTACACAAGATACTGGCAGTTATTTTTTAGTTACCTTAGAAATAAATTCTTCGACAGAGTAGAAGGAGTTGTCAATTAAAAATTCTTTCAATTTTTTCCTGAATTTATTCTTATCATCTACTAGACATTTAATATGTGTTGGGAGCATATTGAAGATATGTATCCCTGAATATCGGACCCCTTTTTAAACAAATGACAATGACTTGTAAGTCTTGTGAAGATCATTTTTACTTCTAGTGCCATAATTGTGTATTTTACTATTTGTTTCAAACAAAGTATAATTTGTGACTACAAAGGACATTATTGTACATTAATATACTCAGATGCTAATGTTAAAATCCCTAACTTCTTAAACAGCTCTCTACATGAAGTTCTATTGCCAACCCCACACATAATTCTAATTACACGCTTCTGGGCTCTGAACACTTTGTCTCTATGGGTAGAATTGCCCCAGAATATTATTCCATATGACAATAGGGAGTGAAAATAAGCAAAATAAACTAGCTGCCTCATACGGAGATCACCTAAAGCTGAAACTGTACGAATTGCAAATGTGGCTGCTCCCAATCGCTTCAGTAGGTCAGAAACATGTATTTTCCAATTTAAATTATGATCAATATACAAACCTAGAAATTTCACAGTATCTACCTTTTGAATGGACTGGTCTGCAAATTTTATGTCTATGTCAGGTGTTAATCTGTGCGATGTACTGAATTGCATATACTGAGTTTTATCAAAGTTTAAAGACAAGCCATTAGCTGTAAACCATTTAGTAATCAGTTCAAACACATAATTTGAAATATATTCTGTAGATAAATCTGGAGTGTTTTTAATTCCTATGTTTGTGTCATCTGCAAATTGGACAAATTTTGAGTTTTTAGATGAAACACAGGGTAGATCATTTATTTATAATAAAAACAATAGTGGCCCCAATATAGAACCGTGAGGTACTCCACATCTGATTAATTTCCACTCAGAAAACAGTGGACCTCTTAAGGCAGCCTTAAAATTCTCCATTGAAACTTTCTGTTTTGTATTTAGAATGTAAGAACTAAGCCATTTATTAACAATGCCATCTATACCATAATACTTAAGTTTCTGTATCAGAATTTTATGATCTACACAGTCAAATGCTTTAGATAAGTCACAAAAAAATCCCACAGGAATTAAGTTATCATTTATTCCTTCTAAAATATTGTCAGTGAATGTAAATATAGCTTGTTCTGTTGAATGACCCTTTTGGAAACCAAATTGTGATTTAGTTAGAATATTATTATTTTTTAGATGTTCATAAACTCTATTGTATATTGCTTTATCAAAAACTTTGGAGAAGGTTGTTAGTAATGAAATTGGTCGGTAATTCGATACGGCTGCCATATCTCTCTTTTTATAGAGTGGTTTAACTACAGCATTCTTAAGCCTTTCTGGAAAAGTACCCTCAAGTGAAGATATATTAAATAGATCACTTAGTATATTACTTATTTGTGTGGAGCACAATTTAATTAATCTGCTGGAAATCCCATCATAACCATTTGAGTATTTGCTCTTAAGGGATTTGATAATTTTTCTTATTTCGTCTGGAGTAGCCAATTTTATAGACATAGAGTTAAATTTTTCTTCGAAGCCTTTTTTTGACAAAATCCATACTGTGTGTCACTGAGCTATTAGCAGTCAACTTATCAGCAACAGATAAAAAATGTGTGCGTGGAGACTTTCCCGGCGTACTGAAGCAATGTAGTCTTCACGGGTGTGCAGCCGGATGGTGTTTTGGAAACACAACGTTTCGACAACCAGCTCGGTTGTCTTCATCAGGTTTCCGGTGTCTACATGCTGACGAAAGCTGGCAGTCAACGCGTAGACTGGCTTAGCCGGGAATTTATTCCATACCGTGCGAATGCGGTAAGGTGTATATCGGCCAGACGACCAGAACGATCCAAGAGCGCCTCACCGAGCACAGACGAAACCTAAGGCTGATGCAACTTGAAAAGTCTGCAATTGCTGAGCACGCCTTCGACGAGGAGCATAGAATCGAGTTCGACAAGACTGTAGTGTTGGCCAGGGCCTCCTCCTTCTGGGAGTCAGTCATAAGTGTGGCACTAGAAATCAGGCTTAATAACAACAACATTAACCAGGATGGAGGGCTCCATCTGAGTCAAGCCTGGAATCCTATTATTAGGGATCTCCGACGGGAACGGAACGGATCGGCGCACCGCGGCGTGGAGGGAGCAAATGGCGCCGGTCGGGGGCCGCAGTGGACCGCAGAATGAGTTTGCGCCCACGTCCAATCAAAGCGAGCCTACCACTACCACGGACTGCCAGCACTCTTGGGTAGGGAGACGGCGACGGCACTAGTCGAGCGCCGTAGCGGACCGCGTATGAAGCCACCGCTTCCGGCCAATCAGAGCGGCTCTTCCGCCACACCGACAGGTGTATTAGGAGGTCTGTCTGGGAGGCTAAGCCAGTCTACGCGGTGACTGCCAGCTTTCGTCAGCCTGTAGACACTGGAAACCTGATGAAGACAACCGAGCTGGTTGTCGAAACGTCGTGTTTTCAAAACACCATCCGGCTGCACACCCGTGAAGACTACATTGTAACAGATAAAAAATGTTTATTAAAATTATCAGCAATTGAGAAATTAGATTCTACTGAATTTTCTTTGACAAAGTTATCATTACTTGTTTCCTTTTTTACAATGCCCCATATTGTTTTAATTTTATTTTCAGAATCATGAATTTTATGTTTGTAGTACATACTTTTAGATTCTTTAATAACCTTTTTCAGTATTTTGCAGTACTGTTTGTAATGTGTTTTAACATTAGCATTCTCACTGTTCCTAGAGGCAATATACAACTTACTTTTATTAATGCATGATGTTCTAATGCCAATAGTTATCCAAGGCTTTTGTTCTTTTTGAGAAGCACGACACTTTTTCAAGGGGAAGCAACTTTCAAAGAAATTTAATACAATGTTACTAAAAATGTATTTTTCATCCATACCTTGAGCACTGTACCATATACCTGTTCCCAGTTTGTGGTATTCAGGCACTTTCTAAAACAAGTAACTGACTTATCATTTATTACACGCTGAAGTTTAAAGACATTACTCTTAGTGCTAGTTCCTATTGAAGTGTTGATGGTTAATAACTGGGCATCGTGATCCGAAAGTCCATTGATGGATGGCTTGATGGTATAACTGAATTTTGAGGTTTCTAGGGAAACATTGTCTATAGCTGAGTACCTATTATTCATTATTCTAGTAGGAAAATTAACTACCTGAGTTAAATTGAATGAACTGACTAATGATTCTAACATGACTTTACAGGGTAAGTTATTTACAAAATCTACATTAAAATCACATTATCAGGTAATTGTCGGACAAAAGCTTTGTAACCCAATTACCTCGCTTGGCTGGTGCATCCTTTACAAACTTTACCAACAAAAGAAGGAAATATTAATGGCAAACAAGGTGCCTAAGTTGCAAAATATTATTGTTGAAGGGGATCACTGACATGCATCCAGAAATTTCGATTGCTATCTAAAATAAAACTGTAACAAGCCTACCCACACAATTAGAAATGTAAAAAATTTATCCTAAGGATGTAATGAAGGAACTAAAACAGCTAAAAATCCACAAGGCCACTGGTGTTAATAATAATACTACAGCTTGTCATCTTATAATAAAATCCGGCTGCAAACCTGTGAAGATTTTTTGTCATTTATTCGCCGGGAAAGTCTGCATTCACATATAAAATACCTCTACGGGGAGGAGATGTACATGAGGGTAAGACATCTGGAAAAATTACGAAAGAAGAAGGCTAGACTTTTGTGCTCCTTGGTCTTCCTACTGAGGTGTCGAGATTCAAACATTGTGCCTCGCTTTTGTATGGTTGGCCATCATATTGATACTCCAAAAGCCAACCGGATTCTACGTCGTGCAAGTCTTTCGCTTCTACGAGAGCGCATTCGCTACACACGTTTTTCACTTGATAAAAACGCCCTGGAATTATATCATTGCCATTTGGAGCTTGCTGCCATACTGTCGCCGGCCTCCTGGGATTGGGTAGATACTGCTACGTCGGCTCAGGCGAACCTGGAGTTTGACAAGACATCAGTCAGACAGGTTTCCAAATTTAACCGCCTGTCACGATATCAGCGTCCGGCAGAGGAACAAAGTTCTAAACACACAATAGTCAACCTAACTGAATTACAGCTGGACGAAGCAACTGAAAAAGTACTATCCAAAGGGTTAAACTTCGCCCCGACTCCTAAAACGGTTCCAGTTAAAGATATCATATGCGCAGTTGAATTGGCCGCACGCAAGCTTCCGGGAGATTCGGCCGAGGAAATTCGGAGGGAAACATGCAGGGTTCTGGAGAGAGCCAAACTTCCAAAGTCGAATATCACAAAATCTGAACGCATGGCCTTAAGAGCTTTACGCCAGAATGATGAAATTGTGGTCTTACCAGCGGACAAGGGTAATGCTACTGTCCTTATTACTGCTGAAATGTACGAGACCAAGGTAAGAAAGCTGCTTAATGACACTGCTTACAAGCCGCTCAATGAAGACCCAACTTCGAAAATAGAAAGAAAGGTAACAGCACTTCTAAAGAAGACGTGTTTTCCATCGGAAGTCGTTAAGGGTCTTCGACCTCGTGCTGCCAGACCACCTAGATTCTATGGTCTGCCAAAAATTCACAAGGAGGACGTCCCTTTACGGCCTATTGTGAGTACCATTAGTAGTCCCACATATGGTCTGGCTAAATATCTAGCTAGTATGCTTGGTTCCTACGTAGGGAAAGGTCCTCACCATGTTGTGAACTCAACACAATTTGTCAGTGTTCTTCAAAAGATGCACCTTTCGGAGACTGATGTTATGGTCAGCTTTGATGTAGTCTCACTTTTTACTAGAGTTCCACTGAGAGACACTTTGCAGCTGCTACGAAATCTTTTTGAATCTAGCATTGTTGATCTTTTTGAGTTGGTCCTTACATCCACTTACTTTACGTACGGTGGAGATTTCTATGAACAGACGGATGGTGTGGCAATGGGGTCACCTTTGTCTCCTGTTGTTGCTGATCTGTTTATGGAGCATTTTGAGAGTATAGCAATAGAAAGGTCTGTTCTTAAGCCGGCATGTTTCTTCCGATATGTGGATGATACATTTGTTGTTTGGCCCCATGGGATCATCAGTCTAAATGAATTTCTGGACCACCTAAATGGAATTCACCCAAACATACGTTTCACGATGGAACTGGAAGAGAATGGTAGCTTGCCTTTTTTGGATATTCTTATTCGGCGTAAACCAGATGGGACTCTTTCTCATAGTGTGTATAGAAAACCTACCCATACGGACCGTTACTTACATGCCGGAAGCTTCCACCACCCGGCTCAGAAAAATGCGGTATTGTACACACTGGTGCATAGAGCGAAAGAAATCTCTGATGCTGACAGTCTGCCGACGGAACTGGAACATCTCCGTACTACATTCAGGAGAAATGGATATTGTAACGGACAAATAGAAAGGGCACTACAAAAAACGCCAAACAAACAGCCAATTGAACCTAAAGAACGGTATAAAGATCTGGCATATATCCCATTTGCTGGTAACATATCCGGGAAAATAGGCAGGATACTAGATCGACATGGTATTAAGAGCATATTTCGTCCTCCTGCCAAAATACGTGACTTATTACGTTCTGTGAAGGATGACTTGGGGCTGAAGACACCGGGGGTGTATAGTATACACTGTGAATGTGGGAAATCTTACATTGGACAGACAGTACGCACAATCAAGGCCCGTGTGGCGGAACATCAACGCTACATTCGGCTTTTTCAGATGGAAAAATCTGCTGTTGCTCAACATGTTATTGAAAATGGCCACAGAATGGACTTTGACAACGTGAAGGTGTTGACTAAATGTTCGTTCTTTTGGGAGTCCGTGGTTAAAGAAGCTATAGAAATACGGTTACATGACAACCTGGTTAACCGTGACATGGGTTATGTGCTGAGTAACGCTTGGAAACCAGGGTTATCTATACTGTGCGGCCCAGGTTCCCTGGTTGCCGGCGATCCGGTGGAGTGTGGACAGCCGGCTAGACTCGGGCAGTTAAGCAATGCTGAGAGTGGTAAGAACTTGGATGGGTGACCGGTACTGCTAAGCTCCGGTAGTTAAGCAATTGTGAGCGCTTGGATGGGTGACCGCCGCCTCGACCAATCACAGCGAAGCAAGACTGCTAGCGTCATGAGGTTGCTAGGCGACACCAGTAAACGCTTGGCTTTCGTAAACGCAAGATCGCCGCTACTGTTATCGACCTGAAGATGGCTACTGAGATAGTGGCCGAAAGCTTGTCATCTTATAATAAAATCCGGCTGCAAACCTGTGAAGATTTTTTGTCATTTATTCGCCGGGAAAGTCTGCATTCACATATAATAATACTACAGGTGTTTAAAAGATAATAGGATGGCACACTACACCTTATCTTGAAATGTTAATTAAATTGACTTCCAATACTTGGTGCTTACCAAATGACTGGAGTAGTGGGATAGTAGTTCCCGTAAATAACAGAGCGGTAACAAATAGATTTGAAAATTACATTACAATCAGTTTAACATCAGTTGTAGGTAAACTAATGGAGAGATTGATATGTAACCACATCAGAGGTATCTGTGTGCAACATAAGCTCTATTCAAGTAAGCTGCATGGCTTTAGGCAATGATATTAATGCGAATCAAAGTTGGTAGTAGAGATGGGCAAAACAGCTTTTTTCCAGTAATACGTTATTCAGTTATTGCTTCTTTTTTCTAACCGCTTTTTTTAACAGTTAGAAATAACGTATAGTTATTTTGTTCCGAAGTAATATCTGTGAAGACGCTTCTAAAATCTCTGCTCAGAAACGCTCTTCTCTTGTTGAAAAAAGCCGGAAATGTCAAATAACCGGATGTGACGAAAAAGCGGTAACGCCCACAAATAATAGCGAAATAGCCCTGACGTCACGAAAAGCCGCTTATTAGCGTTATTTAGCGTTTAACGATACGTCACCAATAGCGGCTTTCAAATAAGCGGCTTCCTAATAAGCGGCTTCCATAGTAACTGTCAGAGACATTATATACGCCTTCGACTTGTGTTTATGTATTTGTTTAATAAGTGGCAGTGGCAGTGAATAGAATTTTAACACGACCAGCTTTAGCGGTTTGTGTATAACGTTATCAAACAGGAGGAAATGAAGTATAAGTGATTTAGGGACGTACGATATATAAAAAAAATCCGAAGTGGGCAGTTTTGATTACGTGTTAATATATTTTTCTGTTTGAAACTAATGAATTTGTGGTAGGAGTTTTTATGAATATATGCAACAAATACAGCATTACGCGTTGCGTACTCGTAAAGGACAGAAGATTAACTTTGCTGAATGTAAAAAAAAATTTCAGTCTGGCCATTAATTCGCATTAAGTTTTGTGTGGCTGTAGTTTATGTATAGTATATTTAACATGTTGTAAATATGCCCCAATAACAGGCCAGCTGCAATTTAAATATGTTGGTCAGACGTACATAAAAGTAATTTGAAATGTAAATATGATTTGCTGTTTGAAACTAAGTGACTTGTGGGAATAGTGAAACAAATATCGTAATGTTATCTATTCCTTAAGAATCTGTAAATGAACCGATCGGAAATCAAACAATGTGGGATGAATTTTTGTGTAAACATTTATTTCGACCTGGAAGGAAATGTAATGATGTTTGTCGCATATTTTCCTCATAGAGTGAATATGCTTTCCATCCACCATAAAGTTTTACCTGAACTTGAATAACTGATTCGAGAAGGTTTATTTAACCAATTTGTATGCTGTTTTATCGCACCCTTTCTTCATCATTCAGTTGCAGTTTCACTTTCAAAATAACAAATTTGTTATATATGTGTGTGGGCAGTTTTTCTCTTAATTTGAAGCGTGGAAATTAGATTGTGACATGTGTTTCCAACATAGTGACCTTAAGAATGTTATACTTTCACAATACTGCTTCTTGTTCATATTATGGATGGAGCATACAAATGTGGCACCTACATCAATATGTTTTAGTTTATGTATCACCTGAGCTAGTTTTCTGTAGCAGTTTAAACTTTTTTTTTTTTTTTTTTTTCTAGCCAAACTCTAACTTGAATAATATTTGTCCACTTTCACTTCAGTACTGCAATTTTTCATGTTATATCATTTCTTTATACTTACTTTAACAAACAGCCTTTATTATTTCAGTGTAGTATATCATAAACTTCAGTAGAACCTCTTAAATACTATTAGTTATTTAGTTTGTGTAGCCTTACTGAAAAAAATAAATATTAACCTTCTGCCTCCCTCTACAAGTTTAGAATGAAATTTATCAAATGCTCCATTTGCCAACAATTCATAAATTGTGTATAAGTAGATAGTACTTCAGTCATTCATTCAGTATACCTTACCTTGCACCACAAATCTCGAACACATTTAAATCTAATTAGGTTTTGATTTTTGATTGTGGGACGTTATCTTTAAGACTTCTACTATCCAGAAGAAATATTTATCTGTCTATAGGAAAATTTTAGACCTTGTGAACTACACAGAGACACTAGCAAGAGAAAATTGATAAAAAGTAACTAATGATCCCAAGACTGATGCTTTGTGCAATCTTCCAATAGTCTAACATTATGTAATTTTTTTAAAAGAGATGCTTACAAGGAAAAAATATTTTCCAGATAGTTCTGTAATAGCCACTTCTATTAGCATGCTACAAATACAAGTTAACAGTATTATTTCTTTGTGGTGGAAACATGATTTATTAATAATGTCATCACTTTCAACCAAGCATGAAAACTCATCCTATTGTCTATTCATACCTAGTCTGAATGTAAACTAATACATTGTGAGTGATTTTAATTGAAATTTTAAAGGCTTTTGGCATCTTCTAGTAGTTTTATTTGTCAAATATTAAAGCATTACAACCTGCGAAACAGTAACTGATACCTTGAATTATTTTAACTTATTTAACCATCAGAGGAAGTCTTGGATTGGTATATAGGAGTTAGGAACAGGATTATTTTAAACAAGACAAAGGTATATGTTACATTCCACTTTCAAACTAGTACTTTTCGATGGTTTCTCCATATGATGGCCGCTATTGCAGTTAATAACGGTGAAAGATAATAAAAAGCTGTTTACATAGGTGGTGTCCTCTAGTGATCGCTATCGAAGTTAATAACGCCTTCAACTGGCAAAGACGCTATAACACGGTTAAACAGCTGTAACAAAAAGCATAATCAAATGGTTTCCGATGGAAGGATGGTTGCTGAAAACCGGTTTAATGGTCACTAAGTTGTAGAGAGATGATAAATTTTGAACCCTATCGCAAATAACACCTGCAAAGTAGTATTTAACGTTGTCAGTAGTAGCGACATCTGTTGGTTGCTATCGCAGTTAATAACGGTTAAAGGTATTAAAAAGCGGTTTACACAGGTAGTGTCCTCTAGTGATCGCTATCGAAGTTAATAACGCCTTCAACGGGCAAAGACGCTATAACACGGGTAAACAGCCGTAACAAAAAGCATAATCAAGTCGTTTACGATGGAAGGATGGATGCTGAAAACCGATTTAATGGTCACTAAGTTGTAGAAATATGTTAAATTTTGGACCCCACCGCAAATAATATCTGCAAAGTAGTATTTGACGTCGTCAGTAGTAGCGACATCTGTTGGTCGCTATCGCGGTTAATAACGGTCAAAGGTAGTAAAAAGCTGTTTACATATGTGGTGTCCTCTAGTGGTCGCTATATTAGTTAATAACTATTATTTTGCGATGGTAGTGTCATCTACTGGTATCTATTGCAATTAATAACGGTGAGAGAAGCAATAAGCGGTGACTGATGCACTCGTAGCAGGCGGTCGACGAACAATTACAGCGCTGTCAGAGAGGGAAGTGCTGACAGTTATTTGAATAACTCCAGTTATCGTTTTGGCCGCTACTTGCTTAACGGCGTTTTTAAAATAACGGTTATTTGTAGCCGTTTAGTTATTTGTGACACATCTCTAGTTGGTAGGATATATGCGAGATACTTCGAATGAAATGGAAAAGTAGGTGCTTATAGGTAAGGATGGAGAAGAAGATAGTAAGGATTTTAAAAAGGCAAAGATTTTAAGTAACTGGTTTAGTGAGAGCATTAGGTACAATGAATCATAATAATGAATACCAATGGTCCCAATACACAACCCGTGTAATCTAATTTTGAATTGCTGATATATTTAAAAAAAAACTTTTTTTTATCTGTTGCTGACAAATTGACTGCTAATAGCTCAGTGACACACAGTATGGATTTTGTCAGCACAGGCTTCCAAGAAAAATTTAACTCTGTGTCTGTAAATTTAGCGATTCAAGAAGAAATAAGAAAAATTATCAGGTCCTTCAAGCGCAAATACTCAAGTGGTTATGATGGGATTTCCAGCAGATTAATTAAATTGTGTTCCACAGAATTAACCAATATTCTAAATTACATGTTTAATATATCTTTGCTTAAGTGTACTTTTCCAGAAAGGCTTAAGTGTGCTTTAGTTAAATCACTCAATAAAAAGGGAGATAAGCCAGCTGTACCGAATTAATGACCAATTTCAATACTAACAGCCTTATCCAAAGTGTTTGAGAAAGCAAATTACAATTGACTTTATGAAATCCTTAAAAATAATAATATTCTAACTAAATCACAATTTGTTTTTCAAAAACGTCATTCAACAGAACAAGCTATATCTGCATTCACTGACAATATTTTAGAAATAATAAATGATAAATTAATTCCAGCGGGAATTTTTTGTGACTTATCTAAGGCATTTGACTGTGTATATCGTAAAATTCTGATACAAAAACTATAGTATTAGGGTATAGATGGCATTGTTAATAAATGGCTTAGTTCTTACATTCTAAATAGAAAAGAGAAAGTGTCAATGGAGAATATTAAGGCTGCCTTAAGAAGTCCACTGTTTTCTGAGAGGAAATTAATCAGATGTGGTGTACCTCAGGGTGCTATATTGGGGCCACTATTGTTTATAATATATATAAATGATCTAAATTGTGTTTCATCTAAAAACTCAAAATTTGTCCAATAGGAATTAAAAATACTCCAGATTTATCTACACAATATATTTTAATTATGTCTTTGAACTTATTAATAAATGGTTTACAGCTAATGGTTTGTCTTTAAACTGATAAAACTCAGTACATGCAATTCAGTAAATCGGCAGATTAACTCCAGATATAGACATAAAATTTGCAGGCCAGTCCGTTCAAGAGGTAGAGAGTGTTAAATTTCTATGTTTGTATATTGATAATAATTTAAATTGGAAAGTTCATGTTTCTGACTTACTAAAGCTATTGGGTGCAGCCACATTTACAATTCTTACAATTTCAGCTATAGGTGATCTCTGTATGAGGCAGCTAGTTTATTTTGCTTATTTTCACTACTTATTGTCATATAGAATAATATTCTGGGGCAATTCTACTCGTAGAGACAAAGTATTCAGAGCCCAAAAGTGGGAAATAAGAATTATGTGTTGGGTCAGCAATAGATCTTCATGTAGAGAGCTTTTATGGATTTCAACATTGGTGGCTGACATATATATATATATATACATTAATGTCCTTTGTAAGCACAAATTATACTCTGTTTGAAACAAATAGTAAAATCCACAATTATGGCACTAGAACCAAAAATGATCTTCACAAGGATTACAAGTCTTTGCCATTTGTTCAAAAAAGGGTCTGATATTCAGGATGACATATCTTCAATAAGCTCCCAACAAATGTCAAATATCTAGCAGATGATATGAATAAATTTAGGAAAAAATTGAAAGAATTTTTAATTTACAACCCCTTCTACTCTGTTGAAGAATTTCTTTCTAAGGTATCTACAAATTAACTGCCAGTAGCTTCTGTAAATGTAGTTTACATAATTAATTTACCATGTATGATATGACTACATCTCCTGTTATTATTTTGTTTTGGAATTGTTTATTGTACCATGTATTCTATGACTGTATGTCTTCTAGTGTATGAATTATTTTGTTATGGAATTGTTTAATGTACCATGTATGCTATGACTGTACATCTTCTGGTGTATGTATTATTTTGCTATGCAACTGTTTATCTGTAAACTGACAACTTTCTACATCCCACAGAGCCAGTTTGGGGATCAGTGGAAAATGAATGTATTGTAATTGTATCATTAATGTTGCACCCTAATCAGTTCCCTCCTGGTGCATTTGAGACCCAAACAATTGTAATCATCTTACTGCTTCCCATAAACTGTCTGATGTCGTCTGCTTGTTCTTTTATTCTTCGTTTACAACAAGGAACGTTATGTGTTACTTCGTACTTCCGTTTGTCGATAAGAATAATTAAACCACAATGAAAGAAAAATATATCGTTATTAAAAATATATGTGATACTATTATTACAACACGCTCATGGACTTTGCATTCCTCTGATATGCATTGGCAACTTAATTTAATTTATTTAATTGTGATATGGCACCTGCCTGGTTCCAATTTCCCTATACATCAAATTTCCAGATTCATGTTTTAATTATCTTAAATTCTTTGTTTTCTGTATCACCACACTTGTACTATTGTCCTTTATGAATCTGAATCAGAAACTCTTTCAGGTGAATTGTTTAGAGACGCCTCTGATGTTTTTCCCCCCATCTCAGATATCCAGATTAAACCAATTACTTAGTGTGTTTGCCAATTTCAAATCCTTAGTAATGTCTTTCTCATTCTTATACACAATTGTCTGGATACCTTCGATTTCCACAGAAATTCCTAGGTGCATCACTTGGTTGTCTCCCTGCAACTATAATATTTTTCTCTAACCCATTTTTGGTTTCCCTCTTTTCCAACTTCTTGGCTAGTTGATTCAAGTTTTCCATCCTGCCTGTTGTGTTCTCTTCTTAACAACAGTTTCAGCATTCTCACTTCTCTGTACACTAAGCAGGTTCTGTACTTTTCTTTATATTTTTGTATCGAATGTAGCTATGTGTGAACTGTTGAGCAACTGCCAGAGTATGTACATGAGTGCTGAAACCAAAGTATTAAGTGAAAAGTTTACGGAGTCCTGATGGCTCCTGCCGGGTCCCGTTGCAATTTCGGAAGTTGATTTCCGAACTCCCACTACAACCTGCTGCACTAGAATGGATGTCAGCGCCACGCTCCGGCCGTTCTTTACCTTCCCGTGGAGTTTCCTCCACGGTACTCATTAGACAACAGGCTGAGTGGGCCTGGGCAGCCGTTCTGGACGTTCAGTTTTGAGGTAAAATCCTTGCTTCGTCGGGGATCGAACCCCGTAAAATCAAACTTTTACTGAGCAAGAAATGAAAAAAAGTCTTTCTACTCATAGGTTGGAGCAGTTATAATCTGAGGCTCCTATTGCTCAGAAGGGACGTTCCTAGAACCGGCCTGGAAGAGCGGCGACGACCCTTCCTGGAGCGGCGCGCTGTGTGGGCTGAGAGATAACAGCCACCTCAGCCACCTGCTGAGAACCCAGAGTACGGCGAGCAGAGTTGTTTGTGTCAGTAAGTTATGCGTTTTTGTTTTACGAGACGCTAGGGTGTGCTGTCTTTTATTTTCGCGGAGTCGAGGATAGATGAATAAATCATCAGATACTAACATCAGCCAACATGACAATCCGTCCCAACTGATAAAATAACATAACAGAAACAATTACAGAGGTTGTTTATAGTAACTGGTGGTATGAACTTTTGTTTGATGACACGTGGTCACAGTAATCTACTAGTATTTTAATAGTTATTTGTTCCTAGATAAGAAACGATACAATATTCCACAAGGATACTTTTGGTAATAAAATATGCGTGATGGGTATAAAGTACATGCAGTTGTCAGTGTGTATTGTTCAGGGCACAAATGTCGAATAAATTGATATAAATAAAAAACGCTATAGATTAAAACGAAATGCAGTTCTGAGAAAGAGGCCCGCAAAATCGGTGCAGAAAAACTGCGAAAAGCAGATACAATTACTTGGGTTACTTACAATAAGAAATCACTTTCCACCAAAGCCAAACTCCATCACTACAACACCGTCGTTCTTCCAGTAGCATATTTGCGACGGAAACATCGTCATTAACTGTAAATGTCAAAGGAATCGAAAAAATAGAAAGGCAGATACTGATCAAAATATTCGGTCCCAAGACCCAATAGTATTCACTGACCGAGCGATTCACCTCTCAGGCACGTGTAAGACATATGAAGTATTACGGACATATTGCACGAGTTGATGACTCGCGACTAAATAAGAAAAATTTTCTACATCGTCAATGGACCCCGACAAACCAAATCACGCTGACTTACAGAAACCCAGAAGGACGTTGCAGAAGTAAACTTAGACCCACTGACATCTACACGCAGTATATATAGACAGTTAATCACTTCACATAAATTTGCCCCTAAGAGCCCTACATCAAAAAATCTGAAACTCAGAAATGCATGGACACAAAAGAGACGTCAAGCCCACAGCGAAAGGATGAGGAGGTATCGGGAAGATCAGAAGAACAGCAAGAAGAATAAAAAGGACATTGCAAATTAATAGTTCCACGTGCTCCTTAGTGGGCTAAGTGACAAAATAAAATAAATAAATTGCAGTGCGGAGATGACAATAGCGGTCTGGATCATTGTGATAAAGGAAGATAGCCATTTGCATTATAGGATATGTTTCTTAAATTAGTAGAAACTATTCTACTACGGTGATGTGATACAATATTTTATTTATCCTGCGAACTGTAACCCAATGCCCATCTTAAACGCCAACTATAAAGTGCAATTAAATAATGGGATGAGTACAGCAGGTAAAATACAGGTATTCTATACACATTTAATCTGTTCTACTACCGAGAGAAAGTAGTGACTCTGGAAAAATGACAGTGTTTACAGTTTGATGTATATTGTTAAAAACCTCTGTTTTAATATTGTTCCTCCCCCCTGGCTTCCTGTTTTATGTTTTCAATCGAATACTTATACTGTATAAAATTCCTCTGGTATGCAGTGCCTTAATTGATAATACCGATTGCTGTTTGGCAGGCGAAAAATTCGATAAGCAATTTCAATAATTTCTCGTTCATTTCCCTCTCCAGCCTAGCATTTGCGAGTACACGGTTTCGAATACCCATCCGGCCGTCTAGATTTCTGGTTTTATTTGTTCCTGAAGTCTACTCCAAGCGAATAACGGGACCATTCCTTCAACAGGCAATAGCCAAGGCCACATACGACCATACTCTGCAATTCACAAATACTGTGATTGGCAAAAGATGCTTTCCACCAAACCTAACTTTGTGTGTTCCAATCTCGATTAGCCCGAGGAAAGAAAGAATACATAAAAGCATCAGTGTGGCATCTTATTTCTCTAATCTCATATCTCCAGTCATTACGATCTAAATAGGTTGGTGGACGAAGCATTTCATTGCATCCGTAACTGAACGAAGAATTTCGCATAGTCACAAATAAATTCAGACGAAACCGACGTCACCAGTTTACCAGATAAACCCAGTCCAACCTATGTATCAATTCAATGACGCTTTCGTAAAGGCAGTAGCAAGCAGTCACGAATCAAGCGGCTCTCTTCTGTACTTTCTCTAACGCGTCAGTCAATTCCTTGCGATACGGATCCCAAACTCCACAACAGTGTACCAAATGTGGACGCTCGAGAGTTTATAAATTATCTCCTTAGTATTAACATTACAATTCTTCAGAAAACGACCTGTGAATCATAACATAGAATGAGCTTTATCCACAAGGTATGGTCAGCTCCCATTTCATTTTGTTTTGTACTATTACTCACAAATACTTCATAGAATCAACTGTGACAACAACAGAGCTGCTCACTATGTACTCATGAGCAGTCGAATCCCTTTAGTTAGTTATGCCCCTTGACCGAATTCCTTCCCGTGTTTCCAGTCAGTTCTCGCCTCTAATGACTTCAGCATCGAAGAGATGTAAAGCCATGAAACCGTTCATTTGTGTGTAGGTTATATAGATTATTACACTTTCCAAACACTACAGCTTTCAAAATAAAAGCGTGTACTCCCAAATGGTAGGCTGGAATGGGAAATGAACAAGAAATTATTGAAATTGTTTATCGATTTTTTCGCCAGCAAAATAGCAATCGGTATTATCAAACACGGCACTGCATACCAGAGAAATTTTATACAGTATAAGTATTTGATTGAAAACATAAAACAGGGAGCCAGGGGGAGGAACAATATTAAAACAGAGGTTTTTAACAATATACCTCTAACTGTAAAAACTGTCATTTTTCCAGAGTCACTACTTTCTCTCGGTAGTAGAACAGATTAAATGTGTATAGAATATCTGCATTTTACCTGCTGTACTCATCCCATTATTTAATTGTACTTTATAGTTGGCGTTTAAGATGGACATTGGGTTACAGTTCGCAGGATGAATAAAATATTGTATCATATCAACGTAGTAGAATAGTTTCTACTAATTTAAGAAACATATCCTATAATGCAAATGGCTATCTTCCTTTATCACAATGATCCAGACCGCTATTGTCATCTCCACATTTATTTATTTTATTTTTTCGTTTAGCCCACTAAGGAGCGCGTGGAACTATTAATTTGCATTGTCCTTTCTAGTCTTCTTGCTGTTCTTCTTATCTTCCCGAAACCTCCTCATCCTTTCGCTGTGGGCTTGACGTCTCTTTTGTGTCCACGCATTACTGAGTTTCAAATTTTTTTCTGTTGGGATCTTAGGGGTAAATTTATGTGAAGTGATTAACTGTCTATATATACTGCGTGTAGATGTCAGTGGGTCTAAGTTTACTTCTGCAACGTCCTTCTGGGTTTCTGTAAGCCATCAGGACTCCGTAAACTTTTCACTTAATACTTTGGTTTCAGCACTCATGTACATAATTCTGGCAGTTGCTCAATAGTTCACACATAGTTACATTCGATACAAAAATATAAACAAAAGTCCAGAACCTGCTTATTATGTAGAGAAGTGTGAATTCTGAAAATGTTGTAAAGAAGTGAACACAACAGATTTAAGAGGCAGACAGGCAGGAAGAAAACTTGAAACAACTAGACAAGAAGTAGGAAAAGAAGGAAAGCAAAGATGGGCTAGAGAAAAATATTATAGTTGCAGGGAGACAACCGAGTGATGCACCTAGGAATTTCTGTGGCCATGTAAGAAAACTAAGGGAAAGCAAAGGTATCCAGACAATTGTGTGTTAGAATAAGGAAGATGTTTCTAAGGATTCGAAATTGGCAGACACACTATGTAATTGTTTTAATGGGGGCCATTTGGGGATATCTGAGATGGGAGGAAAAACATCAGAGGCTTCTCTAAACAATTCACCTGAAAGAATTTCTGATTCAAATTCATAAAGGACAATAGTACAAGTGTGGTGATATTGAAAACAAAGAATTTTAGGTAATTAAACCATGAATCTGGAAATCTGATGTGTAGGGAAATTGGGACCAGGCAGGTGCCATATTACAATTAAATAAATTAAATTAAGTTGCCAATGTATATTAGCGGAATGCAAAGTCCATGAGCGTTTTGTAATAATACTATCACATCAATTGTTTAAAAACGATTTCTTTTTCTTTCATTGCGGTTTAATTATTCTTACCGACAAATGGAAATACGAAGTAACACATAACGTTTCTTGGTGTAAACGAAGAATAAAAGAACAAGCAGACGACATCAGACAGTTTATGGGAAGCAGTAAGATGATGACAATTGTTTGGGTCTCAAATGCACCAGCAGGGAACTGATTAGAGTGCAACATTAAAGATACAATTACAATACATTCATTTTCCATGGATCCCAGTATAAGGGACTGGCTCTGTGGGATGTGGAATTAAGTCAATTTACATATAAACAGTTGCATATCAAAATAATACATACACCAGAAGATGTACAGTCATAGCATACATGGTACATTAAACAATTCCATAACAAAATAATACATACACTAGAAGACGTACAGACGTAGCATACATGGTACAATAAACAATTGCATAACAAAATAATACATACACCAGGAGATGTAATGTCATAGCCTACATAATGGGCGCCGGCAGGATTGCTTCTAGGGGTGTGCACCAGGGCTGTATTGGTGCCCCCCCCCCCCTATCGGCCCAAAAATTTCCGGGCTGGGCAACCTTATGTTGTTTTCTTTTTTAGCTCCACTACTGCCCAGACCGCGACCCGGGATGTCAGGGTGTCAGGGGGGGTGTAAGTGCACCCTCTTGCACCCCCTCGCGGCGCCCATGGCCTACATGGTAAATTAATTATGTAAACTACATTTACACAAGCTGGCAGTTGTTTTGTGGATACCTTAGAAATAAATTCTTCGACAGAGTAGAAGGAGTTGTCAATTAAAAATTCTTTCCATTTTTCCCTGAATTTATTCTTATCATCTGCTAGATATTTGATATGTGTTGGGAGCTTATTGAATATATGTGTCCCTGAATATCAGACACTTTTTTGAATCAAATGACAAGACATTTACAATCCTTGTGAAGATCATTTTTAATTCTAGTGCTATCTACATCTACATCCATACTCTGTAAATCACAAACATTGTGGGTGGCAGAGGGTGCTAAGCACCAATCCTAAACCCGCCCATTCCAATCCCGAATAGTGCGAGGAAAGAAGGAATACATATAAGTATCAGTACGGTTTCTTATTTCTCTAATATTATCCCTCCGGTCATTGTGACCTAAATAGGTTGGCGGAAGAAGTATTTCATTGCACTCGAAATTTATAATTTTTTCGCATATTCTCCAATAAATTCGAACGCAAGCTACGTCGTCTGTCTTCCAAACTATCCCAGCCCAATCTATGTATCAATTCTGTTACGCTTTCATAAGGGCTGTAACAACAAGTCACGAATCTAGCGGCTCTCCTCTGCACCCTCTCAACTGAGTCAATCAGAACCTTTCGATACGGATTCCAAACCCCACAACAGTTAATCCAGATGCGGACGCACTAGTGTTTTATACGCTATCTCCTTTGTTTGAGCATTACAATTCCTCAAAATACGACCTATGAATCGTAATTTAGAATTAGCCTTGCCTACGACGGAAGTTATGTGCATGTCCCATTTCATGTTGCTTTGTACTATCACCCCCAGATACTTCACGGAATCAACCGTGTGCAACAGCTGCAATTGTTTATTTTGTACTCGTGAACAAACTGATTCTTCTTGTTACTTATCCGCATTGCCTTGCACTTTTTCCAATTAAGTGTAAGCTGCCATTTACGGCACCAATCGAAAATAGCATCCAAATTGCGCTGAATTTCTAAGCAATCGTCGGAGCACCTTATTTCCCTATAGATAACCGCATCGTCGGCAAGCAATCGCAACCAGCATTTGACGTTGTTACCTAGTTCGTTTATAAATATTAACAAAAGAAGTGGACCTATTACACTTCCTTGAGGAACGCCAGAAGTAATATTTATCTTAGAAGAGGCTTCCCCGTCAACAACGACATACTGTGATCGACCAGTTAGAAAATCACGTATCCACTAGCAAATCTGAGCCGAAATACAGTAAGCTCGAATCTTCGCTAAAGGTCGGTTGTGTGGCACAGAATCAAAAGCTTTCTGAAAATCCAAAAAAAACTGCATCAACTTGCGAACCTGCATCGATAACTTTCATTATGTCGGTGGGAAAATAGGGCCAATTGTGTTTCACACGATCTCTTCTTCCGAAATCCGTGTTGACATGGTGTAAGTAACTCGTTCTCATCTAGAAACTTCATTATGTTCGAGCAATATGACATGTTCCAGAATTCTGCTGCAGACCGATGTTAGAGATATGGGTAGATAATTCCTAGGATCACTCCGATCTCCATTCTTAAAAACGGGAATTACCTGGGCTATTTTCCAGATAGAAGGTACTTTCTCTCTTCTAGTGATTTACGGAATATATCTGACAGAAATGAGTTCAATATCCTCCATCGTATTCAGAAAATACTCTTACCGGTATACCATCGGGACCCGGCGCTTTACCCCACTTCAGGAGTTTTAATTGCTTTACAATTCCTACAGCTATCAATTTCTATCGGATCCATCTCTAATTCCACACGATGTGGTAAAGTGGGGATGTTTTCCATGTTTTCTTGCGTGAATGAATTTTTGAATTCGATGTAAATACAGGTAGCCTTGTCGCGGCTGTCTTCAACTTCCCGTCCGTACTTTTATGAGAATTGGCTTATTGTTCCCGACTACAACTAACTTTTTTTACATACGACCAAAATTTCTTAGGGTTTTCATAATTGTCTATTATACCATTTGTTTCAACCAAAGTATAATTTGTGATTACGAAAGGACATTAATGTGTATATATACGTCTGCCAACAATGTTGAAATCCCTAACTTCTTGAACAGCTCTATACGTGAAGTTCTATTGCTAACCCCACACATAATTCTTATTACACACTTTTGGGATCTGAACACTTTGTCTCTATGGGTAGAATTGCCTCAGAATATTATTCCATATGACAATAAGGAGTGAAATTAAGCAAAATAAACTAGCTGTCTCATACAGAGATCACCTACAGCTGAAATTGTACGAATTGTAAATGTGGCTGAACCCAATCGCTTCAGTAAGTCAGAAACATATACTTTCCAATTAAATTATAATCAATATAAAAACCTAGAACATTCAAACTCTCTACCTGTTGAATGGACTGGCTTGCAAATTTATGTATATATCTGGTGTTAATCTGATAATGTACTGAATTGCATATACTGAGTATTTTCAAAGTTAAAGACAAACCATTAGCTGTAAACCATTTATAAATAAGTTCAAAGACATAATTAAAATACTATTCTGTAGATAAATCTGGAGTATATTTAATTCCTGTTGGACAAATTGGACAAATTTTGAGTTTTTAGATGAAACACAAGGTAGATCATTTATAATATATTAAAAACAATAGTGGCCCCAATATAGAACCCTGAGGTACTCTACATCTGATTAATTTCCACTCAGAAAACAGTGGACCTCTTAAGGCAGCCTTAAAATTCTGCCATTAACAATTTCTGTTTTCTATTAGAAGGTAAGAACTAAGACATTTGTTAACAATGCCATCTATACCATAACTAGTTTCTGTATCAGAATTTTATCGATCCTACGCAGTCAAATTCCTTAGATAAGTCACAAAACATTTCCCACTGGAATTAATTTATCATTTGTTCCTTCTAAAATATTGTCAGTGAATGCAAACAGGGGCGGATCCAGGGGGGGGGGGCTAGGGGGCTCAAGCCCCCCCACCTAAAAGTATCTACGGTCCACCTATGCTGTTTGCCCAGTCTGAAGCCTCCCCCAAAGCCAAAATCCACTGAAGGCAAAGCCCCCCAGCCAAAATCCACTCAAGCCAAGCCCCCCCAAACCAAGTCCGCTCAAGCCCCCCCCCCCCAAAAAAAAATCCTGGATCCGCCCCTGAATGCAAATATAGCTTGTTCTGTTGAATGACCCTTTTGAAATCAAATTGTGATTTAGTTAGAATATTATTGTTTTTAAGGTGTTCATAAACTCTATTGTACATTGCTTCTCAAAAACATTGGAGAAGGCTGTTAGTAATGAAATTGGTCGTTAATTCGATACAGCTGACTTATCTCCTTTTTTATAGAGTGATTTAACTCTAGCATACTTAAGCCTTTCTGGAAAAGTACCCTCAAGTAAAGATATATTAAACAGATAACTTAATATATTACTTAATTCTGTGGAGCACAATTTAATTAATCTGCTGGAAATCCCATCATAACCACTTGAGTATTTGCTCTTAAGGTACATGATAATTTTTATTATTTTTCTGGAGTAGCTAAATTTACAGAGATAGAGTTAAATTTTTCTTGGAAGCCTGTGCTGACAAAATCCATACTGTGTGTAATTGAACTATTAGCAGTCAATTATAAGCAACAGATAATTTTTTAAATTAAATATAACAGCAATTGAAAAATTAGATTACAGTGTAGTGTATAGGGACCATTGCTATTCGTTATTATTATGAATGATTCCATTGATTGTTTACTAGCAGAAGTTTTATATACATATGTATATATATATATATATATTGCAAATGATATAATGTTATATTATAACACGATAGAAACGGTAAAAAGACTGTGAACAGCAGCAAGGAGATTTGGACACGATATCAAGATTGGTGAATCAATATGAGATGAAGATAAATGCCAAAGAAGAGCAAGCTTATTAGGTATACAGAAAAAAAGCTATAGGTTGAAATGTCTCCGTTCTTTATGACCTTAAACATTCGCACTCTCTGTGCAGGAGATGGAAGATTCAATTGTTAAAACTGTATTTTTAGTAGTTTTAGTTTGCATGGTGAGGAGTAAATTTAATTTACACCCTCTAATTCAAAAACAGGAGACTCCAATGCAGAATAATTAGAATAATCAATTTAAAAAAATTATATCACTGATATCCATATTTATTTAAAATTACATCAAAAATGAACTCAACAAACAAAAAAACAAAAAAAATGGACAAAAGCTAACAGACAATAAACAAATTGTTCCAGCTAGGGAGAGTAAGAAATTGTCACTTATCGTAACTGCAGGCGGCTGTCGGTGACCTTGATGTTTCCTTCACTATGAAGAAACACTTTTAACACCATCCACCTGCTAAGGTGGGTTCATTCGTGGAATCACATGAAAATAACACCGCGACAAATGTTGTCGTGACAAAAACGCGGCCTCCACGTTTCTTTGAAGTACGCGTACACCCGCACGTGCGGACTATACGGGGCCTCTCGCTATCGCATGTCCACTCTTTCCCCCCCGGTCTCCGTGAGCGGCATCTCTTCAAAGACACAGACACGCGGCGGTAACCTGACGCCAGACAGGTTTGCCACGCTCCTCTCACAAATACATGGAGAGGCGACGAAAAATTAGTGACGGCAGAGGCTGGACATTACAAGGTTGATTATGATTATGAAGTGGGAAAGAAACTGCATATTGAAGCCTCAAAATGGAAATCCCTTGGCATAACAAGATTTTATTCATATTCAACTCCGAGAAAACCTCCAGCCTTACAATTTTCAACCCTGTTTCTCGATCATCCTTTATTTACTGGCACTGCTGCCTCGCTCATCCAGTCAACTGGTATGCATCAAGTATCCAGACTCAAT
>JARYHS010006964.1:10045074-10069672 GCA_031002005.1 Vandiemenella viatica | reverse complement strand
TAATTGTTTCTGATAAGTTATTTTATCAGTTAGGACGGATTATCATGTTATCTGATTTTAGTATCTGATGATTTATTCATGTATCCCCGACTCCGCGAAAATAATAGACAGCACACCCTAGCGTCTCGTATAACAAAAACGCATAACTTACTGCTCACACAGACAACTCTGCTCGCCGTACTCTGGGTTCTGAGGTGGCTGATATCTCTCAGCCCACACAGCGCGCCGCTCCAGGAAGGGTCGTCGCCGCTCTTCCAGGCTGGTTCTAGGAACGTCCTCTTCTGACCAACAGGAGCCTCAGATTATAACTGCTCCAACCTATGAGTAGAAAGACTTTTTTTTCATTTCTTGCTCAGTAAATGTTTGATTTTACGGGGTTCGATCCCCGAACGAATCCAAGGATTTTACCTCGAAACTGAACGTCCAGAACGGCTGCCCAGGCCCACTCAGCCTGTTGTCTAATGAGTACCGTGGAGGAAACTCCACGGGAAGTAATGAACGGCCGGAGCGTGGCGCTGACATCCATTCTAGTGCAGCAGGTTGTAGTGGGAGTTCGGAAATCAACCTCCGTAATTGCCAACGGGACCCGGCAGGAGCCATCAGGACTCCGTAAACTTTTCACTTACTACTTTGGTTTCAGCACTCATGTACATAATTCTGGCGGTTACTCAATAGTTCACACATAGTTACATTCGATACAAAAATATAAACAAATGTACAGAACCTGCTTAGTGTATAGAGAAGTGGGAAGGCCTGAAAATATTGTTAAGAAGAGAACACAACAGAGTTAAGAGGCAGACAAGCAGGAAGGAAAACTTGAAACAACTAGACATGAAGTTGGAAAAGAGGGAAACCAAAGATGGGTTAGAGAAAAATATTATAGTTGTAGGGTGACAACCGAGTGATGCACCTAGGAATTTCTGTGGCCATGTAAGGAAACTAAGGGAAAGCAAAGGTATCCAGACAATTGTGTATAAGAATGAGGAAGACTTTACTAAGGATTCGAAATTGCTAGACACACTAGGTAATTGGTTTAATGGGGGTCATTTGGGGATATCTGAGATGGGAGGGAAAACATCAGAGGCTTCTCTAAACAATTCACCTGAAAGAGTTTCTGATTCAAATTCATAAAGGACAATAGTACAAGTGTGGTGATATTGAAAACAAAGAATTTAAGATAATTAAACCATGAATCTGGAAATTTGATGTATAGGGAAATTGGAGTCAGGCAGGTGCCATATCACAATTAAATAAATTAAATTAAGTTGCCAATGCATATCAGCGGAATGTATGGTCCATGAGCGTGTTGTAATAATAGTATCACATATATTTTTAATAACGATATCTTTATTTTATTGCGGTATAATTATTCTTATCGACAAACGGAAGCACGAAGTAACACATAATCTTCCGTGTTGTAAACGAAGAATAAAAAAACAACCAGACGTCATCAGACAGTTTATGGTAAGCAGTAAGATGATTACAATTGTTTGGGTATCAAATGCACCAGCAGGGGACTGATAAAGGTGCAACATTAAAGATACAAATTACAATACATTCATTTTCCATTGATCGCAATATAAGAGACTGGCTCTGTGGGATGTGGAAAGTTGTCAGTTTACAGATAAACAGTTTCATAGCAAAATAATACATACACCAGAAGATGTACAGTCATAGCCTACATGGTACATTAAACTAATTCCATAATCAAAATAATACATACACCAGAAGATGTAATGTCATAGCCTACATGGTAAATTAATTATGTAAACTACATTTACACAAGCTGTCAGTTGTTTTGTAGATATCCTTAGAAATAAATTCTTCGACAGAGTAGAAGGAGTTGTCAATTAAAAATTCTTTCCTATTTTTTGCTGAATTTATTCTTATCATCTGATAGATATTTGATATGTGTTGGGAGCTTATTGAATATATGTGTCCCTGAATATCAGACCCCTTTTTGAACAAATGACAAGACATTTACAATCCTTGTGAAGTTCATTTTTACTTCTAGTGCTATCTACTTCTACATCTACATCCATACTCTGCAAATCACAAACATTGTGGGTGGCAGAGGGTGCTAAGCACCAATCCTAAACCCGCCCATTCCAATCCCGAATAGTGCGAGGATAGAAGGAATACATATAAGTATCGGTGCGGCATCTTATTTCTCTTATCTTATCCCTCCGGTCATTGCGACCTAAATAGTTTGGCGGAAGAAGTATTTCATTGCACTCGAAATTTAAATTTTTTCGCATATTCTCCAATAAATTTGAACGCAAGCTACGTCGTCTGTCTTCCAAACTATCCCAGCCCAATCTATGTATCAATTCTGTGACGCTTTCATAAGAGCTGTAAATACAAGTCACGAATCTAGCCGGCTCTCCTCTGCACCCTCTCAACTGAGTCAATCAGAACCTTGCGATACGGATCCCAAACCCCACAACAGTAATCCAGATGCGGACGCACTAGTGTTTTATACGCTATCTCCTTTGTTTGAGCATTACAATTCCTCAAAATACGACCTATGAATCGTAATTTAGAATTAGCCTTGCCTACGACGGAAGTTATGTGCATGTCCCATTTCATGTTGCTTTGTACTATCACCCCCAGATACTTCACGGAATCAACCGTGTCAACAGCTGAATTGTTTATTTTGTACTCGTGAACAAACTGATTCTTCTTATTACTTATCCGCATTGCCTTGCACTTTTTGCAATTAAGTGTAAGCTGCCATTTACGGCACCAATCGAAAATAGCATCCAAATTGCGCTGAATTTCTAAGCAATCGTCGGAGCACCTTATTTCCCTATAGATAACCGCATCGTCGGCAAACAATCGCAACCAGCATTTGACGTTGTCACCTAGATCGTTTATAAATATTAAGAAAAGAAGTGGACCTATTACACTTCCTTGAGGAACGCCCGAAGTAACATTTATCTTAGAAGAGGCTTCCCCGTCAACAACGACATACTGTGATCGACCAGTTAGAAAATCACGTATCCAATCGCAAATCTGAGCCGAAATACCGTAAGCTCGAATCTTCTGTAAAAGTCGGTTGTGTGGCACAGAATCAAAAGCTTCCTGAAAATCCAAAAAAACTGCATCAACTTGCGAACCTGCATCGATAACTTTCATTATGTCGTGGGAAAATAGGGCCAATTGTGTTTCACACGATCTCTTCTTCCGAAATCCGTGTTGACATGGTGTAAGTAACTCGTTCTCATATAGAAACTTCATTATGTTCGAGCATATGACATGTTCCAGAATTCTGCTGCAGACCGATGTTAGAGATACGGGTCGATAATTCCTAGGATCACTCCGATCTCCTTTCTTAAAAACGGGAATTACCTGGCCTATTTTCCAGCTAGAAGGTACTTTTCTCTCTTCTAAGTGATTTACGGAATATATCTGACAGAAATGGTTCAATATCCTCCGCATATTCAGAAAATACTCTTACCGGTATACCATCGGGACCCGGCGCTTTACCCCACTTACAGGAGTTTCAATTGCTTTACAATTCCTACGCTATCAATTTCTATCGGATCCATCTCTAATTCCACACGATGTGGTAAAGTGGGGATGTTTTCCATGTTTTCTTGCGTGAATGAATTTTTGAATTCGGTGTTAAATACGGTAGCATTGTCGCGGCTGTCTTCAACTTCACGTCCGACTTTTATGAGAATTGGCTTATTGTTCCCACTACTACTAACTTTTTTTACATACCACCAAAATTTCTTAGGGTTTTCATAATTGTCTATTTTACCATTTGTTTCAACCAAAGTATAATTTGTGATTACAAAGGACATTAATGTGTATATATACGTCTGCCAACAATGTTGAAATCCCTAACTTCTTGAACAGCTCTATACGTGAAGTTCTATTGCTAACCCCACACATAATTCTTATTACCCAATTTTGGGATCTGAACACTTTGTATCTATAGGTAGAATTGCCTCAGAATATTATTCCATATGACAATAAGGAGTGAAATTAAGCAAAATAAACAAGCTGTCTCATACAGAGATTACATACAGCTGAAATTGTACGAATTGTAAATGTGGCTGAACCCAATCGCTTCAGTAAGTCAGAAACATATACTTTCCAATTAAATTATAATCAATACACAAACCTAGAACATTCAAACTCCCTACCTCTTGAATGTACTGGCCTGCAAATTTATGTATATATCTGGTGTTAATCTGGTAATGTACTGAATTGCATATACTGAGTATTTTCAAAGTTTAAAGACAAACCATTAGCTGTAAACCATTTATAAATAAGTTCAAAGACATAGTTAATATATATTCTGTAGATAAATCTAGAGTATTTTTAATTCCTGTTGGACAAATTGGACAAATTTTGTGTTTTTAGATAAAACACAAGGTAGATCATTATATATATATTAAAAACAATAGTGGCCCCAATATAGAACCCTGAGGTACTCTACATCTGATTAATTTCCACTCAGAAAACAGTGGACCTCTTAAGGCAGCCTTAAAATTCTGCATTGACAATTTCTGTTTTCTATTTAGAAGGTAAGAACTAAGACATTTAGTTAACAATGCCATCTATACCATAATAGTTTCTGTATCAGAATTTTACTAATCTACGCAGTCAAATTCCTTAGATAAGTCACAAAACATTCCCACAGGAATTAATTTATCATTTGTTCCTTCTAAAATATTGTCAGTGAATGCAAACAGGGGCGGATCCAGGGGGGGGGGGCTAGTGAGCTCAAGCCCCCCAACCCAAAAGTATCTAGGTCCACCTATGCTGTTTGCCAGTCTGAAGCCCCCCCCCAAAGCCAAAATCCACTGAAGGCAAAGCCCCCCAGCCAAAATCCACTCAAGCCAAGCCCCCCCAAACCAAAGTCCGCTCAAGCCCCCCCCCCAAAAAAAAACAAAATCCTGGATCCGCCCCTGAATGCAAATATAGCTTGTTCTGTTGAATGACCCTTTTGAAATCAAATTGTGATTAGTTAGAATATTATTGTTTCTAAGGTGTTCATAAACTCTATTGTACATTGCTTTCTCAAAAACATTGGAGAAGGCTGTTAGTAATGAAATTGGTCGTTAATTCGATACAGCTGACTTATCTCCTTTTTTATAGAGTGATTTAACTCCAGCATACTTAAGCCTTTCTGGAAAAGTACCCTCAAGTAAAGATATATTAAACAGATAACTTAATATATTACTTAATTCTGTGGAGCACAATTTAATTAATCTGCTGGAAATCCCATCATAACCACTTGAGTATTTGCTCTTAAGGGACATGATAATTTTTATTATTTCTTCTGGAGTAGCTAAATTTACAGACATAGAGTTAAATTTTTCTTGGAAGCCTGTGCTGACAAAGTCCATACTGTGTGTAATTGAACTATTAGCAGTCAATTTATAAGCAACAGATAATTTTTTATATTAAATATAACAGCAATTGAAAAATTAGATTACAGTGTAGTGTATAGGGACCATTGCTATTCGTTATTATTATGAATGTTTCCAGTGATTGTTTACTAGCAGAAGTTTTATATATATATATATATATTTGCAAATGATATAATGTTATATTATAACACGATAAAAACGGTAAAAAGACTGTGGACAGCAGCAAGGAGATCTGGACACTATATCAAGATTGGTGAATCAATATGAGATGAAGATAAATGCCAAAGAAGAGCAAGCTTATTAGGTATACAGAAAAAAAGCTATAGGTTGAAATGTCTCCGTTCTTTATGACCTTAAACATTCGCACTCTCTGTGCAGGAGATGGAAGATTCAATTGTTAAAACTGTATTTTTAGTAGTTTTAGTTTGCATGGTGAGGAGTAAATTTAATTTACACCCTCTAATTCAAAAACAGGAGACTCCAATGCAGAATAATAGAATAATCAATTTAAAAAAAATTTATATCACTGATATCCATATTTATTTAAAATTACATCAAAAATGAACTCAACAAGAAAAAAAAAAATCAAAAGCTAACAGGCACATATAAACAAATTGTTCTCGGCTAGGGAGAGTAAGGAAATTGTCACTTATCGTAACTGCAGGCGGCTGTCGGTGACCTTGATGTTTCCTTCACTATGAAGAAACACTTTTAACACCATCCACCTGCTGAGGTGGGTTCATTCGTGGAATCACATGAAAATAACACCACGACAAATGTTGTCGTGACAAAAACGCGGCCTCCACGTTTCTTTGAAGTCCGCGTACACCCGCACGTGCGGACTATACAGGGCCTCTCGCTATCGCATGTCAACTCTTTCCCCCCGGTCTCCGTGAGCGGCACCTCTACCTGCGTCAAGCAAAGACACAGACAAGCGGCGGTAACCTGACGCCAGACAGGTGTGCCACCCTCCTCTCACAAATACATGGAGAGGCGACGAAAAATTAGAGACAGCAGAGGCTGGACATTACAAGGTTGATTATGATTATGAAGTGGGAAAGAAACTGCATATTGAAGCCTCAAAATGGAAATCCCCTTGGCATAACAAGATTTTATTCATATTCAACTCCGAGAAAACCTCCAGCCTTACAATTTTCAACCCTCGTTTCTCGATCATCCTTTATTTACTGGCACTGCTACCTCGCTTATCCAGTCAACTGGTATGCATCAAGTTATCCAGACTCAATTTAAGTAATATTTCAAGATGATATTTAGTAATATTATCTACAATAGCAACTTTATGTTTTTTTCAGCTTTCTTAGTTCATGATGTCCTCTGGACGAATTTCAAATTTTTTGTACTTCTCATTGCTAATTGTGTTGTTTAGTTCAGTTATCCGATTTAGACCATCCAGTTTCTGATTCATTGTCACTAACTGGTCTCACTAAACCAGTTACTTAAAATCTTTGCCTTTTTAAAATCCTTAGTAACTTTTTCTCCGTCCTTACATATAAGCGCCTTCCTTTTAAATTTTATCCGAAATATCTCGCATATATCCATCCTTCCAATTGATATTCGCATTAATATCATTGCCTAAGGCCATGTAGCCTACTCGAAAAGAACTTACGTTGCACACAGGTACCTCTGATGTGGTTACATACCAATCTCTCCATTAGTATACTTGCAACTGATGTTAAACTAATTAGGCCTGTAATTTTCGACTCTATTTGTAACCTCTCCACTATGGATAGGTAAGTCATTTGATAAGCAGCAAGTAGCAGGACTTAATTTAATTAACGTTTTCAAGATAAGGTACAGTATCACATCCTATTATCTTTAAAAGGTCTGTAGTAATTGTTAATGGAATTTTTAGCTTTTTCGGTTCCTTCATTACATTCTTAGGATAAATTTCAAATTTTTCTGATTTCTAATTGTGTGGGTAGGCTCGTTACAGTTTTTTTAGATAGCAATAGATATTTCTGGATACATCAGTGAGTAATCCCCTTTGTAGCGAACGCAGTTGTTCGCTTGGTTTATAAGTTACATATTTGTTAATTATGATATCAGGACGGCAAGTATCATGTTAAGAAACCAGACAGAGGCATCGACCGAGGATTTAGAGCGCTGACAGTTAGGAAAAAATGCGCAATGGTCGAGCTAGGGAGGACAGATGACGGCATGGATCGGCCTCCTCATTGGTCTACCATTTGCCCCTCCACTTTAGGACCGTAGTGGGAGGTGGTGTAAAACCTCTCCACGGGCATCGGAGAGTGTCTTGTCTTCATCAATCAGTCGCAGCCAGCAACAGTCGGAGCAGAGAGAACGCAGACGTCGAGCCGCCCTCTGACGGCCGTGGCCGCGGGGTGGCGCCACACACGAAGAAGACGGACAGCGCATAACAGGTTGGCTCTGCTGTAGGGTATGGTTTGTTGTGGAAAGCCATTCATAGATAGCGAGCTAGGGTCCTCCACAATGCCTAGAGCTGGCGTTACTGGTATAGATAATCGCCCACAGTTGAAGAAGCTCTTGCTGTCCTCAAAGTAAATGTCACATTCATGCAGTTATAATAATCAACCTATTTTCAGTATTCAGTTATGTCATAGCGTAATGTTGGAAGGTAGCGCAATAGCACCTTACATTGTTATCAGTATTCAGTAGTAGTCTCAATGCATACCATTTGTATATTTTGTTAAGCCGTGAAAGTAAATGTTGTACATAGTACATGTTTGTGAACTCATTCATCCTGATGATCCTACCACGGATGTCTCCCTCCGATCCCAGATCGACTACTATGATCGATCCTTACCCATTCGCTCATTCCTCTCATCGAATCTGGCCAAGTCTCCGCTCGGCCTGCTGCCAGGTTCGCCATAGTTCCCCATAGGTCCCCATAGGTTTACCGGTGTCCAGGTGGGGGCACTACACCTTCAACAATAATATTTTGCAGCTTTGGCACCTTGTTTTCCCATAATATTTCCTTCTGTTGTTGGTAAGGGTTGTAAAGGGTGCACCAGAGAAGCGAAGTAATTGTATCTCAAAACTTTGGTTGCACAATTGCTTGAATATGGTCGGCGTAGTTTGGGAATCACATTATGAGTATCAAACACAGGAGTTGGATAGCGTGCAAAAGATAACAGATAACTTTGTTGCGGACGCAGTCAATAACTGTTATGATAAAAGAGCAGGATCTGGGTGTCATAGGAAAACAGGAAGATGATTAAGGCATTTCTTGATGATGCTGATTGGATGGATAGGTTCGATTAATTACGAGTAGTGCATAAAAAGGAAAGGATAACCATCGACACTTGACTGTGGCTCCGTGTCATGCGTAGGAGATTGTATGTAAAGTGTCAGGGATTACCAAGGGAAGCGATGACTAGTTTATTAAAAGGCCGAAGGGTTTTAAATTCGTAATTGGCAAAAGGATATGAGCGGAGGAATTTAACGCTCAAAATATATCAGTTAGTATTAATAATAACTACAATATAATAAAAATAATTGAATGGTGTATTGTAATTACGACTGAAGCAAGCAGTCCATCACAAATAAATTAAATTCATTTCAACTGAACTCAAGCAGCAACAAAAAAATCGAATGTTATCATCAGGGCCACACTTAGGCTTTGTGGGCCGGGCCCCCCTGTCGGCAATGGCCACTCCGACCGGGATAAATTCGAAATTCAACCCAAAAAATTTATGGTCAACCTTTTTTTCTTTTTTTTTTTTAGCTCTACTACTGGCCCAGGCGGGGGCTCCAGGCTTGTGGTGCGGGCCCCCTCATTGTGGTGTGGGCCCCTAGGCTACAGCCTAGCTAGTCTATGTTTTAATGCGGCCCTGGGGTATCTTATACTTAGTTACAGAAAGGATAAAGTGTGAGAGAATGTGTGTATGTGTGTTTGTGTGTGTGTGTGTGTGTGTGTGAGTGTGTGTGTGTGAGTGTGTGTGTGTGTGTGTGTGTGTGTGTGTGTGTGTCTGCTTACAAACTATTTTTGACTTATCCCCTATTATTTGTACTTTGTACTAAGTATGATTCAAAGGGACCAATAGATAAATAAAATGTACAAATTTAGGGTTATTAAATCTCAAATAGGAGTTTTAAGATACATTGCAATTAAAAATAATTTTTTGTAAACGTTCTTCTTATTAGGATGAGAAGAGTGAAATGTAAAGATACTAGACAAACTTACTGAGATGTAAAGTAGATATTGGATTTTCACAAATTACATTTACTGACTTCATTGCCGTGGATTACATAAAAAAAGTAAATTGTAGGCATATCCGTAAAATTTATCAGGGAAAGGTCGCGTGGATTTCTAATACTGCAGGGTTAAATTTTAGGCATCACTGCTCTTAGTTTTTGAAATGGAATTCTTACTCTGGAACATTAAGTATCTCTGCAGCATAAACTAACAGCTGTTGTGAAAGAGCGTTGTTATTTTGCTGTGAAGTTATATTGAGTTTTGATGTCTCAAAACGACAGAAGGAGGTGATATGGAGCCGATAAATGCTGTATATATTCCGGAAGAGGTAGGTTTACAACTTAAAGCTGCTTACAGAGTCGAACAGCACAGCTTAATGTCCCACAACAACAGGACACCTTTCACTGGCCTGCTGTTCACTTTGGTTTGTAAAGAATTGCGAGTTAGCACATTTTTCTCATCAGACTGTATGAGTTGACCACATGCTGTTCACAATACCTTTAAATAATTTGTGTTTTATCGTCTTAAAAACAATGTGAGCAATTTCGTTTACACTAACTGTACGATGTTTGTAAGTGTTTAATTGTAATAAATCAGCGGACGAAACTGAAGAAACGAGTCCTTTTAGCAACAGTTACTGTTCTAATGCATTTTTGTTATCAAAATTATTACAGGAATGGGAATTTATAACTGAAATACCATTTACTATGTTTGTATTATACAGTGACTGCTATCAGTGTTTTTTGTCTGTTTTTATTTATTATCGGAATATGTTAAAAAGATCTTGAAGAAAACCTATTTCTAGTTGTGTGAAAGCTGTTTTCTTCAGTATTTTGCTTCCATTTTCAGTTAAATATGAAGGTCGTAAAGCGTATTTTATATTTACTAATTAAGGGATGTGACTGATTGATACATTTTTGTGTTTAACAGACAGAAAATTGGAAAAGATTCACTTTTCAGTTTAAGCTAAACATATAGATTTCACATTTGTTGGTATCCACATGCTGCCAACAGAATTTTCCAGCACAAGTCTACTGATAAATTATTCACATGTGTTGCATTATGTAGACGTGCGTTTTTCATTGAAGTGTTGTGCATATGTTTCAAACCACTGACTTATATTTTCCTCCAAATAATATAGTTTTGGTGGTCCTGTACAATTCCTGCTCTTTAGTTAGCTGCTTGTAATAACTGAAGATAAAAAATTATTACCGTTGCTCATATATTTCTGTTAACATGTATACAAGTATGTAATATAGAAGTTACTTTCTGTTGTGTGGGTGGATTGTAACAAGTAATGTGCTATTCCTTACTGAAATTGATACATAACCATAAACCAGAGTTTAAGATTTAATGATAGATTCTGTTTCATAATGAGAGCAAGTTGTTTCACCACTTGAAGCTTCATTGGTGATTTACATCAAGTTGTGTCGTTGTTGGTGCTTTCAGACTTGAGTATGTCTTGCTAATTAATAGCTGGTAGGAATAAACAGTTGTGAGGTCAAACTAAGTATTCTTATCAGTCTCTGAATGGCTCATAGATAATATTAACTTCAACTGTCTTCATTTTTTTGTTGTTGTAAAAATCACCGATTTTCTCCTTACAGTGCTGTGTACTGCTTAACAGGACATTGTATTTGCGAATGCATAATGAAAGCACAACGATTTTATGACATGCCCTGTTGTCGAATTGCTGAGTTGTATTATAACATCTCACTATGTACTTGTGAAGATTACACCAATTTGACGTCATGGGCATATCACTATTTACACTAAAGATTGAGTTTACTCTTGGTAGGCCATTGACTGTCAATGTATGTGTTAAACATAGAGCTCCATATTTACTTTTATGGTTTTGGTACCAAAAGGAGTTAGCGTCATCTATATGATTTTCTTGTCGTTTTTTCCTCCTGAGTAGAGTTTTCTTTTGCAGATTGCAAGTGATATTAATGTTAACATAACTTGGAAGCCATTCCATTGAGCCAGCAATATTCTCTGCTGCTTACTAAATACTTGTTAATCAACCTGTGCAATTTTATATAAAATATCATTGTCTGCCTTTAGCCTCACATTGTTTGTAATTGCATATTCTTAATAATGTTCTTTGCCAAGCTATTTCCAAAATAACAATAGTTACTTACTCTCTTTTAAAACCAGTTTGTTTTTTTTTTAATTCGTTCATATTAATGTGAGTATTTTACCATATAGTTTTACTTCAGCTTGTTGCCCTTAAGTTAGCTTGTACAGGCAAATAAATCCAATTTCTGACATTACCTCGTTAATTAAAAAATTGAAAGGCTGGTAACTGATTAAAGTGAAAGGGGGAATCTCTTTGCATTGCATAATTTGTGCTATATACCAGCCCATTCCGTCTGCATTATCTAAATAGTTGAATTATCCTCACCACAATTAACTGTCCAGCACAGTGAACTTAAGGACTGATCTACCGTTTATTAATTTATTTAATCTCTGAAACATTTTTCCCTTATCGAATAGTTAATCATCAGTGAGAATTTGGTAGATTTAGTTAGGTGCTGGTCATGAACACCTCTATTTCCACTTTTATAGAACCCTATTTGATGCTCTGCTTCAACATTGCTCCTTGTATTTTAGTGAAGGTCACAAATTCCATAGTTCTTGCACTGGAGACCTTGTTTGGTATCCCCACTTCATCTAGCAGTTACAGTCTTTTCTATGTCTTTTCTTAACCAACAGGTTCCTTCAATTCTATGACATGTTTAATGCTTCATCATATAATGTGGAAATATCTCTTTGACAAGAGAAATGCTAAGTGTGTTACAAAGAAATTAAAATTCAATTACTTCATGTATCTGATTGAATATATTTAACTGTTATTGTTCATTTAATGAAAGTGTTCTTCATGAGACCAATAGGAAATCTGTCAGTGAAGTTGCATTAATTAGTGTAGACACAAAACATTTTTCTTTAATATAAAAATCTGAGGAAATTGTGCCATAGTAATTTTAGGGAATCATACTAACAACCACTTAGTTTTGTTCTTTGACATCTAATTTGTGCATCATAAGGGGTTGCAGTGTTGGCTGTTGTATAGAAACACTCTATGATTGTCCCCTATTAAATATAAATAATTTTTTAAACAAGTACCGTATGTTTAATGTTGATGCTAGTTGCCTTTCTAAGGTGAAACCTAGTTTTTAATGATTCATACATTTATTTTGAATAGCAGAGTAGTAGTAGTTTGCCCTTTTTCTAAATTATGGTTTTTGTTTTTGATTCCTGTGGCAGACTGGATTTTTTACAATCACCAGAATGGACCTATTCCTCTGAGGAAGCTTGCCTTGCCTGAATGAAGGAACTCTTGGGCCTGTCATGTGGTAGGATTTGTGTTTGAATCATGGTCTGATCTTGGCCAGGCCATTCAGATTACATTTCTCAGTGGTTTCTAAAAATTACTTCAGGTTAATCTCGTGCTGATTCCTTCAAATATGATTGGCTGAGTTCTTTCCCATTCACTGTTCACAATTCTTTCTCAATAAGCATTAAAGCTCCAGGGGGAAAAAGCTCATTGTTTGTAAATGTCTTTGGTTCCATTTCACCGAGATGAAGCTATAATGTATTTGCTATATAAATTAACAAATAATTGAATGAGCACAATGATCGAAGCACTAATGTTCAGGACAGTTCATGTATGCTAGGCCCTGTCCAGATTTGGGTTTTCCATTGTTCCTCAAAATTGCTTCAGATGAATCTAATATTATTTCTTCATAAACACTATTACCAATTGCTTTATTCTATGATGACAGTTCTGTCCTAGTTCTAATAATCACATTTTGTGCAAGTTATGAAGCACTTTACAATAAATTAACCTATATTATCTGGGATAAAGAATTCATTCATCTAATACTTAAGATAATTTTGCATTGCCTTTTATAAATCAGAAAGGCTACACAAGCAATCAGTAAGAGCTTTCTTTGTAACCATTTATGGAATTATTTTCCTTTAGTTAGACCAGTATTATTAGATGATATTCTGCGCCTAACTAAAGTATTATTTGACAAAGTGTTTGAGACTTTAATATTTGATGTTATTTGCTTGTATTTATGTTTGGTTTGATGTCACCAGGTAATAAGGATCAGTAACGTTTTTAAAAAGAACTCTCGATATTTTTACTGTGGTTACACTTCCTGCCTGAATGTTTTTATTATCCTTTCTTTAAGTTATATCCCTAGGTTATGTGTATATTATAATATATTTCTCATTAATTCCGTTTTTTTAGAATATGCTGGAAGATACTGAACCAGAGAATTCAGAAATGAAACCTGTTCCAGATAGGTAAGCTGCTTCCTTTGTAAGCTGCTATTGTAGAACTTTACGTTCCTTTAAAATCTGATCAAGACGTTCCACAATCTTAAATGTAGAACAGAAATTAAGTTAATTACCTGCCCTTCATTAAACCCTATTCTGGAGGATCATGGCTTTTCTCTCACGATCATTCACCGTTTGCCAAGTAGCTCCAGATTTACGGAGCTAAAAGTTTGCTGTCACCTCTTTCTGTTAGAAATAAAAGTTGCTCCCATAACATGATTTGTATTGCCCAGAGGTTATGACTACAGTATGAACATATAATTCGTATGTATGCTGTATCGTATTAAGATTTTTATACATGTAGAAGTTTTATATCATATTTAATGGCCAAATCACCAATTTTTTTAATGTATTTTAAATGAACATTCCATAACACTGAGTGAAATGATTCTGTTATATAAATCATAGTGAATACACAATGCAAAGAATAAACTGGGTTCAGAACAAGATATCATAACTTTTATCACAAAACAATCTCAAGACTTGACCATATTTTTATTAGAATTATTTTTGTTTGATTTGATTTATTTTTATTAGTTATTTTGAGTTGTTACCCAAATATAACAGTTTGATTTGAAAGTTTGTGGGAGGTTTTGGAATTAGTCTGATCAATACATATGCGTCCTCATACCAACAAAGCACATGATCCTTGTAAACAATGGGTTTGCATCTTGGCTGAGAGATGCTGCTTTCCATGGATCTAACTGCAATCTTAAATTAACTTAGATTAGCTTCCAAACAAAGTGTAGAAAGCGTCAAAATTTATTCTGTTAATTAAGCATGCTGATCTCTATGCATAACAGAAATTTGATCAAAGCAAAAGCAATGCACTAAATCGTTTCATGTTTGATATGACATTGAATAAATAGAGGGAAACACAGCAATTATTTACTTTTTGGATAATTTGGGGATGAAACCATATATGTGTACCAAGTTATCTCTTTCTAGCACTATGAGAAGCATACAGGAATTATTTTGATATTTGTATTTCACTGACTTACAAAGTAAGGAGAGAATGAAAGTAAAATTTAACAGATTAGGTTACCTTACTAAGCTCAATTTGTAATGAAAATCTAAGGCATGTAAAGATATTAAGCTAGAAAGTGATTTCACATTTGCTGTAGTTTCACAGAAATTTACAAGTTTTAGACTTTTGTTATAGTTTATCAGTGTATCAATTTAGAGCGTTCCACTACCATACAAAATACTTCAGAGTTTTAACCCTTTCGCGGCTACGAGTGCCGAGCGTCCTGCCTCCCCTGTGGCTGGGGCGAGCGGACCCACCGTGTGCCTGGCCGGCGGGCGGCTGAGTGGTCCGACAACCGCTGCAGGCTACGGTCGCTCTGGGCTAATCGCGCGTTCGTTTTATATTTTTGCGTACTGTTCCGACGGCGTTTGTACATTTATCATAGAGCCACAGGAATAATTCGGGGCTCGAATACCAATTGTCTAAATAAATGTTATGACCTTTGTTGAGGTATGGCAATAATAAACTAACAAAAACATCGCCTGATTTTCCGCAATCAGCATTTCCAGTTTCTATTTCCGTGGCGGCACCAGTATATACAATACCGTATAAGCCAGAATATAATTGGTTTGTACGTCACAAAGAACGAAAATTTTAATTCCGAAATGGCTATGTTTATTTGGTATGTACTGCTTGAAGCGGAGCCTTCCTTTAAACAGTAGCAGACTTTCGTCGATCACTAGATTCTCAAAGGGTACTACAGCTTCGCGGAGTTTATTTTTTGTGTGATCTACAATGAGACGTATTTTCACAAGGATATCTTGAGATGTGGTGGAATTGTCACTGAAGTGCAACAAACGCAGGATTAACTTGTACCGGTCCCTGGCCATTATGTTAGAAAATGTTGGTGTTTTAAGCAAAGAATCTTTCGACCAATATTCATTTACTTCTAACTTCTTATTTCTAGGCATAAGCAGAGAACACGCTAGGAAGCAATAAAATTCTGCTAGGTCTATATGCTTCCGGCGTGCTAATCTACTGGGTGCAGTCGTCATTTTTTCAGTAATAAATTTATAATAATTATTGATCTGTGTACAGATGGCAGAAACAAATTCCATGGACATGAAGTACAAAAAGAGATCTAAATGACTTGCTGACTCTTCGAAGTCTACTTCCAACCCGTTGAATGTGTTCACAAAACGGTGTCGTTTTATCACAGGATGATTCTCCGACCAGTCATACTTTCTTTTTCCCGACGAAGTTTCACTTACTTCATTTCCTTTTCCGTCTTCAGAGGAAGAATCTTCTGTTCATGATGTCGAGGATTCAGCATTACATCCAGACGTATCCAACTCTTCGTCGGAAGAAAGCTCTGAATTATCACTACAATCTTCGTCGCTACTATTCATGAGGATTTCCATGACTTCCATGTTCGATATACTGCGTCCCGACATGGCAGAGGCTACATATACGAACGCTGTCGTCTCACCAGAAGAAAAAACAGAACTGGCCGAATGTTAGACTCGTAAGCAGTAAGGGCCCAGGGGACGTGAAAACTAAAGTGTTTTCCTACAGAAAGTCGAGAGTATAACAGTGTTCTCAGAAATTCTCAGTATTCTCAGAAATGCAGTCAACAACAATTAGCCGTTTACCTGCTTCCGAGCTCGGGCGTATATGTATGCCGTTAGTCGTCAGGACTTCCCGCCTGCCGGGCATACATGTATGCCGTTAGCCGTCTGGTCTTCCCGTCCGCTGGGCATACATGTACACCCGTAGCCGTCTGGTCTTTCTAGCAGCAGGGCATACATGTATGCCCGTAGCCGTGAAAGGGTTAAAGATCATTAGTGTGCAACTAAGTGACACATTTTTGTAATTTTCATTTGAGTATGAACTAGAGGCAGCAAAATGTGTTTGCTACAATTGCTGATATCTTGTATTAGAAAAATGAGGAATGGATTATCTCGCTAAATGAAGAAATTGAGGTACAGTCCCAGACAGAATTCGCGAGAACCCTCGCCTTTCGGTTATACTTCGTTCTAGACACGAATACCGCATGGGACAGCATAACTGGTAGGTGGTACACCACATTCGTGATAAAATAGACCTCTCATACCCAGCACTTTACACAAGACTAAAAAAATGAGCCCGCACAGCAAGAAACTCGCAGACGCTCGGAGGCAAAGATCAGAGTTCTACTGTAAAAATAAACACGAATATCAACATATTAGTCATAATAATTATTGAAATAACCAAATCAATTGATTATAGAGAGATAATTTTTTTCGTAATGTTGATAATCATTGTGCAAATTTTTTCCTCGAATAAATAGTTGACAATTCGCTAACAAACGCAATTATATGGTGAATACCGAAAAGAATATCTAAATTAAGCATGGAAAACCAATCAGAGAGTTTAAATGGACCTAGTTACACACTCTAGCGCTGCAGCATTATAGAACTGTGTGTGTCAAATACACTCAAAGGTTTAGGGTAAGTAGAAAGAGCAATTACAAAAGAACTCTAATGGTAAACTATGTCACAAAACATAAATAAACTATTTCTAGAAAATTAAATGGTTCAGAATTTTAACGCCTTAATTTTGTTTTCAGTATACCATATTTAGAAGGTAAGCTTAAGGTAAGCATTCCTCCTGATAACCATTCATCCAGCTAAGCCGCTTTGTGTGATTATCCCGTGTACTGATGTATTTGGAAATGCTTTTCGCTCATACAATTGAAAGACGACATAAGACATACAACACCACCTACTTTAACACCCATTCCCCTGGCTGAAATCGCACCATTGACCAAGAGTCCCGGTAAAGCACAAGCCATCCCATTCGGAAGGACAGGGTTTGAAATCTTCATGCATTCATCCGTATTTTGATATCGCATGATCAATTGAAATCACTCCACGAGTGCTGGGATGATTCCGTGAAATGGTCATGGCTGAATTCCTTCCTGAACACGCCCTCCCCTTCAATTTCCTCTGTAAGGATTTCTTCGTCGACCAGCCCTAAAACAACACCGAACTAGAGACTCTCCACATGTGGATATAGCGCTCTGGTCCCTTCACTATCATGTTTGGCCGTTTAATAAGATAAATCCAACAATTAAAAGGTCCAAAACACACCACATCGAAGTATTTTTTTTTATTTGGGATAATATTCTTTGCTTCTCGCTTTAAATCTCATTGAGGTCATTAGATAGATAGATAGATAGATATGTTCACTTTGATCCCATGTGAGAATAATCTCGGGGATGTGGAACAGTACATACACTTATTAGTAATGTCAATATTACTATATAATTGATAATATTATTATATATTGACAACAAGTTAGCAACAACCCATTAGTATAACCAATATCTCCTGTAATCTACAAATACAATCCCGAGTTAATTAATACTTATTATGTGGAACAGTGTATACACTTGTTACCAGCATCTAATAACCAGTTATTTTCTTACCAACCAGTTACCATGTAAGGTTTCACTGTAATTTGTGACTACATATTATATTATGTTAGTTGCTATTTATGTGGAACAGTACACACACCTATTAGCAATATCAATTATATTACCAACAACTCATAAGCAGTCAATTACTTAAAAACCTGTTAATATGATAATTTTTCACAGCAGTTTTTGAGTGCATGCTATCCCATGTTAGTTACTATATATAAGTGAAATTTTGTAAACAGTGTAATTAGTTCATTTGTCAAGTTTCAACGGAAAGAAAAACCATATATCATTTTAGTAATTGTGGATAATTTTGTCACCTTCCCCTTCCATACACCATATATACTATTTTATCAGTCATTCTTAGTTACCAAATTCCAAGAAGAAAATTCTTTTACAGAGTAAAATGGGTTCTGAAGTAGAAACTCTTTCAGTTTGGACTTAAAGTAGTTGGGTTTTTGTAGATAACATTTAATTTCTGTTGGTAATACATTGAATAAGGAAGCTCCAGTAACTGTTAGCCCTTTCTGAACAATTGACAGTGATTTGTAATCCTTGTGAATATTATATTTATTCCTAGTATTATGGCTATGTATGTCAGCATTAAGATTGAAGTGTTCAGGATTTTCTACTACAAATGATAATACAGAGTATACATACTGTGCTGGCATTGTTAGAACACCCAGGTTTTTAAATAGATTTCTGTACGGTGTCTGTGGGTTTGCTCCACAAATAGTTCTTATAGCACGCTTTTGCAATTTAAATACCCTCTGTGCTTGTGACGAGTTTCCCCAGAATGAGATGCCATAAGTGAGCAGGGAATGAAAATATGCAAAATATACTAACTTTCTGGTTTCTATATTAGCTATTCTAGATATTACCCTCAGTGAAAATGTTGCAGAATTCAGTTTTTTAAGATGTTGTTGAATATGCTGTTTCCAGTTCAATTTGTTATCTATATATACACCCAGGAATTTTGTGAAACTGCTTTCATCGATTGCTTTTCCTTCTGACAATACATTATAGCTGTCCTTTGTTTTATTTTTTGTAACAAACTGAAGTAACTGTGTCTTTTCTACATTAAGTATTAGTTTGTTGGCATTAAACCACCTGTTAATTTTCTTTATAACTTCATTTGCTGTGTTTTCGAGGTTTTGTGCTGATGGGTCTTTCAAGGATATGCTAGTATCATCTGCAAAGAGCACCATGTGTTCATTATCACCTAGTATATGTGGGAGATCATTTATATAGATTAAGAACAGCAGAGGACCAAGAATTGAACCCTGAGGCACACCACATTTAACTATACCCCATTCTGAGTTTATAACATCTCCTGTATTAACATCTTTCAGTGATACACATTGCTTTCTATTTTCCAGGTATGATTTAAACCAATGTCCTGGCTTACCACTAACTCCATAGTGGTCTAATTTACCTAGTAGAATTTCATGATCAACACAGTCAAAAGCCTTAGCAAGATCACAGAATATACCTAGGGAATTTAATTTTTTATGCATTGATTCCAGTATGTTGTTTACAAAAGCAAAAATTGCTGAATCTGTTGAAACGCCTTGTCTAAAACCAAACTGTACTTTACTGAGTAGGTCATTTTTTTGTAAATGTGCATACACCCTTCTGTACATTGCTTTTTCAAAGATTTTTGAAAATGCTGGTAGAAGTGAAATGGGTCTGTAATTCTCAATTTTTGAGGTATCACCCTTTTTATAAAGCGGTTTGATTATTGACTTCTTGAGTGAGTCAGGGAAGATACCTTCTTCAAAAGAACTATTACAAATATGACTAATAACTCTACTAATGCTGGTGTTACATTGTTTTACTACATGGGTTGAAACCTCATCATAACCAAATGACTTTTTATTTTTGAGGGATTTAATAATTTTTTCAATTTCATTTTGACTGGTGGGAAATATAGACATAGGTGCTGTTTTTGGTGACAAGGATTTAAGTATTGCTATAGCATCCATATTCCCAATATATTTTCCTTTTATTTTTTCAGCAACTGTTAAGAAGTAGTTATTGGAAAGCATTTCCTACATAAGAGGGGTCAGTTACAAGCTTATCATTAATGCTTATAGATATAGGTTTATGTTCAAGGGATGATACAGTTGTTTCTCTTTTAATAATGTTCCAAACACTTTTTATCTTATTATCTGAACTACTAATCTCATCGTTTATGGCCAAACGTTTAGCTTCTTTTATTACTTTGGTTAAAATTCTACAGTAAGTTTTGTAATGTTGTCTGAGAAGCATATTATCAGTATTCCTAACTTTTACATACAATTCCCTTTTATGTCTGCAAGATGTTTTAATACCAACTGTAACCCAATTTTTATTTACTCGTTTTTGACCAATTGGAACTAGTTTTGTAGGGAGACACCTTTTGTAAATTTCTGAAAACCTTTGGTGAAAGTAATTGAATTTATTGTTTACCCCTTTTAATTTATAAACAGTGCTCCAGTCCTCATTGAGAAGTTCATCATTTAATATTTTTATTGAATTGTTCTTTAATGGCCTAACTCTGACAAATCCTTTCTTTTTGTTACATTCATTTCCCACAACATCCAAAATATTTATTTGAGCATTATGGTCTGACAAACCATTTTCCATTGGAACTGTTTCATATATTTCTAATTTATTGTGCTCTACAAAAATGTTATCAATAATGGTACTACTATCTTTTTGTGTTCTAGTTGGGAAATTTACAGTTTGATAGAGATTGAATGATCTAAGCATTCCTAGAAGATAATCTGTCTGGTTACATTCTACAGCAAAATTTATGTTGAAGTCTCCACAGAGGATAATTTCCCTTTTAGTACGTGATAAGTTTATTAGAACCGCCTCTAGTTTATTACAAAATTTACTGAAGTCTCCTGTGGGAGCCCTATAAACTGTCAGCACTATAAGATATTTGTTTTCTAATTCTAACTGTATTGCACAACATTCAAAATCTTTTTCTATACAGTATTTACTTACATCTAACGATTTTGTCTCGGTATTTTCGCTTACATATATTGCTGCACCACCCATTCTCATCTCTGACCTGCAATAACAAGAAGCTAATCTATATCCAATAAAAGGGAGGAGACCTATTTCAGAATTCTTCAGATGATGTTCTGTCAGACATACGATATTTATGTTAAGATTCAATGATTTTTGGGTTTCTTCTATAGATATTATGAACTCATCAAGTTTGCTTGAGATACCCCTAATGTTCTGATGGAACAAAGCTATTTTAGACTGACATTCTTTATTTTTTACTGTAATACCATTATGTACATTTCTTAAATAACTCTTCCTACTCTTGACATTTGGCCTAAAAAAGACTGAGTCCTACCACCAATTACCACTGGGATGGGGTTCACATCCAACCTGCCTCTCCTGATGTTATTGGCAATCAGTTGCGTTAGCTTCTGCTTGCCCCGAACATTCAGGTGGAGTCCATGGGAGGTATGGTCACTCCGTGTAATGCAAGAAACATCTATCAAACCAATGTGTGTTCGGTCAGCCTGACACAATGCACGCTTCAGATCTGCCTGTGTACGCTGTACATGACCACGCATCCAGGGTTGATCATAACGCCTGAACAGGTCAACAAAACCAACATTGGTGTGAGTGGTGTTTTTAGCAATGTTGTCAATGTCTGTTTCAACACAATAATTGAGATTTCTGGACAGACTGTTTCCAGGACCCCCAACTATAATTATATGATCCTCTTTAGTAAGATCTTTCCCCAGGCTTGAAATTTCATCCACAACATTGCCAATTTCTGCATTAGGCTTAAATATACTACACACCTGAACATCAGAGCCCGGCTTGACTGTAGCATTGCACTTAACCCCCTACCGTGACTACTTCCAAGCAATAACACCTTCTTGGATTTCTTTTTTCGAGCTTTGCACAATGTGTGCTTTTTTACAGCTTTGTTGCAATGAGACAGCCCTGCTGTGGTATCTGATACATCCTCAGTTAGATTCTCCAACACCCCAAAAGTATTGGAAACTTCCAACTGAAAATTTGTAGAATGCAGGTCCTGTTGTTTCATTCCAGTTTTGGCTGCAATCCACTGGAATTCCTTAACATTTAATGCTGCTTTTTCAGCCTTCAAAACATTGAGCTCTTTTGTTAATTCAGCCACTGTGGATTCGAGACAAGAGATCCTACTTTCTAGTTCCCTCTTTTCCTTGCTACTTTTGCAAGTCAAACAACTCCAAGGAGAGTATAAGTGCATTTTCAGCTTCCATGTAGCCACATTTCGGATGAAAACGAACTCCACAATCATTACAGCTGTTTCCCTGCTTTACAACCCTGCGACAGCCACCACACTTCATGCTCATTGAGATTTTAAACAAAACAAACTATGTGCCCTTGAAGCGAGTTGTGACTTAACCTATAAATACCTTTCCTTATTATGCAATATAATTTCCACAAGACACACCTTTCTCCGTTTACCACGCAAGCAAACCAATTTTAACAATAAACCTGTTAGTAACTGCTTGTTTCCTTCACTGATAGAAGATTAATTCCCTATAACGGTTATTAGTATAATGTAAACAACACACACGAGTTTTAAACTTGTCGAACCAACACCTTTTTGAACTATTTAATCTATGATACTTTTACTACACAGTGTTATTACACTCAAATTCGCTAAACACGCCACCAGACAAATATTTCTACACGTTATTTAATATTAAAAGTAATTTAAGAGAGCTGGTATCCGTTCACAACTTCCGCGAGTAAGAAACCAGTAGTATAGGACTGGGGGCAAGTAATCGAGAGGAAATTGGACATGTCCTTTTGAAGGAACAATACCGGCTTTCTCCTGGATTGATTTGGGGAAACTAACCAAAACGGTTACCTGGATGGCCAGATTGGGACTCTAACCCGCGACCTCCAGAAGCAGGATTAGAGTGTTACCACATACCCACCACATTCTTTTTATTTTTTTCTTCTTCATATCTTCGACGCCAATGTGATATGAATCCTGATAGTATTGGAAACTAGGATCAGGGTGAGAATTTCAGCCACGGCTTTTTGAAGGAACTTTTCCAGTTCTCAACTGGAGAGATTTACGAAAAGCATGGAACATTGAAATTGGATGCCCGACGAGGTTTGAATTCACGTCCTTCCAAATGCCAGGCACCAGTGTTACCTATAACCCATTTGGCTTGGAAGGCAGGAAGTAATACTTGACAGAAAATTTTAAATTAGAATCATTTTTAGTTTAGAAACAAAGAGAGATATGAAAGTTTTCCTACTTCCATCTTCCAGTTTTAAATTGTGGAACTACTAATTCACATTGCAGACGGATTTTTTATTTATTTACTTACTGTTCTTAATTATTATTATTACTACTAAAACTGTTGCTACTGTGTTAAAGTTAAGCTTGCCTTCTAAATATGGTATACTAAAAACAAAATGAAGGCTTTAAAATTTTGAACCATTTAATTTTCTAGAAATAATTTATTTATGTTTCGTGACGTAGTTTACCATTAGAGTTCTTTCATAATTGCTCATTCTACTTACCCTAAACTTTTGTGTGCATTTGACACACACAGTTCTATAATGCTGCAGTGCTAGAAAGTGTAACTACGTCCATTCAAACTCCCTGATTGGTTTTCCATGCTTAATTTAGATATTCTTTTCGGTATTCGCCATATAATTGCGTTTGTTAGCGAATTGTCAACTGTTTATTCGAGGAAAAAATTTGCACGACGATTATCAACATTACGAAAAAAATCCTCTCTATAATCAATTGATTTTGTTATTCCAATAATTATTATTACTAAAATGGTGATATTCGTGATTATTTTTACTGTATAACTTCAATCTTTGCCTCCAAGCGTCTGCGAGTTTTTTGCTGCGCGGGCTCATTTTTTAGTCTTGGGCAAAGTGCTGGGTATGAGAGGTCTATTTTATCATTAATTTAGTGTACCATATAACAGTTATGCTGTCTCATGCGGTGTTGATGTCTAGAACAAAACATAATCGAAAGGCGAGGGGTCTCGGGTGAATTCTGTCCCTGACTGTAAAAAATAGCCAAAATCACTAAAAGAACAGGTTGGCTTGATTTGGCATACAAACTGTCACATGCCCTTTAGCTACAGTTGAAGCAGTAGTTCAGCGCTGATCTTCATCCAAACCAGCTGCTACAGAATATTTTTGGTTCGTATTAAGAAGTTCCATATTATTTTTTGGATATCAAAATATTATAATTG
>JARYHS010006964.1:10021879-10044074 GCA_031002005.1 Vandiemenella viatica | reverse complement strand
TTTTAAACAAGTATGTTTAATGTTGATGCTAGTTGCCTTTCTAAGGTGAAACCTAGTTTTTAATGATTCATACATTTATTTTGAATAGCAGAGTAGTAGTAGTTTGCCCTTTTTCTAAATTATGGTTTTTGTTTTTGATTCCTGCGGCAGACTGGATTTTTTACAATCACCAGAATGGACCTATTCCTCTGAAGAAGCTTGACTGGCCTGAATGAAGGAACTCTTGGGCCTGTCATGTGGTAGGATGTGTGTTTGAAACATGGTCTGATTTTGGCCAGGCCATTCAGATTACAGTTTTCAGTGGTTTCTAAAAATTACTTCAGGTTAATCTTGTGCTGATTCCTTCAGATATGATTGGCTGAGTTCTTTCCCATTCACTGTTCACAATTCTTTCTCAATAAGCATTAAAGCTCCAGGGGGAAAAAGCTCATTGTTTGTAAATGTCTTTGGTTCCATTTCACCGAGATAAGCTATAATGTATTTGCTATATAACTTAACAAATAATTGAATGAGCACACTGAGCGAGCACTAATGTTCAGGCAGTTCATGTATGCTAAGCCCTGTCCAGATTTGGGTTTCCATTGTTCCTCAAAATTGCTTCAGGATGAATGTAATATTATTTCTTCATAAACACTATTACCAATTGCTTTATTCTATGATGACAGTTCTGTCCTAGTTCTAATAATCACATTTTGTGCAAGTTATGAAGCACTAACAATAAATTAACCTATATTATCTGGGATAAAGAATTCATTCATCTAATACTATAAGATAATTTTGCATTGCCTTTTATAAATCAGAAAGGCTACACAAGCAATCAGTAAGAGCTTTCTTTGTAACCCTTTATGGAATTATTTTCCTTTAGTTAGACCAGTATTATTAGATGATATTCTGCGCCGAACTAAAGTTTTATTTGACAAAGTGTTTGAGACTTTAATATTTGATGTTGTTTGCTTGTATTTATGTTTGGTTTGATGTCACCAGGTAATAAGGATCAGTAACTTTTTTAAAAAGAACTCTCAATATTTTTACTGTGGTTACACTTCCTGCCTGAATGTTTTGATTATCCTTTCTTTAAGTTATATCCATAGGTTATGTGTATATTATAATATATTTCTCATTAATTCCTTTTTTTAGAATATGCTGGAAGATACTGAACAAGAGAATTCAGAAATGAAACCTCTTCGGAGAGGTAAGCTGTTTCCTTGTTATTAAACAGTAAGCTGCTATTGTAGAACTTTACATTCCTTTAAAATCTGATCAAGACTTTCCACACTCTTAAATGTAGAACAGAAATTAAGTTAATTACCTGCCCTTCATTAAACCCTATTCTGGAGGATCATGGCTTTTCTCCCAGGATCATCCACCGTTTGCCAAGTAGCTCCAGATTTACGGAGCTAAAAGTTTGCTGTCACCTTTTTCTGTTAGGAATAAAAGTTGCTCCCATAACATGATTTGTATTGCCCAGAGGTTATGACTACAGTATGAATATATAATTCATATGTATGCTGTGTCGTATTAAGATGTTTATACATGTAGAAGTTTTATAATTTACTTTTCTAAAGTATATCATATTTAATGGCCAAATCACCAATTTTTTAATTTATTTTAAATGAACATTCCATAACACTGAGTGAAATAATTCTGTTATATAAATCTTGTGAATACACACTGCAGAGAATAAACTGGGTTCAGAACAAGATATCATAACTTTTATCACAAAACAACCTCAAGACTTGACCCTATTTTTATTAGAATTATTTTTATTTGATTTATTTTTATTAGTTATTTTGAGTTGTTACCCAAATATAACAGTTTGATTTGAAAATTTGTGGGAGGTTTTGGAATTAGTCTGATCAATACATATGCATCCTCGTACCTACAAAGCACATGATCCTTGTAAACAATGGGTTTGCATCTTGGCTGAGAGATGCTGCTTTCCATGGACCATGGTTTCCCCAAATCACTCCAGGTGAATGCCGGGATGCTTCCTTCAAAAGGCCATGGCCGAATTCCTTCCCATTCCTTGCCCCCCATCCTTTCCCGTCTCTAAAGACCTAGTTGTTATAGGAGAAGTTAAGCAGTTAAAAAAAAAAAAAAAAAAAAAAATCCATGGATTTAACTGCAATCTTAAATTAACTTAGATTTGCTTCCACACAAAGTGTAGAAAGTGTCAAAATTTATTCTGTTAAGTAAGCTTGCTGATCTCTATGCATAACAGAAATTTGATCAAAGCAAAATCAATGCACTAAATCATTTCATGTTTGATATGACATTGAATAAATAGAGGGAAACACAGCAATTATTTACTTTTTGGATAATTTGGGGATGAAATCATATACATGTACCAAGTTATCTGTTTCTAGCTCTGTGAGAAGCATACAGGAATTATTTTGATATTTGTTTTTCACTGACTTACAAAGTAAGGAGAGAATGAAAGTAAAATTTTACAGATTAGTTTACCTTACTAAGCTCAATTTATAATGAAAATCTAAGGCATGTAAAGATATTAAGCTAGAAAGTGATTTCACATTTGGTATAGTTTCACAGAAATTTACAAGTTTTAGACTTTTGTTATAGTTTATCAGTGTATCAATTTAGAGCTTTCCACAACCATACAAAATACTTCAGAGTTGTAAAGATCATTAGTGTGCTACTAAGTGACACATTTTTGAAATTTTCATTTGAGTATGAACTAGAGGCAGCAAAACTTAATGTGTTTGCTACAATTTCTGATATCTTGTATTAGAAAAATGAGGTATGGATTATCTCGCTAAATGAAGAAATTGAGGTACAGTCGCAGACAGAATTCGCAAGAACCCTCGCCTTTCGGTTATACTTCATTCTAGACACGAATACCGCATGGGACAGCATAACTGGTAGGTGGTACACCAAATTCGTGATAAAATAGACCTCTCATACCCAGCACTTTACCCAAGACTAAAAAAATGAGCCCGCACAGCAAAAAACTCGCAGATGCTCGGAGGCAAAGATCGGAGTTCTACTGTAAAAATAAACACGAATATCAACATATTAGTCATAATAATTATTGAAATAACCAAATCAATTTGTTATAGAGAGATGTTTTTTCGTAATGTTGATAATCATTGTGAAATTTTTTTCCTCGAATAAATAGTTGACAATTCGCTAACAATCGCAATTCTATGGCGAATACCGAAAAGAACATCTAAATAAAGCATAGAAAACCAATCAGAGAGTTTAAATGGACCTAGTTACACACTCTAGCGCTGCAGCATTATAGAACTGTGTGTGTCAAATACACACAAAGGTTTAGGGTAAGTAGAAAGAGCAATTACAAAAGAACTCTAATGGTAAACTATGACACAAAACATAAATAAAATATTTCTAGAAAATTAAATGGTTCAGAATTATAACGACTTAATTTTGTTTTCAGTATACCATATTTAGAAGGTAAGCTTAACTTTAATGCAGTAGCAACAGTTTTAGTAGTAATAATAATTAAGAACAGTAAGTAAATAAAAAAAATCCGACTGCAATGTGAATTAGTGGTCCCACATTTTAAATCTGGAAGATGGAAGTAGGAAAACCTTCATATCTGTCTTTGTTTCTAACTAAAACTGATTCTAATTTAAAATTTTCTGTCTAGCATAACTTCCTGCCTTCGAAGCCCAATGTGTTATAGGTAACACTGTTGCCTGGCATTCGGGAGGACGCGAATTCAGACCCCGTCGTGTATCCAATTTCAGTGTTCCATGCTTCTCGTAAATATCTCCAGTTGTGATCCAGAAATGTTGCTTCAAAAAGCCGTGGCTGCAATTCTAAACCGATCCTAGTTTCCAATACTATAAGGATTCCTATCACATTGGCGTGGAAGATATAAAGAAGAAGAAGAAAAAAAGAACGTAGATGGTATGTGGTAACACTCTGATCTGGCTTCTGGAAGTCGTGGATTCGAATCCCGATCTGGGCATCCAGGTAAGCATTTTAGTTGGTTTCCCCAATCACTCGTAACACTCTGATCTGGCTTCTGGAAGTCGTGGATTCGAATCCCGATCTGGGCATCCAGGTAAGCATTTTAGTTGGTTTCCCCAATCACTCCTTCAAAAGGCAATGGCCGATTTCCTTCCGATTACTTGCCTCCAGTTCTTTACTGCCTCTAATGACCTCGAAGCATTTGCAAATACATCAGTACACGGGATAATCACACAAAGCGGCTTAGCTGGATGAATGGTTATCAGGAGGAATGCCATTAAAATTTAAAGACTATTTTATTGATCCAAAAGGCAATTGAACCCCTTCAAAAATATAAATTTGGAAAGTAAGCGGACTGTAGCGAAGCTCTTTAGTGCACAGGGAGAGGTATTTAATTTCAGTTAAGTGTATAGGATTTAATCTCTTTAACATTATGGGTGGTAATTTCGTAAGAATAAAATCTTCCTGATGTCTTGATTCAGACGCAAGGAGGAAGTAACCAATCTGACAAATGTATCGAGGAAGTGTTTAATTACCAGTGGCTCTGGGGAAGTGAAGAACATCCGGGAACAAAGATTTACAAATACCTTAATAATGGAAGGAGGATTTACACAAGTGGTAGAGCAAAACACGAGGGGGCAAAATATTTTGGATATATTCCTAATAAAGCCCGATGATAACATCATGGGGTGTCTAGTACCGGAAGGAATAAGTGATCATGACGCAGTTCTGATGGATATTAGAGGATTCAGTGAACCAGCAGCCAAAACTGAAGGGGGAAATAGGTACTATTATAAAACAGCACAGATTTCAAATTTGAAGAGATATTTCAGAGAACGTTTCAGTAAATGGAAGGAAGGTACAAGTACAGTAGAGTCAAGGTGGGAAGAGTTCAAGGAGATAATAAGAAAGGGTGAAGAAAAATTCATCCCAAAATCAGAAAATAAAGAGAAGTAGAGAACCTGTGTACTATAATAGGGAAGTGAGGAGGTTAAAGCGGTTGGTACGAAGAGAACATAACAGAGTTAAGAGACAGCAGGGAAGTAGGGAATATTTGAAACAACTAAACAAGGACTTAATAACAGCAAAGAAAGTAGCTAAAGATGGGTTTATGAAGAGTATTGTCAGTGCAGGATGACCACTTACTGATGCATCTAGAAATTTCTATGGCTCTATCAGGAAACTGAGGGGAAGGGAGGGATGTAGAGATCGGTCTTCTAACTATAATCAAGTAACTTTATTAAAATGTTACATGAAGTTGCTTCTGTTACTTTCGGGAAATGGCTGTCACTGTATTTGTAGGTGCTCATAACTCAAAAATTGTCATATTTCGAGTGCAAATGGCCATATTCATAAACCTTATTATAGCTAACTCTACTGAATAAATGTTCTTCACTTCCCCAGAGCCACTGGTAAATAAACACTTCCTCGATACGTTTGTCAGATCGGTTACTTCCTCCATGCGACTGAATCAAGACATCAGGAAGATATTCTTCTCACGAAATTACCACGCATAATGTTAAAGAGATTAAATCCTATACACTTAACTGATATTAAATACCTCTCCCTGTGCACTAAGAGCTTCACTACAGTCCGCCTACTTTCGAAATTTATATTTTTGAAGGCGTTCAATTGCCTTTTGGTTCAATAAAATAGTCTTTAAATTTTAATGGCATTCCTCCCAATAACTATTCATCCAGTTAATCCGTTTTGTGTGATTATCCTGTGTACTGATGTATTTGAAATGCTTTTCGCTCATACAATTGAAAGACGACATAAGACATACAACACCACCTACTTTAACACCCTTGCCCCTTGCTGAAATCGCACCAGTGACCAAGAGTCCTGGTAAAGCTCAAGCCATCCCATTCGCAAGGACAGGGTTTGAAATCTTCATGCATTCATCCGTATTATTGATATCGCATGATCAATTGAAATCACTCCACGAGTGCTGGGATGATTCCTGTGAAATGGTCATGGCTGAATTCCTTCCTGAACATGCCCTTCCTCTTCAATTTCCTATGTAAAGATTTCCTTCGTCGACCAGCCCTAAAACAACACCGAACTAGAGACTCTCCACATGTGGATATAGCACTCTGGTCCCTTCACTATCATGTTTGGCCGTTGAATAAGATAAATCCAACAATTAAAAGGTCCAAAACACACCACATCAATGTAATTATTTTTATTTCGGATAATATTCTTTGCTTCTAGCTTTAAATCTCATTGAGGTCATTAGAGGCAGTATAGGACTGGGGGCAAGTAATCGAGAGGAAATTGGACATGTCCTTTTGAAGGAACAATACCGGCTTTCTCCTGGATTGATTTGGGGAAACTAACTAAAACGGTTACCTGGATGGCCAGATTGGGACTCGAACCCTGCGACCTCCAGAAGCAGGATTAGAGTGTTACCACATACCCACCACATTCTTTTTATTTTTTCTTCTTCATATCTTCGACGCCAATGTGATATGAATCCTGATAGTATTGGAAACTAGGATCGGGTGAGAATTTCAGCCACGGCTTTTTGAAGGAACTTTTCCAGTTCTCAACTGGAGAGATTTACGAAAAGCATGGAACATTGAAATTGGATGCCCGACGAGGTTTGAATTCACGTCCTTCCAAATGCCAGGCACCAGTGTTACCTATAACACATTTGGCTTGGAAGGCAGGAAGTAATGCTTGACAGAAAATTTTAAATTAGAATCATTTTTAGTTAGAAACAGAGAGATATGAAAGTTTTCCTACTTCCATCTTCCAGATTTAAATTGTGGAACCACTAATTCACATTGCAGGCGGATTTTTTTTATTTACTTACTGTTCTTAATTATTATTATTACTACTAAAACTGTTGCTACTGCGTTAAAGTTAAGCTTACCTTCTAAATATGGTATACTGAAAACAAAATTAAGGCTTTAAAATTTTGAACCATTTAATTTTCTAGAAATAGTTTATTTATGTTTCGTGACGTAGTTTACCATTAGAGTTCTTTCATAATTGCTCTTTCTACTTACCCTAAACCTTTGTGTGTATTTGACACACACAGTTCTATAATGCTGCAGTGCTAGAAAGTGTAACTACGTCCATTCAAACTCTCTGATTGGTTTTCCATGCTTAATTTAGATATTCTTTTCGGTATTCGCCATATAATTGCGTTTGTTAGCGAATTGTCAACTGTTTATTCGAGGAAAAAATTTGCACGATGATTATCAACATTACGAAAAAAATCCTCTCTATAATCAATTGATTTTGTTATTTCAATAATTATTATTACTAAAATGGTGATATTCGTGTTTATTTTTACTGTAGAACTTCAATCTTTGCCTCCGAGCGTCTGCGAGTTTTTTGCTGCGCGGGCTCATTTTTTAGTCTTGGGCAAAGTGCTGGGTATGAGAGGTCTATTTTATCATTAATTTAGTGTACCATATATCAGTTATGCTGTCTCATGCGGTATTGATGTCTAGAGCAAAACATAATCGAAAGGCGAGGGGTCTCGGGTGAATTCTGTCCCTGACTGTACAAAAATAGCCAAAATCACTAAAAGAACGGGTTGGCTTGATTTGGCATACAAACTGTCACATGCCCTTTAGCTACAGTTGAAGCAGTAGTTCAGTGCTGATCTTCATCCAAACCAGCTGTTACAGAATATTTTTGGTTCGTATTAAGAAGTTCCATATTATTTTTTGATATCAAAATATTATAATTGAAATATCTGTCGTTACAAGTAGGTCATTAGTGTGGTAGCTTCTATAAGTTGTTTACTTATCAGAGAAGAGGCGGTGGTGGGAGGTGGCTGGTAGTGTGGGTGCTTGTGTGTGTGTGTGTGTTCAGGTGGTGGGGAGTGATGTCACAGAGATTCTATGCCCACTCGGCTGGTGAGGGGCGGTGTGGAATATTGTACCTGTCTGGTGATACTGGTACTGTAGGGTGGCAGTAAACATACCGTTCGACTAAATAATTCAGAGTAAAACTGAGGATCAGTAAGAAATGCAGTGGCAATTATTTAAACCGTTGTTTTTTTACCAAGCATGCTGGGAGTGCGGTAATGCTCTCACCTTGCATTCAACATGATGTACGTTAGAATTCCAACCAGGCTATCTAGCTTTAGTTTTGCTTGGATTCTACAATCAGTCCCATCAAATGTGATGATGACCATAGCAGAATTCGTTCTCATTTCTTATGCCAGCCCTTTTTGTCTCTAATAACCACAACATGGATGATGCATGAAGCCATAAGCAAAGAAGTTTGTTTCTTTGCCATGTACCAGTAATCCAATTAATTATCACATTTGCACCTATAAACTTCAGTTCAAATGTACTAATGCTTGTTGTATGCTAGGTATCACACAGAGGCCTAATTCAACTCACTGTAATTTTGATCATCGAGTGCCCCGACCACAGATTTGATGCCAAAAGGCAATATAGTTATGAAAAGCTGTTACTTGTTGATGCTATTTGAACACTTTGATTTATGTCTACTCCATTTCTTTTAAATTCTTTTATAGCATCATACTTGAAATAGAGCAGATTAAATGTTTCACAATTTTTGTTACAAGACTATTTAATGGACTTCTGCATTGTTAAAAAAACTGTAGAAAGCTAGTTTTTACTACATGCTAGTAATTTAATATGTTAATTGATACACTGTTTGGCTTCCAGTGAGAGATGGTTCCTTGTGTAGCTTAATTTTTTTCTTACTTCGTGTATTTATAGCACAACTGTATTAATTCTCTTCCTGGTGTAAAGTGTCAAGAAATTTAGTATTTATTTTTTCTTTCTTACTGATTATTACGTATTAAAATCATCACTGAACATTCTTTAAATAGAATATATAAGTTTCCTGACTCTAAATTGTTTATTATTTTAATGTTCAATTACAAAACAATCTTGAGTTTGTTTTAGAGAAACTGAATATCCAAACAAATCTAAATTATTATTAATTTGGCTGAATGTATATAAAAGTTTTTTATGGATAACACAATAATTACTGTGCTTTAAATAGGGTCTATACACTGCGACTGTAATGTTTCTTGAGTGCCATTATACAAAGACTTAGTCCAGCATTTACTGATCAGGTTGACTGATTAGTCTAATGCGCCTAGATAAAAACTCAGTTCCTAAATGGGATCATGGATTCAAATCTCACACATGACAAATTCCAATGATTACATATTGGGTCTATAAAAAGCAACTGGTATATTTAGCAACATCATAGGGCTCCAAATAACACATAACTGGGGTATGGTATAAAAATTATCTGTAGTGTAGTGTCTTGATTTACCTTGGTATTTACATTACACTAATCTGCATTCAGTAACTAAATTTGCTTATATTTCTTCCTAATTGCATTTTTCATAGAGCAGCCTGATGGCTCAGTGGTTAATGTATTTGAGAATGTACATCGTTAATGAAACTGTCTCCAAAGACTCCAAGAAATTAAAATAAACTACTGATTTTTACTGTTCAGATATTCTCTTCATGTCATTCGGTCTGGTAGTATGACACACAAAAGTCATCAACTTGAGTCATCTGACTGACAGAACCACATACATTCACATCTATACCCACTTACACCAAACACATATATTCTCTAACTCACCCACATGTATCAACTTGCATGGGCAGTCTTCCACCAACATGTGTCAACATGCATATAAGCACCACTGACTAAAATGTACATGTGTAAGTCAACAGTCACTCACACTCCAAAATATCTCTCAAACATGCATCAAAACTCACATACAAGAAAGGAACTGAATGTCCTGCATAACATGGACCACTTCAATGCATATCCATTATGACCAACATACAGTACATTTCGATATTTGTTTACTTGTAAATATTATTTGCAGCATAACTTTTCAAGATGTGTAATGAACTCCAATTAAAAATAATTGTTTAAAATTTTGTTTATTTAATATATAATCTGATGTAGAGAACAGTCAATAGCTCTCCCTTGACAGTTTGGTTTTAGATATGTGTGGTTAATTTAGGGAAAAATAGAGTTACTCAATACAATTACTGTGCGTGTATTACTGTGATATAATTTCTTTCAATGCCTTGATAAAATATTTATTGTCAACCAGTACTATAGAAAGTGTCAGTAGACATATTAATATGCAAATATGTATATCACAGTTTCTTAGCATACATGAACTTTCAAATACTTTTTTCATTTTTAGCTTAGAGCTTTACACCATATCAACATCATGGTCATTAGAGCTAAGAAAGAATTGGGACAAGTAAGGAACTTGGCAATAACATTTCTGAAGGGGCTATCCCAGCATTATCCTTGACGGTTTTCATAAAACTATAGAGAACTGAAATCTAGATGGCTGTATGGATAATCAATCCTGTGTCCTCTTGAATGCTAAGCCAGTGTATTATTATTCACCAACCACCCTTGGTTTTCCCATATTACTAGAAATGAAATACTAAATATTTTCTGAATGACACTAGTATTTTTATTCATGACATCCACTGCTATTCTGTTGTCTTCTTGCTCTGGGCTTCAAAATTTTAATGCTTATCAATCTGAGAGCTTATGTGCCTATATGCCGGATTTGTGGAAATAGGTTTAGATTCAGTCTTCACATTGGATTTCTGAAATAAGTTCCTTAAAGTCATACCAATCTCATTCTAACAGATCTGCAACCCTCTCTGAGATAGCTAAATACTATGTTGCTGTTTTCAGTAATATTTAAAAATCCTTTTCTAGCAACAATAATACTTCACTGGCAAAGGCATTGAATCCTAGCAGTATTAGTATTATGAGAAGTATCTGTGTGCTATTTCTAGTCCTATATCCCTGCTTAATGGATCACAAATAGAGCCTTGGGTGTGTCCACTGACCAGATGCATAATGGTGGTCATTTTCTGATATCTCAAGTTACCTACAGGAATCCCAGAAAATAGGCTATGCTATCAAGATGTCCAAAAACTGATCACTGCCTAATACTGCATTTTACAATCGAGACTGGTGTGGTTATCTAGTAAGCTACTATGAAAAAAATCAATGGTATACTGATTTACATAAATATCTCAGAATTATTATTCATTTAATCTTTTATTCATATAGCTCATATCAATTTTAATCTATTTATTACAGTAAGAAATCTTAATATCTCTTCTCTATTTATTTTAGATCCTTTTTTAAAGGAACATCATTATTGGAACTTGCCTGTGCATTCTGTGCACAGACATTTGTATCATGGTGCTCTCTAACTAAACACATCTTCCACCATGTCTCAGCTATATCTGCCCCTTTATACATTTGTATACATTGCTCTCAAGTATTTAAAGATGAGGTGAAACTACAGATGCATAAATACAATATCAGAAATCAGAAAGCAGGTAAGGGTAGGAATTCTTATTTATATTAATGCTGCAACAATTTAAAAAAAATATGTTGTAAAAGGTTAATTTCTTGAGTCCAAAGTTTTGCACCAATACTGGAGTTAAATCCACCTAATCACCATCACTTTGAGCCAATAACTAATCCTACAAACAACAGTTAACAATTTGATATGCAGTTGTCTTAGTGAATATGATGTTTGCTGTTGTAAATGTGCTGTTACAAATGTAGACCCATCTGAAATATCTTCGAGAATAATGCAAAAGCAGCTTCTCCTCTGTCAGTTTTGATTAGTGACTCTCTACAACTACTAAAGTTTTTTCATATTACCATGTGTTCCATTGCAATTAAATTAAATTAAAATGTTTACTATGTCAGAAGGTGAGATGTGGTCATTTTATTTTATCTCTATTCTGTAGTCATTTTAAGATAGCTGTAAAAAGGTTATTTTCTGTAACTTCACTTTCTATAACTGACATTATGTCTGCATTATCCCATCACTTTAAGCAATTGACAAATTATTTGTGCTCTTATAAGCAACAATCTGAATTAAGTATTTGTCTTAATGGTTTTATGTATAAATGTTATACTATAATTTATTTTGATATATCTACAATTTATTCTGAAAATAACAAAGTATCTAGTTTTCAATAGAGATTCATTCGGCAGTGTGCTAATCAGTCTTCGTAACTCGAATACTCCACCGAGTGGGGCGGTGTAACGGTTAGCGTTCTTGCCTCGCATTCGGGAGGACGGCGGTTCGAATCCCCGTCCGGGCATCCAGATTTGGGTTTTCCATGGTTTCCCCAAATCACTCCAGGCAAATGCCGGGATGCTTCCTTCAAAAGGCCATGGCCGAATTCTTTCCCATTCCTTGCCCCCATCCTTTCCCGTCTCTGAAGACCTCGATGTTAAAAAGAGACGTAAAGCAGTTACAAAAAAAAAAAAATCTAATTCTCCATATGAAAGAAATTCTACTTGAGTAATAAGGTTGCTGTACGAGAGTTGTGTTTTTATAGAGAAGCTAAAATTATTGTTTGAAAGAAGCAGTACTCTGGCCTGTATGGATTATCAGTGTTAGTCTGTTGTTAATAATCTGAAAGTACTCCACCTGCAGTGTGCCTAGACTGAGTAGAAATTCATCTATGACTGAAGCCTTCAGGATTAATATTGTGATTTTGAGTATGACATACCATTTTCGACTGATGATATGTTGACCTGCATTTCAAGGCTGGTTCATTAGTTACTGAGTAATGAATTTTTTATTTATTTAAAAAAAATTGTTTTATATTATTCTCTAAAGTTGTTGTCAATAGGACCAGTATTATTTAGTAAGGTTTCACGGGACGTTATGTTCATATATTCAATGAAATTGTTCTTAATTGTAAGATAAGTGTAAAACTTTATGGACCATTTTTCTGTCATTTTTGATATACTTCTTAGAAGTAAGATTTATTATTTGTTTTAACATAGATTTTCTTATTTGTGATCTTACAAGTAATTTACTTTATAGATATATCACCATAATATGTTGTGTTGCAAATAAGTGTGTTTACTAAATGTTTCTTCAGTGACCAGTGTAATTTGTCAATAAATTTTTGACGAAATATCATTGACTTGTATTCCAATAGACTGCATGCTCTGGTGGCATCTTCCGCTACTATATCTAGTTAGATACCCCTTTAATTGTTGTTATTTTTTATCATGTTATATGCTTAAGGTTTAAATTCCTCCACCCATCTTCCCACTAATAAATTTTGATTTAAGTTCCTTCACCATTTTGGTAAATATTTCATAATTTCCCTTACCTACAAAAGAAAATTTTTCCCTCCCTTATACATGAAACTGAGTGCCAGTTTGTGCTCATAGTTGCCATTTCCTTTCCATATACTGCTCTTACTTGTACAGCCAATCTCTCTCCAAACTCTGGAGCCAACGTATGCCTTGTACACCCCCAGCAATCTCTTCACTCTCCTAGAAAGGACTCCCATTCCAGCTCCATTATCATATCAGTTACTGACTTGCTGCTGTAGTAATTTCCTTAAACAAATGCAGCTGCTTTCCTTTCATGCCCTCAAACTCCTATATTTAACACCCAAAATGTGGGTTCCAGACTATACCAATCAAGCAATGGTCTAAGCAAGTTCCTTAGAAGTATTTATTTCATTGAAGTTTTTTCGGGAAACAAAAAAAAAAAAATTAAAAACCACACATATTTCCCCATACACAATATTTCATGAATGTGAAAAAATAATTGTCTAATAAATATAAATATATTTGATGGCACTCTGTAGCTTGTAAATGTGAGCAGCCTGTACTCACATTGTCTGTTTACTCTGCTGTATTTTACTAAAATGACATTCTGAAACAAAATTATAGAGTCTCAATCATAGAAATTTTCTAAAGTCCGAATCAGGTTTTCTCCAAATCTTCTCAAGCAGCTAGTTTTTTCCCCATCAAATATGTTCTATTGCTTACTCTTCTGTATTGCTTGGATTGCAGGGTGAATGAAGTGATTCAGTGATCAGATCTCTGCATTCCAATAGCTGTCTGTCCACACATAGATTCAAAAATTTGTTTATCACATTTACTAGTCGATACATAAATATTTAATTACCTCCATATTTTTATTTATAGTGATTATTACTGACAACAGTTGTTCCTATATTTGCCATTTCATGTTATTAATTAGTTACTACAGTTGATAATTTAATCTAAATGTAATTTTGTTTAAAAAAAGTGTTGATACTATAACATTAATGTTATGCATGGAGAAATAACTCAAACTTCATGTTTTTGTATTCACATTTATAGTCATTATTAATATTAAACAGAATTTTCTATCAAAGTAACCATACACCTTACTGTATTGATTATTGTAGTTGGTTGGTCCTGTAGACATTGTTGATTTTCTTATGTGACTACCCAGTGGTTGGGTTCAGTTTCATTGAACTAATTTAATCTTATTGAGGTGTTAATTGTTTTAGAAATAGGCATACTCATTTTTTTACAAATTCTATATTTATAATAATATTTCATTAGCATTTACTTTAAAAAGCAATGGCATATAATTAGTGTTTTTCATTTTTTGTCACTTTTCTTTTTATTACTGAACAGAATTTGATTCTCGAATGCAAAGTTTGTAGTTGAGTTCACCAATAATTAGTGTAGCTATTTCTAAGAACTGTTCAGTATATTATCACAGCATATCACTATGGTTATTTTTGTGTTTCTAGGAGTTATTCTGATTGTCAAAGTAACATTCAGATCAACAAGCAGACACAATCTATAGCTGAACATCTAAGAACCAGTGCAGCAGTGTGTCAGACGATGTTTTGGGTGAATGCCAATTTATTTGTGAAGATTGTGGACATTTTTTTACAGATTATGGGAGATTAAAGAAACATCAGAGGATTCATTCAGGCAAACGTCCAATTTCTTGTGACATTTGTGGAAAATCGTTCACAGAGTCTGGGAATTTTAAGAATCATTATAGGATTCATTTAGGCGAACGCCCATTTTCTTGTGAAATTTGTGGAAAATCTTTTACACAGTCTGGGAGTCTTAAGAGTCATCAGAGGATTCATTCAGGTGAACGCCCATTTCTTGTGAACATTGTGGAAAATCTTTTACACAATCTGGGAATCTGAAGAAACATCAGAGGATTCATTCAGGCGAACGTCAATTTTCATGTGAAGTTTGTGGAAAAGCTTTTATAGAGTATGGGAAACTTAAGAAACATCAGAGTATTCATTCAGCCAAACGCCTGTTTTCATGTGAAGATTGCGGAAAATCTTTTATACAGTCTAGGAAACTACAGGATCATCAGAGGATTCATTTAGGTGAACGCCCATTTTCATGCGAACTTTGTAGAAAGTCTTTTAATTTGCTAGCAAAACTTAAGAAACATCAGAGGATTCATTCAGGTGTACGCCCATTTTCTTGTGAAATTTGTGGGAAATCTTTTACAGAGTCTGGGAATTTTAAGAATCATTATAGAATTCATTTAGGCGAAAGACCATTTTCTTGTGAAGTTTGCGGAAAATCTTTTACACAGTCTGGGAGTCTTAAGAATCATAAGAGGATTCATTCAGGCGAACGACCATTTTCGTGTGAAGTTTGTGGAAAATCTTTTACACAGTTTGGGAATCTTATGAAACATCAGATGATTCATTCAGGCGAACGCCCATTTTCATGTGAAGTTTGTGGAAAAGCTTTTATAGAGGCTGGGAAACTTAAGTATCATCAGAGGCTTCATTCAGCTGAACACCCATTTTCTTGTGATGTTTGTGGAAAATCTTTTACTCAGTCTCGAAATCTTAAGAATCATCAAAGGATTCATTGATGTGAACGCCCGTTTTTGTGAATTTTGTAGAAAATCTGTTAAAGAGCTATCAAAACTTGAGAATCGTCACAGGATTCATTCAGTCGTCACCCATATTCTTGTTAAGTTGGTGGAAAATCGTTAAACGACTCTGGGAAACGTAAGCGCCATCAGAAGATTCATTCAGGTGAACGCCCATTTTTCTGAGAGGTTCATGGAAATTTATTTTCACTGTCTGCTATTCTCAAAGTGCATAAACGAATTGTGGCGTATGTGGAAAAAGTTTTGCTGACTTATGTATCCTTTTAAACCATGAGAATATTAATTTAGGCTAATTCTTTTTTGTGTATAGTTATGGAGATTCTGTTGTACAGTCTATATGTTTCAAGAGTAATTAGTGGATTCTTGCAGATAAATACCCATAGTGTTCCTAAGATTTGGAAATTTGTTACAGAATCTGACAATAAGAAAGTACATCAAAAAGTTTAAGTTACAGGAATAGCCATTTTGTAGTTATATTTGTAGAATATCTTTTATGGAGTCTGGGCATATTTTAAGTCGCTAGAGAATTAATAAGTGTGATTTTCGAGTTTTGTGTAAGATTTGTGATAAACATTTTATGTTGTCTATGGATGTTACAAGTCTTTGGATAGTTATTCGGTTGATTTTCCTTCTTACAGAATATTTTGTTATTTTCCCTATAAATCTTTTCAGCAAAGCTGCAAAATAGAGATATTTATTATTTTGTGCTTTAATAAATTCAGTGTAATAACTGAATCAAACTATAGCACTGATGATTTTACTTACAATGTGTATTAACAGTAACGTGTTCTAGAGTGTAAACAACTGTTGTGTTTGGGATGTTGGAGGAGTGCAGTATGACAGGTATTAAATTGATCCTTACTTTTAATACAGATAATATAAACATCTAAGTTGTTTGTAATGTATTGAAAATTTACTTAACTCACTTGGAAAATTTTATTTTTTTATATTATCAATAAGACATATTAGTGTGTTGATTGTTTAATATAAAATGTAGGACAGTTTACTAAAATGTATTTAGATTGATTATTATATATTTGTAGGTTTATCAACTATTATTGGAATACAAAAATAGCCTCAGTGGGTTATATATTCCACAGTAGTTGGTTGTAAAATAAATTTATTTGACTATTAAACTGGTGTTTGTTTATTCTTTTTCACATTTCATATAATTATTATCTTTTACCCAAGAGTATAGAAATTGTTGTAGCAATGCCTTACTCTAAACTGCATCTGAGTATCCTTGCCTCCCAGGACGTTTTTGACTGTCCATAAGGGACCATGCATATACTTTGTTACTCTTTTATTGCATCACCCAATGTGTGGAACAACAAGTTTTCTGTTGACAGTTAATAATGTTTTTCATTGTTGGCTTATCTTGAAAATTATTGGGTTTATAATGAACGTGACTGATATTTGCATTATATATTCTTTGGTATTACAAATATTCTGAACCACATGGTGATGATAACCACTTCAGAAAATGACAAATTATTTTTAAAAAAATCTTTAATAGGTTCAGCTGAGGGATTCTTTTCTTGAGATTTTGCAGAAAAATATTTTTATTACCTCATTCATAATTTTGATTAATTGATCAAGTGGCAGAAACTATATTTGCGATATAAAAGAAGTTAAGAGTAGCATCATTTTTAGTTATAGGTGTTTTTTTTTATTATTATTCCTGATGTTTTGTCACCTTTCTCTCTACATTACCAGAGAATTATTCATTGTCCTGTTTATAAGACTTCTATAACTCAATGATTCCATTTTAAAGATTTAAAAAATGGTGGAAAACATTTCTGTGTACTATATAGTGCTATATCACATCAATTTCATACTTTAAACTAAATATAATGTTTTAACGAGCACTAGAATTAAAGATTCCCTAATGGTCACTTAACTGGTCAAGAAGATTTCATCAACAAGCAGTGTGATGACCATTTTACAATCCTAATATAGCCAATGCGAATTTATTCTGGGTGAGGGTTAGTGGCGGGAATCTTGTGAGACATCTACAATTTGAGCCTAGCTATCATGTGCCTAATGCTTTTGACATATGGTTCTGGCTGGCAGGTGTCAGTTATTTTAAACTGGGTCATCCTAGAATTATGGTGCTATAGGTATATTTTGTACCTAAAATACAGCTATAATTAAATTAAGGGAAAAAATATCTGCATGCAATTGTGTATTTTATAACCCATCTTAACTGCCCCAAATAGAGTAAAAAATTTCACTGTTCAGTTTCGACCCCTTCCCACTATATATGCCAGTGCAGTTGTCTACCTAATCCCTCTCCCCTCTCCGACCCAACTACATACTTTATGGATGCTCCCTAAATTATTGAGAAAGGCCACTCTCATATCTAGTGTTACAAATACAGAGTAAACATAATGTAAAGCCTAAAGAATATTATTTTCTTCATTGGAGGAAGTATTATTGACATGTATAGAACCATCAATATAAATGTAAAGAATAGTAGAAAACAGTGCTTCATTTCACAAAACATAGCACAATATTATTTAATCTTTATATCTATTTTGCTTTGCTGACACAAGTTTGAAATATTACAGCCACCAAGATAAATACAATTATAGGCATATGAAGCAAGGATAGATGTTCTGGGAGTTATGAACATCCAGGGATATATAAGTGTTCACATATTATTAAGTTCTGTGCTCACCTTTGACCAAATATCAATAGAGTAATAGAAAAAAATTGTGTTGTCTTGCCATAGCACAATACGAAATTACTGAGCACGGTCCATGAGTGGTAAAGCTCTGTCCTTGCATTCAGGTGGACACAGATTTGAATCCAAATTCCGCGTTCCAGATTTGTATTTTCCCCAAATCATTGCAGCTGAATGCTGAGGTGGTTCCTTCAAATGGCTATTACCGAATTCCATCCTGTATATTGTTCCAATTTTTTCCAGCCACTAATAACCTCAGTATTGATTGGGTATAAACCTAAAATCAAACTGAAGAAATTACTGGCTGATTCACTGTGATAATATTTCATAGTTTGCGATGTACAGCTTTATAAAATCATGGTCCAAGTTACAGGGTTATATTTTAAAATAGTAGTGCAGAAAAAGTTGTAAAATAATAGAAAATAACCGTGCATTGAAATAACTTTATGTAATAACTGCCAGCAAATGACAACAAAAGTCTTATGTGAATGATAGAGGCAAAGTAGTAGTTTTTTATTTTTAAATAACATCAAAACATTTCTCTGCTAATGAAAGGAGAGCAATTTTCAAAAATTTTGCACAGAACTTGTTACAAAAGCTATTTTCGGCAGGTATCTACAAATTTAAATATCTGTTTTATATACTTATTATGACTGTATCTCTTAATGAACATTAAAGTTTACTTTAAAGAGTATCAATACAGGTATTATATTTGTATTTTAATTCCTGTTACAATCCTTTACATTGCTGTGTATCTTGCTGGGAACATGGTAGCAAATATGATTCTTTTTACAAATTTTTAATAAAACATTTAACCACTTTTGTCCAACTGTCATAAAAAAGATAAACTATATAACCACAATTAAATTACCATCAATTGATATAGTGATGCATGAAAAACTGAAATATATGTCGCATTTGTACCAATCATCAGGTTTTGCCTACTACAAAATATGTACAAATATTTCAATATAAACTACAGAATCTTAAAGCTGGAATTTATATAGAAAAAAATAATTGTGTCAAATAACATTGGAAAGATCAGTTGGGGCCTTATAAATGAATGTAAGATAGGACAAGCAGGAGCTGGAGAACATTAAATACAAACTGAAATGTAGTAGAACTTTAGTAATATGTTTAATAATTTCTTTCTAAATGTAGGAGAAGCTATGAATAGTAACAGAAGAAGAATTAGTATTATAAATAATTTAAGAAATAAACATTCTAATGTGTATGATGGTATAACTACATGTGTATTGAAGCAGTGTAAGAAAGTCCTTGCAAAGCAACTGGCATTTCTTTATAAATGGAGAATTTCCAAATTGTATTAAAATCAGCATAGTAGGCCTAAAAAAGGCAATAAGAGAGATATTGGTACTATATACCTATTACTCTGACTTCCATTCTGAACAAATTATATGGAAAAGTTATATTAGTGATACTAAATAACTTCATATATCAAAACAGAATTATTAGCTCATTCCAATTCGGATATTGGAAGGAGCCATCCACTTCTATTGCTGCCATTCAGTTTGTACATGCAGTTGTGTTGATATCCATATATTACTTTGCAGATTAGAATTTTTTTTATGGCATTTGGCAACTGAGGCCATACAGCCAGCTCAATGTAATTATTATAGCTTTCAGTGTATAAGTCGTCATCCAGTATATATATTGTATTTTTCCAATGTATGGATTGCCACAGGATGGACAGGACATTCACACAGACACACAACACTTAAACATCCATGCCCGCGGCCGGATTCGAACTGGCGGCCTTCGGCACGCGGAGCTAGCACTCCAGCCCCCATGCTACCAAGGCCGGCGATTAGAAAATTAGAGGATTAGCTAATAGACTACTGTCATTTTACCTCAAAAATTTATTTTAAAAATGGTGAATCAGTAAGTAAGATGAAATAAATAATTGGGATGGTTAGATGTGTTGTTCCTCAGGGATCTGTACCTGGTCCTTGTCTATTTTTTCAGTATATGAAAGTAGAATTATATTATATACAGATGACACTACTATAATTTGTTGAGATAACAATGATTCCCCATTGGAGAAAACTGCTACTATAACCTAAAATGAGTTATAAAATTAAATTGGTATCAATATATTAATTTGTTTTAAAAGTAACTTATTTTGTAAAATTTGAACTAAAATATTGTGATATGAATAATAACTTAAGATTAATGGATAGTGAAGGAAGCATTGATGAAATATCTGAGCATAAGTTCCTAGGAGTATATGTTGACAAAATTCTTAACTCGGATCAACATGTAGATTCTGTCTGTACAAAAATAAGGGAATTTTTCTAATCAATCAGTTATCTAAAATTTTGAATAGCAGTGTTCTAAAAATTGCATACTATAGAATAATTTTTCCACATATCCTGAATTGTCTTAAAGTCTGTGAATAAATTCAAAGCTGTAATAAAACATTATTTATGTACTAAGGTATTATACAAACATGATCAATTGTAAACTATATATGAGTGTACATTTTTGGAATGTACTGTATTTATGATTCAATTTAATTTGTGTGACTATAAAGTCTTGACTTTGCTAAAAACTTGTATTCTCAAGCATTTTGGCAAAAAATATTATTGTATTATATACAAGAATTTCTCTACTAATTTTACAAATTTTTCATCTTACAGAATTTACAATCAACACAGTTAACAAGTAGTCATTTGGGTACTCCTAACTGAATCATGATTACTTATTTCCACCGAAGATAATAACTAATACCCTAAGTAAGAATATATCAACTTCAAACCCTAAAATATGTATCAGTATACTCTCTACTTTGAGATGAGCTTGGGCAAAAATAGATTGCCAGACTTGTTGTTTGCATCGTTATTGACAGTGACGAGAGAAAACTCAAATTTCACGACCTTTGCGGAAAGGTCTGAAATAAGTAAAGATACTTAGTGGGACTAAATAAGATTAGCTAGCATCTCAACAAGCGCAGGTGTTGCTTTTTAATACAAACGAGGTTTCCACAAGATGTAATACATGTCTATTATAGAGTAAGAGACCATTACTTACTGCAAAATACGAGATGTGAGCGATTTTAGAATCATAACGATGTATCTCAAACTCCACTTCTGATCACTCAATTTATTTTCCCTGTCAATTAAACACAAATGTATTTCGAAGTTTCTTGCTTTTTTAAGTTAAGGAAACTACCTTTAGGAAATGTTGATAGGATTAGCAAGTTGCGCAGATATTTTCTCTGGTATAAACGGTATTCATTAAGAAATAACTGTTGTCCCTGTTTATAGTGTTGCACATTGGGATAGGTTCTGGTCCAAACTCAACTCTGCCTTACCCAGTCTCTGGTTTGTAATAAAGTTAACCTTTGAATTGTTTCTTGTAGTTGTCTGTTATACACTTGGATTCTGAAGTCTTTTTTGTCTACTTCAAGCATCTTTCTCAATTTCTTCCTACATCTTGCCGTTTGTACTGCATTCCTTATCCTTCTATAAGGAGTTTTCCTTTCATTGTTTTTTATATGCATCGTTTCTTCTGTCTCATTTGTTCTTTAGTGCATGTGTTGTATTAAATAACTACAACTAGTTCATTTTGATTTAACGATACCCACACAATGGCGTAAAACTGCAGCACAACAGCCCCAACAGATCTTTTGAATTATAGGTCAGATGAATGTGTAGAGCTATGTGAGAGAACTTATGTTTTTTTTTTCCTCCTTATGCCTTATGCCTGATCGACGTCGAGGTCATTAGAGGTGGGAAAGACTGGTGACAAGGAACGATAAGGACTTTGGCCATGGCCTTTTGAAGGAAGCATCCCGGCATTTGCATGGAGTGATT
>JARYHS010006964.1:9975886-10020879 GCA_031002005.1 Vandiemenella viatica | reverse complement strand
TCAAGATGTATTCAATAAAGAATCTGAAATACATGCGCCACAAACAGGAATAGTACCCGAGATGAAGATAAAGCTGTTCATATTCTTCGCACGGAATACAGGAACGTGTCCACTGGGCAGCTCCGGCAGTGGAAGGGGCCGCTGATACTGGTCACGCTGTGTGTGTGTGTGTGTGTGTGTGGGTGGTGCAGCAGGTATTGAGCCATACAAGTAGTGTTCCACTGTCCGATTGATCGCTCACGCCAGAGCCAGGGCGCGAGTCTACGTCTCACCGCAGACAGTGACGGGATTCCTGCAACTATGAAGTGATTGTCTATGGTTTCTTCGTCGTCCCAACTATAACAGAACGATAATTGTGGCTCTCTGAACAAATTGGTTGATTTTATACAGGCCTGATATAATCCATCGTTTCAGTTTCGCAAAATTTATGTTCAGTTGGTTGACTGCGCGGTTATATTTTTAACTTATATGCATAGCAGACAAACATAATTTTTAACAACAGATCTAATCAATAGACGCAAAAAAAAGACATTTCGTAATCATCGTAGATACATTGCGCCTTATTTTGTTCGGAGACTCTTGGCAGTCATTAACAGTGATTGAGGCCTCGAGTGACAGTGCTGCACTGGCGGCAACTAGTGGCAGAGTGCGGAACTACGCAGTCTCTTTATCTGTGACCAGGTTTGCTATAGTAAAATTCTGTTTATTGCAACACTAATGAATTGAATTCGCGATTTTCTGTTCTGCCATTCATACGTTTTATTTTATATATATATATTTAGGTCACTAAGTAAATTATTTCTTAAGAAATAGTCCCCACAGCAGTTATAGTAGGTACAGTCCCCTAAAGAGAAGGAGTAGTTGGTTATTCTGTATCCTGGTACAGTCTGGTTGTGTGTCGATGTTTTGTTCGCTGTTCCACGCACTGTGCAGGCGACGCAGCCTAGCGGCCACTCCTCGCCTAACGACAGGGAACGTGCTGCCATCTACACGCGAACTGGGTAAGCTCTGTGAAACAACGAGTTGGGTAGTCGATAAGGAACATAATGCATGAGGCTCTCCAGTTGACTGTGCAAAACCTCCGACAGGCGGTAGACCACTGAGCAGTATTCTAGACAATGATTTGAAATTGATATTTGCATAGGGAAGGACTCGTTAGCATCTGTTACCAACCAATAGTACGAGAGCAGGTAAACCAATTTATTTATGTTATTTTTTCCTGTATTCCTCTGCAGTTCTTTCCTTCGACTGTTCCCACCACGAATAGATTAACTAATCCAGTACGTCTCAAAATATTACGCCAGGGAATTGATTTTACGAGAGTAAATTAGAAGCTGCCACTTCTTACAGTACCAGAACTGGAAGAAAGTGTTCCACGTCTGAAATGCTACTTTTGATGAAAATTTTGTTTTGTGTTTAAATTAATTTTGGAATGCTTAAACTCATGCTAAACGACGAGATATTACAATATTTGATCAGAAACGTATTTAAATTGTTAGTCAAGATAAATCAAAGTTTTCAGGTGTTTGATGCCAAAATATAAATGAATCAGTATTGTTAACAATCACATTATTGATGTTTGTTAAATGTGATTCGTGCTTACGTGAATTTTCTTTTTGTTGGTACAGATCAGCAATGCAGCAGACGGATGAGGCGATGTTGAGCGCTTTCGCAAAGGAGGAAGTGGTTTCCAGACCTATGTCCCTGTTTCCTGAGGTCCTGGACAAACTTCTGGAGGCGGGTACTATCAGCTGCACCGAGCTGGAGGTTATAAAGCGCCAGGCTGGAGGCTCCAGAGATAGCTCGCCCTGTCATGCGTGCGCTGTGTCGGGCGGGACACCTGCACCTGCTGCGGATGGCGCTGCGGCACCGGCCGGAACTGGCCAGCGAGGCAGTCGACGACGCGTCGTCGACGCCGCTGCACGTGGCCTCGAGGCACGGCCAGCCCGCCGCCGTGCGGATGCTGCTGGACGCGGGGGCGGACCTGGAGGCGGCGAGAGAGAGTGACGGGTGGACTGCGCTGCACGAGGCGGCGGCGGGCCCGTCGTGGCGGGAGTGCTACTGAGGGCCGGGGCCCAGGCGGAGTGCAGGTACACAGAGGGCAGGACTCCACTACAGCTGGCGGCGGCGGCGGGACACGCGGCTACAGAGCAGCTACTGTGCTCGGTGGGGGCGGACACCACTGTGGGGGAGCGGGACTGGGACAAGAGGCCGCTGCTGCTGGCGGCGGACACGGGCAGCGTGCGCACTGTCAGGGCGCTGCTGGGGGCGGGCGCCGGGGGCGGCACCGACCAGCGGGGGCGGATTGCGCTGCTGTGGGCGGCAGAGCAGAGCAGGGCAGGAGCAGAGCCGTCACCACGCTGGCGGGGGCGGACGTCAACGGGAGAGGTGAAGGCGAGTGGACGCCGCTGCGCTGTGTGGCACGGCGCTGTGACGAGGAGGCGGTGAGAGCGCTGCTGGCGGCCAGCGCGGTCTCCACTGCCAGAGACTACAGGGGAGCACTGCGCTGCATGTGGCGGCAGAGCGAGGCCGTGTGGAGGTTGCGCGGCTGCTGCTGGAGACCACAGAAGTCAACGTGAGGAACGATGTTGGCTGGACTCCGCTGTACTATGCAGCCCAGTGGGACAACTACGCCGTGGTGAGAGCGCTGCTGGAGGCTGGGGCGGACAGGAAGGCGAGGGACAAGAGGGACGGACGGCGCACGACCTGAGCAGAGACAGAGAGCTGAGGGAGCTGCTCAAGTAGTTACAGTGCGTCATCTAACAGACACTGAAAATTAAATGAGTTTCCAAATATGCGGTATTGTGTTTAAAGCTGATACATCGCTTTAGACCATCCACTGAATCAATACCAGGCAATTAAAAAATCTACTCTCCCAAAACAATGATAATATTTATTCCTTACATAGCAAAAGTAAAAAATTATGCAGCAGAATTAAACCCCATGGCCGAATTCCACACCGTTCCATCACCTCGACTTCGAGCCAGATTCAAATATCTAAGCAAAAATAAAATAACAAAACAAGTCTATGTACCGGTTTGCCTAAAAATTAATGCAACAAACTACATGCCACAGCTCGTGTGGTACTTATCCTCATGTATGCAGTGATTTTGGTGCTGTGTTGTTCTGTTTATATCCCTCATTTCTACTTAACTTATATGACTGCTCTTACAAGATGCCTCAGTGATAGACCGACAGTATTTTAGTGTAGTTACCTAGCATTGTGGTTAGTAGTAAAGGCACAGTACCTGAAACTGGGAACATCAGCAGTGAAGTTGCCAAACATTCTATCGAGTTGCTCTTTAGCCTCTCTTAGCCATCAGGGTGTATAACAGCAATACACATTCACGTTCTCTTTATTTAAGTTAATAATAAATTATCAATGTATTAAGGCCACCCCACTATCTAGTATATTTTATTCTTCCCTGCCTGTACTTCGGAAAAAAATCGAAAAACTTACCAGGTTTTCCTCTCGTCATTACATATGAACCTGTAATGCTTTATCAGAGAGAGAGAGAGAAAGAAGCTTGACCTGGATTGATTTGTGGAACTATGGAAAACATAAACCTTGATGTCTGGATGGGGATTCGAACCCGCATCCTACCGAATGCGAGGCCATAGCGTTACCGCTCACCACCACACTCAGTCTTAACTGTTAAACGTCCCATAAACAGAACACGACTAAAAAAATCTCTCAATTATGATCTGTGTTTATAAGTATTATGCAAAGATACTGTCTTCATATTTCTGCTTTTTCGCCTTATAAAGTTCCTAAATTTGATTTATTGCATTCTTGCAGAAAGTTTTAGATTATAAATGCTCAGTCATTCTGTATCAAAGTTGTTTTATCTTTCGACAAGGCTTACAGTATCTCAGCTTCATTAATAAAATGAGCTGTTTGTGACTTAATAAATATTTTTCATTTCACAAAATTTTACTTTCCTGCAGTATCTAAATAATTGACTGATTGCTCCATTAGTTTCTTTATAATTGAATCCAGTGAGACTGCAATGCTGAAGCTATAACTCACAACAGCTAGCGGGGGGTGAGCACGCTGAATACAGCAGCCACCACGCTGTCTATCAGGAAAACAGAGAATCTCACTTAAAGGCTACAACTGCCCTAGCTTAACATAGGCGTTATATTTAGCGCACTCAGAGGTATTGATTTTTCAATAAAAAATGTGATTAAACCTCTACTCTATCTTTCGAGTTAATGTACGTAGTATAGCGTAAGACAGGTTACTTTGCACCACTTTTTTGTTGTTTTTTTATATGAACACTATTATGCTCTATAATTTTTAAGATCTAATATTTTATGCATACATTCTTTCCGAAGACCGTTGAAGCATTGAACAAAATCCCAGATTTCTTATTTCGTAATTTTATTTTTTATAGAAATTAAAATATTGGGGAGGATACTTGCACCACATGGGGAATTGCAAGGAATTAAATAAGAGGAATGAATGTGGAGCATAGTATTCATATAGTAAGGTTACTTTGGACCATAATAACTAATACAAAATATTTGATACAAATGAACTATTTTATTTATAATTTTAGTTGTAGTTTTATAACCAGACAAAAGTCACAATCAAGAGATTTTTTATAACTTATGAATTTTTATTATACAAAAATTAGTGATAGTGAAACACATTCATTTAACTCTGGTACATTAAAGTAACCGCGTTAATGGACCCCAGGACATCAAACCACTTGTAATTTAAAATGTCATCAGCAGTTAGCCATTTCCAGGATCTTTCTATTTTTAGCTTTCAAGATGTCACTGCTGCATCTTGAGTCAAATTAATTATGTTCCCAGGAAATAGTTAATTTTCATATTTGAAAATAACAAACTGTCCAGTCTCTTTTTTCACTGGTTGCCACCTCTGTTTGCTCTCTGAACCTTCCTCATTTGCTGATAAATCAAAACCAGTGGATGAACTGGAATTGTGAAGTGAAATGAGAGCATTCATTTCCGACTCATACAAATCAATAGCACGATATCCTTTATGTTTTGGAGTGGGAGCTTGTTTATTCCTATTGCATCCCTATCTGCCGATGTTTGTGCTACAACTTAAACTGGAACGTTGTTTTCACGTGCGATACTTTTTCCTGCTCTATTGCATTCGGGAGGACGACGGTTTGAATTCCCGTCTGGGCATCTAGATTTGGGTTTTCCATGGTTTCCCCAAATCACTCCATGCAAATTCTGGGATGCTTCCTTCCATAGGCCATGTCCAAAGTCCTTATCGTTCCTTGTCACCAGTCTTTCCCACCTCTAATGACCTCAACGTCGATCAGGCATAAAGACATAAGAAAAAAGAAGATAAAAAACCATAAGTTCTCTGCACATAGCTCTACACATTCATCTGACCTATAATTCAAAAGATCTGTTGGGGCTGTTGTGCAGTTTTACGCCATTGTGTGGGTATCATTAAATCAAAATGAACTGGTTGTAGTTATTTAATACAACACATGCACTAAAGAACAAATGAGACAGAAGAAACGATGCATATAAAAAAAGGAAAACTCCTTATAGAAGGATAAGGAATGCAGTACAAACGGCAAGATGTAGGAAGAAATTGAGAAAGATGTTTGAAGTAAACAAAAAAGACCAGAATGCAAGTGTATAACAGACAACTACAAGAAACAATTCAAAGGTTAACTTTATTACAAACCAGAGAGTGGGTAAGGCAGAGTTGAGTTTGGACCAGAACCTATCCGAATAATGGAGGAAGGAAATATATGGAGACGACGCAAGAGACCTTCACCACGTATTGAAGTGAAGCCGGGCGGAGGAGGAGTGGGGGAACTAGGCCGAACCCATACAAAAAACTCAAGGATAAACGTAACGCCGCAATCTGGTGATGAATTATTATGTAACTCGATGAGGCAAATAAAAAATGAAGAATAAAATTTTTTGATGTACTGCTTAGTTAACGAGATATTCTGTGTCAAACGTGAAATGTTTTTATTTGAAATTCAGAAGAAAAAATTGGTCAAAGTCAAATTTGATGACGGATTCTTATTTAAAAAGACGAGACAAATATAAAATAAAGAATTTTCGATATCTTGCCTAGTTCTCGAGATTTTCTGTATCAAAAATGAGGTGGCTTGAGTTGAAATGCAGAAAAAAAATTTCGCAAAAGTCAAATTTAATGATCGATTCTTATGTAACACGACGAGACAAATCGAAAATAAAGAATAAAATTTTTCGATACCTTGCTTAGTTTTCGGGATATACTGGGATTGGGTTGATATGCGGCCTGGACTAAAAATTAATTCTGCCAATGCCACAATGAATTAATTACATGGTGGACATGCAGAATGGGTATTTCAGTTTTTTTACTACCATTTGTGGTTAGATTGAAATGCGGCCTAGACCAGAATAAAAATAGTTATCTTGCTACCAAAAATCGTAAGCATAATTGGGAATAGCTGGAAGTGGAAGTAGTTTCCATCGCGATACACATTTTGTTACTAACTTGGTTCTCATGAAATTACTAACAGTAATAGATAAATTCTTTGTCCCTTATGAAACAACAAAACCATTCTGGTACAGACTGCATTTAGAACTAACCACAATCTCCATTAAATTGCCGCTACAGAATCAAACTATGTAGACACACCTACACACGCGTATTTGAATCGCAAACTGTATTCGCAGTAACAACATAGTTTGCTTCATCGAGATTCCTAGATTGCATAGCATTATTTAACACATTTAATTTCATCATACACTGTCAGTATAAACTGCAACGTGATGAAAGAAAGTGCAATACTAAATTCACTGAATCGCGATGTAAAACACACCCCTTTAAATCTCATTTTCAACACTTGTTAAAAAGTAATTCTAGTCTATTATGTGCAAAATAGCAAGGTATGCTGATTTTCTGCACTACACCAACAAAAATTTGAGAACAAAGTCCTCCCATTGAGAGCTATGACTAAATATTTATAGACAGGCACCGGAGTTTGCAATTCATACCGCCCACTTCAACAACGATAATTAGAATTCAACTTACTTATGAAATGATATTCCAGGTTCTTTCCTATCTTGCATATTTGTGCAACCGTATGCAACACAAGATGTCATTATAAAACACTTATACACATTACAAAATTAAATAATGACAGCTTCTAACACAATGTAAACATCACATTTGTTGGGGTTCGCAATATCGCCACTGCGCTTGCGCAATAGTTTAGAGCCTGCTTCACAGATTTAACGTCACTTTTCCACCATATATTTCCTTCCGCCATGATCCGAATGTGCAACACTATAAACAGAACAGCAGTTATTTCTTAATAATACCGTTTATACCAGAGAAAATATCTGTGCAACTTGCTAATCCTATCAACATTCCCCAAAGTTAGTTTCCTTAACTTAAAAAAAGCAAGAAACTTCGAAATACATTTGTGTTTAATTGACAGGGAAAATACATTGAGTGATCAGAAGCGGAGTTTGAGATACATCGTTATGATTCTAAAATCGCTCACATCTCGTATTTTGCAGTAAGTAATGGTCTCTTACTGTATAATTTACATGTATTACATCTTTTGGAAACCTCGTTTGTGTTAAAAAGCAACACCTGCGCTTGTTGATATGTTTGCTAATCTCATTTAGTCCCACTACGTATCTTTACTTATTTCAGACCTTTCCGCAAAGGTGAGCACATGAGCTCTTTCATGTACGTGAAACTTGAGTTTTCTCTCGTCACTATCAATAACGATGCAAACATCAAGTCTGGCAATCTATTTTTGCCCAAGCTCATCTCAAAGTAAAGAGTATACTGATGCATATTTTAGGGTTTGCAGTTGATATATTCTAACTTAGGGTAGGCCTATTAGTTATTATCTATCGGTGGAAATAATTAATCATGATTCAGTTAGGAGACCCAAATTACTACTCGTTAACTGTATCGATGGTAAATTCTGTAAGTGAAAAATTTGTAAAATTTGTAGAGAAATACTTGTATATAATACAATAATATTTTTGCCAAAATGCTTGAGAATACAAGTTTTTAGAAAAGTCAAGACTTTATGGTCACACAAATTAAATTCCATCATAAATACAGTACATTCCAAAAAAGTACATTCATATATAGTTTACAAATGATCAAGTTTGTGTAATACCTTATTACATAAATAATGTTTTATTGCAACTTTGAATTTATTCACAGACAACAATTTTATATGAGATGGAGGTTTACTATATGGCATAGCTTCCATTTTGTGGGCACTCTTATCTGTAGCCTTAGAATTAAGTCTTTTGATATGTATATCTGACTCGATTTGAGTATCATATAATTGCCACATTAATTTAACTATTTGTGGGATTAAAGTTTGGATTACATTGAATCAGTAGTAATACCCTACATATATATAGTGAAAATACAGTAAGAATATTTTCCTGACTAAATATTTCTCAACATGATGCTTTTCTATCCAATATGTATATTATTCTAATAAATCGATCTATATATGCATGGCAACAGGGCCCCCCAGACTTTAATACAATTCAGGATATGTGGAAAAATTATTCAATAGTATGCAATTTTTAGAACACTGCTATCCAAAATTTTAGGTAACTGATTGATTAGAAAAATTCCCTTATTTTTGCACAGACAGAAACTATGTGTTGATCCAAGGTAAGAACTTTACTGATTTTAACCCTTTGACTGCTGTTGACATGTATACGCGTCATGCTGGCTACTGGCCCCGAGTGCTAATGACGAGTTTAGACGCAACCGCCGGGTTTCCCCTGAGCGCTGTTGACGAGTTAAGCCGCACCTGCCTGCTGCTACCTGAGTGCTGATGACGAATATAGACACGCCACTACCTGAGTCCTACAGCAGACTTCACGACCAATTTCTCAATATCTTTTTGCAGTTCTGGTCGCTAGCTTATCGTACGAATGTTTGTCTGTAGGGAGCCTAGGACGTTGCTCTACAGTTCACTATTCAACAGAAATTACATCAGTCTTCTTTGTGTCCTGTATTTTATGAAGAAAATGGCAAGACGTCATGGGTGCATTGAGGAAGAAATCATCGATATTCTTACGAGGAGCGACACCGAGGATGAACTACTTGATTTTGATGGAAGTGATAACTTTTCCACAGAATCGCAAAGCTGTAGTCATAAACCATACTCGTCAGCAGGGGTGACAATGCAGTCTCATGTTTCAACGAGAGATGTTAGTTGTTCTGAATCTGAAGAATCAGAAAGTGATAGTGAAACGCTTACGAAGAAATTACGTCTTGGTGATAAATCTGACTGGAAAGAAAATGATTTTCGTCCAGGTAGACACGCATTTGATGATACGCTGTCGGGACATGTGTGTCAAATAGGGAATGTATCAAATATTCTGTCAGTTTTCATGTTATTTTTTTGCAGAAGAACTGATGAAATATATAGCTGATGAAAAGAATCGGTTTTGTATTACCACTATGGAGAATATTCCAGAATCAGTGCATTCTTGTATATTAAAGTGGAAAGATACTGAATATGATGAAATTTTTTGTTTCATAGCTATTTGTCTTCTGATGCATCGCATGAAAAAAAGTAGCTAATATTGGACCAGAGATGTTCTTCTAAATACCGCAATTCTTGGTGAACTTATGTCCAGATACCGCTTTTTGTTACTTTGGTGAGGTTTCGTGAGTTTTCTCCGAACCCCCCCCCCCCCCTTGTTTCAACTCTCGTAGTAATGGACAGACACTTCACAGCTTTGAAATGTTGAAAAATCTGTTGAGTACTTATGTGGAACAAATTTCATCAAAGAAACAAAATTATGTATAATCGGGTAGTTACAAAGCGCGTCAAACATTCAGTCAACATCGAGATATTTTTGGAATCTACATCTACAAAGATATTCCGCAAGCCAAATTTCGGTGTGTGGTGGAGGATGCTTGTACAATTATCATTTTCAGGTGTCTTTTTATATTCGTGAATAGCACCAGGAAAAATCGGATGCCTTTAACTCTCTATATAAGTTCGAATATCTCTAAGTTTAACAGTTGTGGTCTGAACGCAGTATGTAAGTGTGGAAGCAGAATATTTATAGCATCTTCTACGAATCTACGCTCTTTAAAATTCAACAAAAACACTCTGATACAGTAAGGAACATATAGAAAATTGCAGTTGTTATAAACGGGTATGCAGGAAAGAACAGTAAACTATTAAGGTAAATTTAAGAATCATGATGCTTTCGACATAAGCTGCGAAAATCTAGTAAAAACTAAAAGCAAGATATAATTATTAGTGACGAATAATAGGGTTACTGATTGTTTGATTCTGCAGTAATTTATTTGCAGAGAAACTATGTAGTGAAGAGTATTTATTGTGTATCAGCCGTGAGAGGTAACACCAGAAACATTCAACACTGGGCGGGTGGGAAACCGCGGGCCGCTCCGTCCCCAGGAACAATCACTTAGCACAGGTAGCCGGCCTCAGCGCGGCAGGTAGACGATCCGCCGTCAGCAGTCAATTAAGACAATTTGGAAATTCTCCATTTATAAGAAATGCCAGTGGCTTTGCAAGGACTTTCTTACACTGCTTCATTACAAATGTAGTTATACCATCATACCCATTAGAATGTTCATTTCTTAAATAATTTATAATACTAATTCTTCTTCTGTTGCTATTCATAGCTTCTCCCACATTTAGAAAAAAATTATTAAACATATTACTAAAGTTCCACTACATTTCAGTTTGTATTTAATGCAATATTCTCCAGCTCCTGCTTGTCCTATCTTACATCATTTACAAGCCCCCAACTGGTCTTTCCAATGTAATTTGATTCAATTATTTTTTTCTATATAAATTCCAGCTTTAAGATTCTGTAGTTTATATTGAAATATTTGTTTGTTATATTTATACATATTTTGTAGTAGGCAAAACCTGATGATTGGTACAAATTCTACATATGTTTCTGTTTTTCATGCATCGCTGTATCGATTGATGGTAATTTAATTGTGGTTATACAGTTTATCTATTTTATGACAGTTGGACAAAAGTGGTTAAATGATTTATTAAAAAATTTGTAAAAAGCATCGTATTTGTTACCACGTTCCCGGCAAGAAACACAGCAATGTAAAGGATTGTAACAGAATTAAAATATAAATATAATACCCGTAATGATACTCTTTAAAGTAATCTTTAATGTTCATTAAGAAAAACAATCATAATAAGTTTATAAAACGGATATTTAAATTAGTGCGGAAAATAACTTTTGGAACAAGTTCTGGGCCACATTATTAAAAAAGTGCTCCCTTTTCGTTAGCAGAGAAACGTTTTGATGTTATTTAAAAATAAAAAACTACTACTTTGCCTCTGTCATTCACATAAGACTTTTGCTGGCAGTTATTACATAATGTTCTTTCAATGGACGGTTGGTTTCTATTATTTTACAACTGTTTCTGTACTACTATTTTAAAATATAACACTATAACCTGGACCCAGATTTTAACAAGCTGTACATCTGAAACTATGAAATATTATCACATAAGATCCTTATCACAGTGAACCAGCCAGTTATTTCTTCAGTTTGATTTTAGGTTTATACCCAGTCAACAATGAGGTTATTAATGGCTGGAAAGAAATTGGAATAATATGCAGGATGGAATTCGATCATAGCCATTTGAAGGAACCACCTCAGCATTCACCTGCAATGATTTAAGGGAAACCTAAATCTGGAAGAAGGGATTTGGATTCAAATCTGTGTTCTCCTGAATGCAAGGCCAGAGCTTGACCACTCATGCATCGTTCTTAGTAATTTCGTATTGTGCTATGGCAAGACAACATAATTTTTTCTATTACTCTATTGATGTCTAGTCAAAGGTGAGCACAGAACTTAACGAAATGTAACCACCTATAAATATCTGGACGTTTATAACTCCCACCACATCTATCCTTGCTTCATGTGCCTATATTTGTATTTATGTTGGTGGCCTGTAATATTTCAAACTTGTGTCAGTAAAGCAAAATAGATATACAGATTAAATAACATTGTGCTATGTTTGTGAAAGGAATCACTGTGTTCCACTATCCTTTACATTTACATTGATGGATCTATACATGTCAACAATACTTCCTCCAATGAAGAAAATAATATACTTCAGTAGTTACATTATGTTTACTCCATATTTGCAACACTAGATATGAGAGTGGCCTTTCTCAGTAATTTAGGGAGCATCCATAAAGTATGTAGTTGGGTCGGAGAGGGGAGAGGGATTAGGTAGATAACTGCATTGGCATATATAGGAGAAAGGGGTCGAAACTGAGCAGTGAAATTTTTACTCTGTTTGGGGCAATTAAGATAGGTTAGAAAATACACAATAGCATGCAGATATTTATTCCCTTGATTTAATTATCACTGTATTTTAGGTACAAAATATACCTACAGCACCATACTTGTGTGTGACTAAGCCATAATTCTAGGATGACCCAGAAAAAAATTCGCAATGGCTTTATTAGGATTGGAAGTAGGTCACCACACTGCTTGTTGATGAAATCTTTTTGACCAGTTAAGTGACCAATAGGGTATATTTAATTCTAGTGCTCGCTAAAGCATTATAATTAGTTTAAAGTATGAAATTGATATGTTATAGTGCTATATAGTAAACAGAAATGTTTTCCAGCATTTTTTTCAAACTTTAAAATAGAATCATTGAGTTATAGAAGACTTCAAACCAGGACAATAAATAATTCTCTGGTTATGTAGAGAGAAAGGTGACAAAACATCAGGAAAAACAAAAACAAAACACCAACCTATAACTAAAAATGACAGTACTCTTAGCTTCTCTCATGTGGCAATTATAGTATGAGCCACTTGATCAATTAATCAAAATTATGAATGAGGTAATAAGAACTGTTTTCTGCAAAACATCAAGAAGAAAAGAATCCCTTAGCTGTACCTATTAAACACATTTTTTCTAAATAATTTGTCATTTGTTTAAGTGGTTATGATCACCATGTGTTTCAATATATTTGTAATACCAAAGAATATATAATGCAAATACCAGTCACATTAATTATAAACCCAATAATTTTCAAGAGAAGCCAACAATGAAAAACAGTAGTAACTGTCAACAGAAAACTCGTTGTTACACACATTGGGTGATGCTAAAAAAGAGTAATGAAGTTTATGCATGGTCCCTTATGGACAGTCAAAAAAAGTTCTGGGAGACATGGATACTCAGATGCAGTTTAGAGAAAGGCATGGCTACAACAATTTCTATACTCTTGGTAAGAAGATAATATTTATTTCAAATGTGAAAAAGAATATATGAACACCAATTTAATACTCAAATAATTTATTTTTTTTACAACAACTACTGCAGAACATAGAACCCAATGAGGCTATTTTTGTATTCCAATAATAGTTGATAAACCTAAAAATATATAATAATCATTCCAAATACATTTTAGTAAACTGTCTTATATTTCATATTAAACAATCAACACACTAATATGTCTGAATAGTAATACTATCAAAACATAAAATAATCCGAGTGAGTTAAGTAAATCTTCTATACACTACAAACAACTTAGATACTTATATTATCTGTATAACAAGTAAGTATCAATTTAATACCTGTCATACTGTGCTCCTGCAACATCCCAAACACAATAGTTACTGACACTCTAGAACACCTTACTGTTATTACACATTGGAAGTAAAATCATCAGCACTATTGTTTGGTTCAGCTATTACACTAATTTTATTAAAACACAAACCAGCAAATATCTCTATTTTGCAGATTTTCTGAAAAGATTTATAGTGAAAATAACAAAATATTGTGTAAGAATGAAGTTCACCTTTAAGATCCATAGACAAGGTAAAAGGTTTATCACAAATCTTACACAAAAATCTAAAATCACGCCTAATAATTCTCTAGTGACTTAAAATTTGACTAGACACCATAAAAGATATTTTACAAATTTAACTACAAAATGGCTATTCATCCAACTGAAACTTTTTGATGTACTTCCTTACTGTCAGATTCTGCAACAAAATTCCAAAACTTGGGAACAAATATGGGTATTTATCTCCAAGACTCCATTAATTAGTCTTGAAACTTATAGACTGTACAACAGAATCACCATAACTATACACAAAAAAAGCATTAGCCTAAATGAACAGCTGTTAGTTTATAAGGCTACATGAGTGTGCAAAACATTTTCCACAAACTCCACAAGAAAATGGACGTTCATCTGAATGTATTTGCTTATGCACTTTGAGAATAGCAGACAGTGAAAATAAATTTCCATGGACCTCTCAAGAAAATGGGCGTTCACCTGAATGAATCTCCCAATGGCACTTAAATTTCCCAGTCTGTTAACGATTTTCCACAAACTTCACAAGAAAATGGGTGTTCGACTGAATGAATCCTCTGATGAATCTTAAGTATTGATAGCTCTTTAAAAGATTTTTCACAAAAAAGGCGTTCACCTCAATGAATCCTCTGATGTTTCTTAAGATGCACATTTTGTGTAAAAGTTTTTCCACAAACATCACAAGAAAATAGGCGTTCGCCTAAATGAATTCTCTGATGATTCTTAAGATTCCCAGACATTGTAAAAGATTTTCACAAATTTTACAAAAAAATGGGCGTTCACCTGAATGAATCCTCTGGTGATCCTTAAGATTACCAGATCTTCTAAAAGATTTTCCACAATGTTCACAAGAAAATGGGCGTTCACCTGAATGAATTCTATGATGATTCTTAAGACTCCCAGATATTGTAAAAGATTTTCCACAAACTCCACATGAAAATGGGGGTTCGCCTGAATGACTTCTTTGATGTATCTTTAGATGCCAAGACATTGTAAAAGATTTTCCACAAACTTCACAAGAAAATGGGCGTTCACCTGAATGAATACTCCCATGCTTCTTAAGATCCCCAGACATTGTAAAAGATTTTCCACAAACTTCACAAGAAAAAAGGCGTTTACCTAAATGAATTCTCTGATGATTCTTAAGATTCCAAGACAATGTAAAAGATTTTCCACAAACTTTACAAAAAAAATGGGCGTTCACCCGAATGAATCCTCTGGTGATCCTTAAGTTTCCCAGATCTTCTAAAAGATTTTCCACAATGTTCACAAGAAAATGGGCGTTCACCTGAATGAATTCTCTGATGATTCTTAAGATTCCAAGACATTGTAAAAGATTTTCTACAAACTTTACAAATAAAGTGGCGTTCACCCAAAGCAACTGTCTGACACACTACTGCACTGGTTCTTAGATGTTCAGCTATAGATTGTGTCCGCTTGTTGATCTGAATGTTACTTTGATAATCAGAATAACTCCTAGAAACACAAAAAACATAGTGATATGCCGTGATAATATATTGAACATTTCTTAGAAATAGCTACATTAAATATTTGTGAACTCAACTACAAACTTTGAATTCGAGAATCAAATTGTGTTTAGTAATAAAAAGAAAAGTGTTGAAAAATGAAGAAAACACTAGTTATAGTGCTAATGAATATTATTATAAATATAGAACTTGTAAAAAAAGAGTATTTCTTTTTATAAAACAATTAACACATCAATAAATTAAATCAGTGAAATAAAACTGAACCCAACAATTGGGTATTTCATATTACAAAATCAACAATGTCTACAGGACCAATCAACCATCATAATCAATACAGTAAGGTGTATAGTTACTTGATAGAAAATTATGTTTCATATTAATAATGACTGTAAATACAAACACAAAAATATGAAGTTTGTGTTATTTCTCCGTACATAACATTCATGATTTAGCAACAATCCTTTTTCTAAACAAAATTACATTTAGAATAAATTATCAACTGTAGTAACTAATTATTAACATGAAATAGCAAGTACAGAAACAACTGTTGTCAGTAATAATCACTATAAATAAGCATATGGATGTAATCAAATATTTATGTATTGACTAGTAAATGTGATAAACAAATTTTTGAATCTATGTGTGGACAGACAGGTATTGTAATGCAGAGATCTGATCTCTGAATCACTTCATTCTTGGAATAATGATAGTGATCCATTCACACTGCAAGCCAAATAATACAGAAGAGTAAGCAACGGAACATTTTTGATGGGGAAAACATTAGCTGCTTGAGACGATTTTGGGAAAACCTGATTCGGACTTTAGAAAATTTCTATGATTGAGACTGTGATTTGTTTTGGAATGTCCTTTTAGTAAAATGCAGCAGAGCAAACAGACGATGTGTGTACAGGCTGTTCACTTTTACAAGCGAAAGAGTGCCATCAAATATATTTATATTTATTGGAGGATTATTTTTTCACATTCATGAAATATTATGTATGAGCAAATATGTGTATTTTTTGATTTTCAGAAATAACTTCAATGAAATAAATACATTTAAGGGCACATGATAGGTTACAAAACCTTGCTTAGACCATTGCTTGGTTGGTATAGTCTGGAACCCACATGTTGGGTGTTAAATACAGGAGTTCGAGGGCATGAAAGGAAAGCAGCTGCATTTGTTTAGAAATTACTACAGGAGCAAGTCAGTAACTGATATGATGATGTAGCAGCACTGAGAGTAATTCCAGGAGAGTGAAGAGAATGCTGGGGGTGTAGAAGTCATATGTTGGCAGTAGAGCTTGGAGAGAGATTGGTTGTACAAGCAGGAGCAGTAAAGGCAACTATGAGCACAAACTGGTCCTCCGTTTCATGTATAAGGGAGGGGAAAATTTTCTTTAGTAGGGAAATTATGAAATATTTACCACAATAGTGAAGGAACTTAAATCAAAATTTATTAGTGGGAAGATGGGTGGAGGAATTTAAACCTTAAGCATATAACATGATAAAAAATAACAACAATAAAGTGGTATCTAACTAGATGTATAGGAGAAGTGCCACCAGAGCATGCACTCTATTGAAATCCAAGTCAATGATATTTTGTCAAAAGTTTATTTAGAGATTACACTGGTCACTGAAGAACCATCTTGTGAACACATTTTTTTGCAATACAACATATTATGGTTATATACCTATAAAGTAAATTACTTGTAAGATCACAAATAAAAAATCAATGTTAGAATGAATAATATCTCTTATGTGGTACCTTCTAAGAAGTGTATCAAAAATGAGAGAAAATGGTCTACAAAGTTTAATACTTCTCTTACAATTAAGAACAATATCATTGAGTATATGAACATAACGCTCTGTGAAACCTTACTAAATTATACTGGTCCAGACATTTTATGACATTTGTTTTTCCCGGCGTATTGTTGAAATAAATAACTCTCAGGTTTTCTGCCAGTTCATTGATTTATTTAGTTCTTTTAACGACGTTTCGGCAACTGCCATCGTTGCCTTCATCAGGTTATCTCGTTATACATGGACAAGACACTGACTCACTCACGAGCCAATCCTGGCTCCTATAAATAGCCTGTTGCCAAGGGAAACTTCACTCTACTCTCTGATTGGTCAGCGAAGCACACTGCCATACACGGGGTGAAACCAGTTCGGTTGCATTTCAGCATCTCGTGGCTGAATCCAGTAGTTCAGCAACTGAATGGCATTTAGTAGCTCCATGGCAGTATCTCGAGTGGTCACCCATCCAAGTAAAAACCATGCATAACGTTGCTTAACAGTTGGCATGTGTGGTCACCCATTCAAGTGCTCTCCACACTCATCGTTGCTTAACCGGCAGCATAACACGAGGGCTCTGGAACTGACCAATCACGAACGACTTATCTCCCATTGGTCGACATGTCATGACGGCGTCTGCTCGGAAGGTTGTGTCTAACACGTTGCTGTTTTACGTCTTTTACGACTGGATCCGAAGCCTCACTCAGGAACAGACCACCATCTCTGTTAATGCTGTTGTCACTTAATCTTATCTCCAGCGCTTCTCTGACCACTGAGTCCCAGATATACGATATCTTAGCCAGAACTTCAGTATTGTCGGAGGTTTATACTGTGAAAATTTTCTATAGCTAGTTCTGCTAATGCGGACTTGTCCAGTTGTATTAACCGCAGATAACGTTGATGCTTATTGCGGCGTTCCTCGATAGTTCTTATAGTTTATCCGATGTATACTTTTCCGCATTCACAAGGGATCGAATATACTCCCAGGACTCGAAGGCCAAGGTCGTCTTTCACCGTGCATAACATATCACATATCTTCAAAGGTGGACGGAAGATACTCCTTACGCCATATCGTGCTAAGATTCTTCCGATTTTTCCAGAAGTATTCCCGTCATAAGGCAACACAGCGACGGATTTTGGAAGACTCTTGTTCAGGTGTTAGTTTCAGTTTCTGGGGGAGATAGGCCTGTTTAATATTTTCTTCGGAATAACCATTCTGTCTGAAAACTTTCGGTAGGTGCCTTAGTTCTTCAGGTAGGTTATCACTGTCCGAAATGGCTCACTGCATGGTGGACCAGTGTTGTCAAAACAGTTTTCCTCTGAGCTGGGTGATGAAAACTGGTAGCCCCCAAATACAGATCTGTGTGTGTGGGTTTCCTGTAAACGCTATGCGCCAAAAGTACCATCTGGCTTACGTTTAATTAGTACGTCCATGGAATGGCAGCATGCCATCTTTCTCAATCTCCATGGTAAAACGTATGTTAGGATGGATTGAGTTCAGGTGTTGTAAGAATTCTTCGAGCGCTGCAAAGCCGTGTGGCCAAATTATAAACGTGTCATCCACGTATCGAAAGAAGCATTTTGGTTTTAATGAAAGCAGTGTCCAGAGCCCTTTTATCAAAATCCTCCATATATAAATCGGCTACCACAGGAGAAATTGGCGAGCCACACCATCAGTTTGCTCGTAGTATCGTCCACCGTACATGAAATATGTAGAAGTGAGCACATGCTGGAATAGGTCTACAATTCCTTGGTCAAAATGTCGTCGTATTAGTTCCAAAGTCTCCTTGACAGGCACTCGTGTGAACAGAGACACGACATCAAAGCTCACCATGAGGTCTGAATCAGACACGGTTAGACCCTGGAATCATCATTATGAACTGGGGAGAATTCGAAACATAATGTATGCAATGACCTACCTGTGGACTCAGTAGGTGTGTAAGATATTTCGCCAGTTGATATGTGGAAGCAGCGATTGCACTGACAATAGGTCTTAAGGGCACATTCTCCTTGTGGACTTTTGGTAGACCATATAACCTCGGCGGCCTGGCTGCACGAGGTCGTAGATTCTTGATGGTCTCCTCAGGCAAACAAGATTTCTTGAGAAGGGCTTTAGTTTTGATAACCACTTTAGATGTAGGATCTGCTTCAATCGACTTGTAAGCAGTGTTATTTAATAAGCTCCTAATTTTAGAATCATATTCTTCCGTTGATAGAAGAACTGTCGCATTTCCCTTGTCAGCATGAATAACTACAATGTCATCATTACTACGTAACTCAAGTAATGCTTGTCGCTCGAGCCTCGTAATGTTGGGTTTAGGTGGTTTGGCTTTCTTCAGAACACGAAAAGTTTCGCTGACGTATTTCATCCACTGCATCTGCTTGAAGCGTACGTACAGCTTTTTCCACTGCATAGACCATTTCCTTCTTGGGTACAGACTTCGGTGCCAAGGCGTAGTTCAAGCCCCTCGCCAGTACTGAAACCGTGGCGTCATCAAGTTCAACTCCAGACAGATTAATTACTGTGTGGTTTGCCGTGTACTGGATGTTGTCTTTCCGCTCTCCATGAAGGCGATTATTTTTGGAGATGTGTCTAGTTGTGGTTTTCTCTCGTTCCATACTCTCTTTAAAGAGGTAACTGCGTCAACCCAGTCCCATGATAAAGCAGACAATTTAGATGAGGGATGTAGGTGGATAGAAAGAACTGCGCATTTTTGTCTAAGCTCAAAACGAATATAGCGAATCCGCTTTCGCAAAAGTACCATGCCAGTACGATGTAAATTTCTTTTAGCACTTTTGCTGTTTATGTGGTGCGTATCTCTGACAAATTGAGGCAACACATCATTGTCCCTGCAGTGCAATAGAAAGACCAGAGTGCTGATAAGTCTGACCTTCTTTTTGTGCAGTTTCTCAAATTGCTTGATATGATGTACCATTTCCTTCCCGTATAAGTATCTAATATGACATTTTAGTTTTTCCCGGCGTATTGTTGAAATAAATAACTCTCGGGTTTTCTGCCGGTTAATTGATTAATTTAGTTCTTATAGCGACTGTTTCAGCAACTGCCTTCGTTCCCTTCATCAGGTTATCTCTTACATACATGGACAAGACACTGACTGACTCACGAGCCAGTCCTGGCTCCTATAAGTAGCCTGTTGCCAAGGGAAACTTCACTCTGCTCTCTGATTGGTCAGTGAAGCACACGGCCATAGACGGGGTCAAACTGGTTTGGTTGCATTTCTGTAACTCGTGGCTGCATCCCGTAGCTCAGCAACTGGATGGCATTTAGTAGCTCCATGGCAGTATCTTGAGTGGTCACCCATCGAAGTAAAAACACGCATAACTTTGCTTAGCAGTTGGCATGTGTGGTCACCCATCCAAGAGCTCTCCACACTCATCATTGCTTAACCTGCGGCATAACATGAGGGCTCTGGACTGACCAATCACGAATGACTTATCTCTCATTGGCAGAAAACCTGAGAGTTATTTATTTCAACAGTACACCGGGAAAAACTAAAATGTCATAATAACACTATGTTAGGTTTAATATCAATATTTGTAGTTTATATTACTTCCATTATTCAGTACAATAGTTTAGTTATTCAATAATTTTCAGTTTGGACCGCTGTGCAGCAAACATTCTATCACATTACTAAATATATAGATCGGCATACAGAGATCAAATTCATTTATTTTAGTAGCCTATCAGTTGACAAGGATTTTCTTTTTAAATAGTGTATTATGATTACATAATTTTCTTAATGTATCTGTAAATGATTAGGTAGCAAAAGCAGAAATAGCCTGAATAATTACCGAGTTATAACAGATATAGATGAAAATATATATATATATATTATAGGTTACTTAATGAACAAAAAGCATAGGGAAATTTTTATAGAATATAATATATCCAAATGACACCATACATTGTGTTGTCACAACTGTTATATTGTAAATAGGCTGTAATACAAATAAATATTAGGGTCACTGAAATGATTTTAGTAAATGACAATATATTTTAAGTGTTTTGTGCATAATTAATTATTTAATAAGTTTATTAACAGTGTTACATTGTAATATAACTCTTTTTGATAAGTCTTTAATAGCGTAGAGTATTAATACAATGCTCTAGGGTAACATGCCCAGTGAACACGCTGATACTGCATGATATTTCAGGGATCCAGTTTTCCAACGCCATCATATACATAAGTGCCAGACACGCCAACTGCCTTGTACCTTTCTAGCCTGCCAGGTGGCCAAGTTCTCGAAAACATCTTAACTGCCTAGAATATCTGAGCAAATTACGCACTCAGTTATGCTTTGTATTGGAAACTGAAACATTTCCCCTCAAATTAACTTCTATACTGTTATCTCAATATGGACACTAACTGTTAGTTTAATTTCAACTATGCTACCTCTGTGACAGTGGCATATTATATCTATAATTACCAATTATGAATATTTATCTATTATAATTTCTGGTTTTAACTCTTTTCAGACCTTTAGAATCAATATTTTGTAGCCACTAGACAACCACCACATCACATCTGAGAATGTCAATATTATGAGGAAAAGTGATGTCAGTCACTGGCTAGATACTGCTTCACTATAGACACCTGATATAACTGACACTTGAGGTTATTAACCATCAAATGCGCTCATCACAGTTTATACGAAACATATCATGCTATTACACTCAGCCACATTAATATTAAAGATCAGTTGTTATAAAGGGGAATGTTGCAAGTTTTTTTGTGTGTAGGTAGCACGAAGCCAGACTGTCTATTTATGTGAAGTACAAAGACATTATTTCGATTTAAGGATCCACATATTTTGTAATGAAATGGTGTACTTTATCTACATTACTTCCAGTTGTCAAACTAATGGAATTAAAAAAAAAATCACTTTCGTACTCTGCTCAAATAAAAATCCACAGAAGTTGAGAACATCATTTCAAATGATCCGTAGTCCAAGCAGCTCCTTATATTGTAATACTGTAAAACAATAGCCTAAAGTGAAATATAATTTTATAAGTATTTGAAAGATGCCTCTATCACACTGGGTGTTAATAAAAGAATTGTGTAAAATCAACTCCATAAATATCCACTCTATGTAGAAATTGATATACACAGTAATATCTGATCAAATCATATCTGAACACACATAAATGAAAACTAAATGCTGACGGGATCAGTAATATTCTAATTATAAATTGTAATAGGGATGTAAGGGTTATTAGCTTCTTCCTAGCAAACGTCAATCTCTCCTTCACATGGTGCACCCTGTTTGCTTGGACGAGGCTCTGGTGACCGAAATATTCCGGGTATAAGGAGTCACCCACTGCTTGCCAAAGGCCTCCTAACGAAGGGCCAAAGAGTGGGGAGTGGTTCAGGCCACCGTCTTGCCCTCGGGAGTTTGGAACAGCCCATAAAGGCAAATGAATTAGAAATATTCAATGGCATGGAGATGCAGAAGGTAACAGGAAGCCACTACATTAAAGAACCTAAGGGTATCCCAAAGACATGTAATCCTCTTAAATTACATAGAGAATGATAGCTTCTTCCTGGGTAAAATATTCCAGAGGTAAAATAGTCCCCCAGTCTCATATTCTGGTGCAGACTGCTCAGGGAGGAGTCATCAGAATGGATAGAAACGTTCTACAAGTCGGAGCGAGGAATGTTAGAATTCTGAATAGGGCAGGTAGATTAGAAAACTTAAGAAGGGAGATAGAACAACTTAAGTCAGATGGGATTAGTGAGAATAACTGGAATGATGCACAGGATTTCTGGTCTGGGAACACAGAATAATCAGTACAAAAGCTTTAGGTAGAGTTACTGGTGAAGAATTTGTAATGAATAAGAGAATAGGATAACTGGGTGAGTTTAGTGACACATTTATTTTGATGAGGGTAGAAACTAGGTCTGCTACAATCACATTAGTACAAGGGTATATGCCAAAGTCACAGGAAGATTATGAAGAAACAGGGAAAATATATACTTAAATTGAAGAATTAATTCAAAATATGAAATGGGAGGAAAAACTAATAATGATTGGTGAATGGAATGTGGTATTAGGAGAAGAGAAGAGGGTAATACTTTTTGGAAATTTTGGTCTAGGGGAAAGATATGAGTGAGGGAGCAGGTTTTTAGAATTTTGTAAAAAATATAACCTTGTCACTGACAATTTAAGAACCGAGCATAAAAGGTCTATATGTGGAAATTCGCAGGTGATACAGGTAGATATCAGATTATATTATGGTCAAACAGACTAAGGAATCAAGTTCCATACTGTAAAGCATATCCAGGAGTAGACATAGACTAACCAAAATCTGACAGGCTGAAGTTCAAGCAAATTAAGAAGTAATACTTACAGAACAGACTTGAAGTAAACAGACTCAAACAGGAGAGAAAAATTTGCAAATATGGTAGATGTGGGGAAAAAAATAACTCTAATGGAGTTCAACTGAGGATGAAGGGAATGGGTTGAGGAGAGAAACATTAGGCTTTATGGAACAAACCACCTGCAAAACTTGGACCACAGAAGTATCTTTGGAGTTGATGAATCAGAGAACTAGGAACAAAGATGCCTACGTTGCAATAAAGACAATTTAGAAATCAAATAAACAGTAAATGCAAAAAAGCAAAAGAAAAGAGGTATAAACATAAAATTTGCAGATGGGAAACCGTTTAAGTACAGAAGATAGAACAAACCAAAGGAAGGTACATACAGAGAAACAGTATGACGGTGTTGATTTAAACAACAGTGCACTGAAAAAAAGGTGATGTCAATTTTGATGAATTACACAATTTGATTGCGCTTTGAATGATTTGAAAACAAATAAGGCAGTCATGATAGATGAGATACCTGCAGATCTCTTCAAATCCCTCGGAGAAGAAGGAAGCGAAAGATCATTGAAACTTATATCCAAAAATTATGAAACAGAAGAGAGTCAAATTGATTTTAATAGAAGTACTATCTCCGCACTTCTGAAGAGAGCACAAATTGATAAATGTGAGAATTGCTGCACTAATAAGTCTGACATTCCAGGCTTCAAATTTACTGATCAGAATAATATATAGAAAAATGGAAGCGGTAGTAGAAGAGATAGTAGGTGAAGATGAGTTTGAGTATAGGAAAAACTGTGGTACAAGAGAAGTAATTCTGGCCTAAAGATTAATACTTGTAGGGCAAATCGAGAAAAATAAAGATACTTTTATGATAATTATTGATTTTGAAAAAGCTTTTGATAATGTTAGGCAGGAGAACATGATAAAAACTTCTGAAGAAGTCAGGTCTAAAATATGGAGAAAGAAGATGCTGCTGATGTTTGGGACGACTCTAACAGCATGCACCGTGAAACAGGAGTTGAAATTATTCGAGTCATGGGTGATAAGCAGCAACTGGGTGCTTTGTGAGTACAGTCTATCAGTGGCCATTTATTCTTATGGAAAGTGGATTTGGGGTCAACCCTATATATGAAGACAGGCAGTGGTTGCATGTTAATTGGTATATTACATGGGAGGTATTTATATGTATTATAGCCTCCAGCCATTGCTTCAATAATGAAACATAGTTTTGATCTAATATACATTGATATTAAGCAAAAAAAAAAAAATCTAAATGAAAACCTATAACTGTAGAGTATAAGCATTATCTAGAAACAAAAATAGGATGGCTCAATCTTACCTTGTTTGCAAAAATGAGGAAGGAGGATGTGTATAGTTCCTGATGCAGATGAAGCCCAGTCAAATTTTTAATATTTGTCGGCAATGCATACAGACACACGATGGGCAGGAAACTGCTGTGACATGTTCAAATACATGTTTTGTCAGAGAACTCCAAGATAAAAACACCTGAGCACAAACAGCACAGGCAACATTTCAATTCTCTTTCTTGCTTCAAAGTAATTTCACTGTTATGATAACGGTGTATGGGCACAGCAATGTTGACAGATCTATGAAAACCAGCTCACACTGTTCACAAATATACTGTGGAGTATTTACAAGCGAGTCGTGGCAGAATACATGTCTTATTAGCAAATACCTTGCATTGTAAACTTGCAGACATTTAGCACACACAAACTGCAGTGGCCTTGTAGCAGGTGTGTTTTCTACCACACCAGTATCCTCTTGGTCACTGACACTGAGCTAGGTTTTGTTGAAATCTAATTGTTGCCCTGCAAAGAGAAAAAAAATGAGGTCCTTCACTAAGGATATGCACTAAAATTCATGACTTAAGCTGCATACAGGCACATGATACATTAAAAACCAATTACAGTTGGTTTCTTACTCGCGGAAGTTGTGATTTGATACCAGCTCTTTTAAACTACTTTTAATATTAAATAACGTGTAGAAATATTTGTCTGGTGGTGTGTTTAGCGAATTTGAGTGTAGTAACACTGTGTATTAAAAGTATCATAGTTTAAGTAGTTGAAAAAGGTTTTGGTTCGACAAGTTTGAAACACGTGTGTCTTGTTTACATTATACTAATACCCGTTAAAGGGAATTAATATTTTATCAGTGAAGGAAACAAGGAGTTACTAACAGGTTTATTGTTAAAATTGGTTTGCTTGCGTGGTAAAAGGAGAAAGGTGTGCCTTGTGCAAATTATATTGCAAAATAAGGAAAGGTATTTATAGGTTAAGTTTCAATTCTCTTCAAGGGCTCATATTTTGTTTTGTTTTGTATAATATGTCAATGAGCATGAAGTGTGGTGGCTGTCGCAGGGTTGTAAAGCAGGGAAACAGCTGTAATGATTGTGGAGTTCGTTTTCATCCGAAATGTTGCTACATGGAAGCTGAAAATGCACTTCACTCCCCTTGGAGTTGTTCGACTTGCAAAAGTAGCAAGGAAAAGAGGGAAATAGAAAGTAGGATCTCTTGTCTCGAATCCACATTGGCTGAATTAACTAAAGAACTCAATGTTTTGAAGGCTGAAATAGCAGCATTAAATGTTAAGGAATTAGAGTGGATTACAGCCAAAACTGGAGGGAAACACCAGGACCTGCATTCTACAAATTTTCAGTTGGAAGTTTTGAATGCCAGGACCTGCATTCTACAAATTTTCAGTTGGAAGTTTTGAATGCTTTTGGGGTGTTGGAGAATCTAACCGAGGATGTATCAGATACCACAGCAGGGCTGTCTCATTGCAACAAAGCTGTAAAAAAGCACACATTGTGCAAAGCTCGTAAAAAGAAATCCAAGAAGGTGTTATTGCCTGGAAGTAGTCACGGTAGAGGCTTAAGTGCAATGTTACAGTCAAGCCTGGGCTCTGATGTTGAGGTGTGCAGTATATTTAAGCCTAATGCAGAACTTGGCAATGTTGTGGATGAAATTTCAAACCTGGGGAAAGATCTTACTAAAGAGGATTATATAATTATTGTTGGGGGTCCTGGAAATAGTCTGTCCAGAAAACTCAATTATTGTGTTGAAACAGACATTGACAACATTGCTAAAAACACCACTCACACCAATGTTGGTTTTGTTGACCTCTTCAAACGTTATGATCAACCCTGGATGCGTGGTCATGTACAGCGTACACAGGCAGATCTGAAACGTGCATTGTGTCAGGCTGACTGAACACACATAGGTCTGATAGATGTTTCTTGCATAACACAGAGTGACCATACCTCCCATGGACTCCACCTGAATGTTCGTGGCAAGCAGAAGCTAACGCAACTGATTGCCAGTAGCATCAGGAGAGGCAGGTTGGATGTGAACCCCATCCCAGTGATAATTGGTGGTAGGACTCAGTCTTTTTTAGGCCAAACGTCAAGAGTAGGAATAGTTATTTAAGAAATGTACATAATGATATTACAGTCAAAAATAAAGAATGTCAGTCTAAAATAGCTTTGTTCCATCAGAACATTAGGGGTATCTCAAGCAAACTTGATGAGTTGATAATATCTATAGAAGAAACCCAAAAATCATTGAATATTAACATAAATATTGTATGTCTGATAGAACATTATCTGAAGAATTCTGAAATATGTCTCCTCCCATTTGTTGGATATAGATTAGCTTCATGTTATTGCAGGTCAGAGATGAGAATGGGTGGTGCTGCAATATATTTAACAGAAAATACTGAAACAAAATCATTAGATGTAAGTAAATACTGTATAGAACAAGATTTTGAATGTTGTGCAACACAGTTAGAATTAGAAACAAATATCTTATAGTGCTGACAGTTTATAGGGCTCCCACAGGAGACTTCAGTAAATTTTGTAATAAACTTGAAGCGGTTCTACTAAACTTATCACGGAACTAAAAGGGATATTATCCTCTGTGGAGACTTCAACATAAATTTTACTGTAGAATGTAACCAGACAGATTATCTTCTAGGAATGCTTAGATCATTCAATCTCTATCAAACTGTAAATTTCCCAACTAGAATACAAAAAGATAGTAGTACCATTATTGATAACATTTTTGTAGAATACAATAAATTAGAAATAAATGGAAAATGGTTTGTCAGACCATAATGCTCAAATAATTACTTTGGATATTGTGGGAAATGAAAATAACAAAAAGAAAGGATTTGTCAGAGTTAGGCCATTAAAGAACAATTCAATAAAAACATTAAATGACGAACTTCTCAATGAGGACTGGAGCACTGTTTAATAAATTAAAATTACTTTCACCAAAGGTTTTTGGAAATTTACGAAAGGTGTCTCCCTACAAAACTAGCTCCAATTGGTCAAAAACGAGTAAACAAAAATTGGGTTACAGTTGGTATCAAAACATCTTGCAGACATAAAAGGGTAATTGTATGTAAAAGTTAGGAATACTGATAATATGCTTCTCAGACAACATTACAAAACTTACTGTAGAATTTTAACCAAAGTAGTAAAAGAAGCTAAACGTTTGGCCATAAACGATGAGATTAGTAGTTCAGATAATAAGATAAAAAGTGTTTGGAACATTATTAAAAGAGAAACAACTGTATCAACCCTTGAACATAAACCTATATCTATAAGCATTAATGATAAACTTGTAATGATCCCTCGTATGTAGGAAGTGTTTTCAATAAATACTTCTTAATAGTTGCTGAAAAAATAAAAGGAAAATGTATTGGGAATATGGATGCTACAGCAATACTTAAATCCTTGTCACCAAAAGCAGCACCTATGTCTCTATTTCCCACCAGTAAAAATGAAACTGAAAAAATTATTAAATCCCTCAAAAATAAAAATTCATTTGGTTATGATGAGGTTTCAACCCATGTAATGAAACAATGTAATACCAGCATTAGTAGAGTTATTAGTCACATTTGTAATAGTTCTTTTGAAGAAAGTATCTTCCCTGACTCACTCAAGAAGTCAATAATCAAACCGCTTTATAAATAGGGTAAACAACATACTGGAATCAATGCATAAAAAACTAAATTCCCTAGGTATATTCTGTGATCTTGCTAAGGCTTTTGACTGTGTTGATCATGATATTCTACTAGGTAAATTAGATCACTATGGAGTTATTGGTAAGCCAGGACTTTGGTTTAAATCATACCTGGAAAATAGAAAGCAATATGTATCACTGAAAGATGCTAATACAGGAGATGTTATAAACTCAGAATGGGGTATAGTTAAATGTGGTGTGCCTCAGGGTTCAATTCTTGGACCTCTGCTGTTCTTAATCTATATAAATGATCTTCCTCATATACTAGGTGATAATGAACACATAGTGCTCTTTGCAGATGATACTAGCATATCGTTGAAAGATCCATCAGCACAAAACCTTGAAAACATACCAAATGATGCTATAAAGAAAATTAATAGGTGGTTTAATGCCAACAAACTAATACTTAATGTAGAAAAGACACAGTTACTTCAGTTTGTTACAAAAAAATAAAACAAAGGACAGCTATAATGTGATATCAGAAGGGAAAACAATCAATGAAAGCAGTTGCACAAGATTCCTGGGTGTATATATAGATAAGAAATTGAACTGGAAGCAACATATTCAACAACTTCTTAAAAAACTGAATTCTGCAACATTCTCACTGAGGGTAATATCTAGAATAGCTAATATAGAAACCAGAAAGTTAGTATATTTTGCATATTTTCATTCCCTGCTCACTTATGGCATCTCATTTTGGGGAAACTCGTCACAAGCACAAAGGGTATTTAAATTACAAAAGCGTGCTATAAGAACTATTTGTGGAGCAAACCCATGGACGTCGTGCAGAAATCTGTTTAAAAACCTGGGTGTTCTAACCATGACAGCACAGTATGTATACTCTGTATTATCATTTGTAGTGGAAAATCCTGAACACTTCAATCTTAATGCTGACATACATAGCCATAATACTAGGAATAAATATAATATCCACAAGGATTACAAATCACTTTCAATTGTACAGAAAGGGTTAACATTTACTGGAGCTTCCTTATTCAATGTCTTACCAACAGAAATTAAATGTTATCTACAAAAACCCAACTACTTTAAGTCCAACTGAAAGAGTTTCTGCTTCAGAATCCATTTTACTCTGTGAAAGAATTTTCTTCTTGGAATTTGGTAAATAAGAATGACTGATAAAATAGTATACATGGTGTATGGAAGGGGAAGGTGACAAAGTTGTCCACAATTACTAAAACGATATATGGTTTTTCTTTCTGTTGAAACTTTCGACAATTTAAGTAATTATTGTGTTTACAAAATTCCACTTATGTATAGTAACTAACATGGGATAGCATGCATTCAAAAACTGCTGTGAAAAATTATCATACTAACAGGTTGTTAAGTAATTGACTGCTTATGAGTTGTTGGTAATATAATTGATATTGTTAATAAGTGTGTGTACTGTTCCACTTAAATAGCAACTAACATGATATAATATGTAGTCGCAAATTACAGCGAAACTTATCATGGTTACTGGTTGTAAGAAAATAACTGATTATTAGATGCTGGTAACAAGTGTATACACTGTTCCACATAATAAGTATTAATTAACTCGGGATTGTATTTGTAGATAACAGGAGATATTGGTTATACTAATGGGTTGTAGCTAACTTGTTGTCAATATATAATAACATTATCAATTATATAGTAATATTGACATTACAAATAAGTGTATGTACTGTTCCACATCCCCGAGATTATTCTCACATGGGATCAAAGTGAACATATCTATCTATCTATCTATCTATCTATCTATCTATCTATCAGTTCCCCATACCAGATATATGTTAAACTGCTACACTTTATACAAATGAAACAAAGAAAAATGGAAATGGCTTTTAGGCTATATAAATGACAAAGGAAAGGGAAAATGACTCATCACTCACCAAAGATGAAGGTCGCGATTAGTGAAAAACATATATGACAAACACAGATGTATACAATATTTCAGTTTTCACCTTATTCACGTAATAGAAGCTGAGTCATATGGTTTGGAAGGTGTGAATATACTGAAGTTTATCACATGACTAAGTGAATTAACGATATGTCTGGAAAGACTGAGATGTTATATACAAATATATATATCGCATGTGGTGATAAAATTATTAATATAACAAAAGGGTCTAGAATACTAAAACAAACAGTGTATAAATAAATTAATTCACTAGTTTAGTGATAATAATGAGTCACCCATATTAAAGTCATGACTTCTGGGCAATGGAAAGGATATTATGGAAGCAAATTTTATTCCTATCAGGAAGAGGTGAAGGCAAACTTCATGCTCCTTAAGTCTGGAGCTACTTGGCTAGGGATGGATGACCTGGTCATCTAGGAAAGTGTTTAGAAATGGTTTAATTCCCTGCTCATTTTCTATTCTTTCTTTTTTTTTAACTGGCAAAAATAAACTGTTAAAATAACTGAAAGAGAAAAAATAATTATATATAAATTCATAAAAAGTGTACAAGCTATGTAACGTTTCAAGTGATATGTTTCCACTAAATGCAATGAAATTTTCCAGCATTATATCATATAATTGACAAAAGCTATTAAACTTAAAGATTCCAACTTTATTGATTATAGCTTTACGCCTCATAGAAGTAGAGGTGATTAGTGGTGGTAATGGACTGGGAGCAAGGAACGGCAAGGAATTAGGCCATAGCCAATTCAAAGGAATCAACCCAGCCTTCATCTGTGCTGATGTGGAGAAACCATGGAAAACCCAAATCAAAATGGCCGCACAGGGATTCGAGCCCGCGTCCTCCCACATGCGAGGCCAGGGTGTTACCGCTCACCCACCATAACTGGTGTGATTCTGCCGTAGTTAACAAAGTACATGTTTTCCCCTCTCTTGGCCATGACCACCTGTACATATGATAAAAGTAAACTAATCAGTAACAAATGTATTTGACGTTAAGTGGGTTAAGTATTTTTAATGATACTATGAAATTAAATTACTTAGCTTTATTTGCGCCCAGAAAAATATATTTAATTTAATTTAATTGCAATGGAGCACAGGCTCCGGTGGCAATTTCCCTACACACCCATCTTCCCCCTATCCTGCACCCACCTACATTTGCCCTCTACAAATTTTATCTTTTAAATTCCTTCAAAGTTTTCGGTAAATTATTCATCATTTCTCTTGGTAACTCATTCCAATCCCTGACACCCTTACCTAAAAAAGAGAATCTTCCCACAACCCTTGTGCCTGAAATCGAGTGCCAGCTTGTGGTCATGGTCATCTTTTACCCTTCCATGCACTACTTTTCATACCTATTGCAATATCTTTCCATGCCTCATCGCCAGTATATGCCCTGTACACTCCCATGACCCTCCTCATCCTCCTCCTGTCTTGCAATGAATCCCATTCCAGCTCCTTTATCATATCCGTCACTGATTGCATTCTGCGATAATTTCCAGAAACAAATCTAGCAGCCCTTCTTTTGCACCCTCCTCCAACTCCTGTATTTGATACGTAAAATGAGGGTCCCATACTACACTACCATATTCGAGCAATGGTCTGACCAAAGTTTTGTAACCCAAATTCCTTGACTTCTCTCGTACATCCCCTCATCAACTCTCTCCAACAAGTGCAGAACTTTGAAACCTTTTCCTACCACCTGTCCTATGTGTCCTGCCCAGTTAAGTTTGTTATCAAAAGTAATTCCAAGATATTTACATTTCAAGTCTTCAGCAAGCAATTCTTTCCCCACCTTATATTCATAATTAACCTTTTGTTTTTTATTTGTGTATCTAATAAGCTGACTCTTCTTTGCATTTATCTTCATTCCATGTTTACCAACCCAATTAGATATCCTGTCCAGATCACCCTGCAACTGTTTACAATCCTCTATCGTTTTGATTCTTTTATACAGCAATATGCGATCTGCAAACAATCTAATTTCAAATAGTAAACAATCAACACAATTATTCATTAGAATAATGAATAGCAATGGTCCCAATACGCTACCCTGTGGCACACCCATTTGTACTTCCACTTCTTTTGATACTACATTTCCTACCATAACTTTCTGTTTTCTACCTTTTAAAAATTCTTCTACCCAGCCAATGACTTTCTTATCCACTCCAATGGTTTTTACCTTATTTACTACCATTTTATGGCATACTCTGTCAAACGCCTTAGACAGATCTAGTGCTACACTATCAATTTGGCCTCCCTTGTCCATTTCATCTGAAATATCTTGCATATATCCCACCAACTGAGATTCGCATGAATATCCTTGCCTGAAACTATGGTGCTCAATATCAGACACTCGCTAAGTTAATATTGAGTTTTTTCAGCAACAGCTAAATTATTCACCATAGAAAAATGACGTATGTTAGGCAGAATAATATACATTTAACACTGTGGTAAGTCTTGATTAGATTTTAAATTAACATAAATTTCTACATCAGCAGCTCACTGTTTAATAGCAAGGAAATACTTTACCTATCAGGAACAGGTTCCATTTTTAAATTCTCTTGTTCAGCATTTTCCAGCATATTCTAAAAAAAAAGGAAATAATGATAAATATAATAATCTTGGAATATAATTTAAAAAAGGGAAATCAACAACATTAATGCAGGAAGTATAACACCAATAAAAATATGAAAAGTTATTTTTTTAAAAAAAGTTTATGGTCCTTATTATTTGGTAACATGAATCCAAACATAAATACAAGCAAAAACATGAAATACTCAAGTCCCAAACACTTTGTAAACTGAAAGTTTAGTTACTTTAGCATGTCAACTAACTACACTCGTCTAATAAAAGAAAAATAATTCCATAAACGACTACAGTAGAACTCTGAATGTCTGATCCAATAGTCTTTTTTTATTTATAAAATCCTCTGTAAAATTATTGTATGTATATTAAGAATGAATTCTTTTGTGTTACACAGGGTGATTTTGGAGGAATGGGAAATTACTAAGGAGGTGGTAGAACGAAGAAAATTGAGTAAAAAAAAAAAAAAAATCATATATACACGTGTCCGATCTTCATCGTTTTGGAGATACATGTGCTACAATATTGGGAGTAAAAGTAAACACAAGAGACGAATTAGTCACTCGCACTGTAAATACTGCAACCGCCACAAAAGTACACCAAGACACACTCAGAAGAGCTACACGTACTGGTGCAAGACACGCAAAGTGTACTGAAGTCTTTGGTGGGATTTTCAAAAATTTAATTTAAACCTTTATGTGTGTTTTTGTATGAATAAAGTACTTCAATAAGTTGTTTGTGTGATCATTTTCTAAGGTTTATTTTAAGCATAATATTCCTGCACTGTATCACCAAAACAAATGGAAATTGAACACATGTTTACATGAACCTACTCAATATTGTTCATACTACCACCTCGTTCAATATTTATCTTTCCTCCTGAATCACCCTGTATATAAACAAACATCCTAGATTAAATAGTCTAATTCTTTGTTAGTGTCTCATACCTTGCCCACAGTGTGATTATTAAGACTAGGAGAGAATTGTCATCAAGCAATAAAGAAAGGTAATAGCATTTATGAAGTGATTTTGGGGAATCATAGAAAACAAAATCTGGATCAGAGGGCCTAGAATTCACCAAACATCACAATGAATAACATTACTGCTCCCACCAGGTTCACTCAATCTGTTTGGAAATTCTCATTTATCAGTTTGAGTACTTTTGATAAAATTATTTGATATTTTACATATGAAAGAACTAGGAGATATACGTAACTACCAAATACATCATAGCTGATCTGAATAATTGGAAACAAATGCAATTTACAACCATTGAGGGTTTTTCTCTTTTATGTCTGTAGTGTTATGGCTCATTGATACCACTGGGGCTGAGAAAGGATTGATCACAATGAATGGGAAGGAACTTAGCCATTCAATTTTGAAGGAACAAGCACAAAATTAACCTAAAGTAATTTATAGAAACCATGGAAAATAGAAAAGGGGATGGCATAACCAAGATCAGACCAGGATGGCAAGCCCAACCTTCATACAGACAAAGTAAGCTTCGTCAGAGGCAAAGGTCAATTACAGTGATAGTAAAAAAACCAGTATACAGCAGCAATCAAATAATAAAAATAATTAGATAAAGGGCTACAAGAAAGCTCTTACTGATTGCTTGTGTAGCCTTTCTTAATTACAAAAGCCAATCCAAAATTATCATATGTATATTAAGAATAATCTTTTTTGTATTATACAGGGTGATTCAGGAGGAATGGTAATAATTAACTTTCAAAAGAAGGCAAAAACTATTACTAAACTGCTACTCAATACACATGTATGTATCATTTAAAAAGAAATATGGCTCACCTTAGAAAGGCAACTAAAATCAACTCCAAAAGTACAATAGCATATTAGTAAAAAACTAAGGAAGGATAGGAAAATATGACCCAACACTTACCACAGATGAAGGTGGCTGGGAACAACAAACACAAAAAAAATACAAGAGAACCACAATATTTCGGCCTACAGCCTTATTCGTGCAGAAGTGAGACACCACATGTGTACACAGGGACGGTAGAGCAGGAGGGGGAGGGAAGCTCAAGTATTGGATCGATAATTAATCGATACTATTGATGGTATATTCTCATTGAAATTGATAGACTGATATAATAAATAAGTGAGGATAATATATAAATCAAATTTTGAAAAAGTATAAGTGAAAATAAAATATAAAAGTAAAAGAAATATAAATAGTAGAGATAATAGGAGTTGGGTCTGGGGAAGGAATTTATTGGAGATTGAGCTGGAGGATGTCTGGTGTCCAGGATATTCTGATAGGCTAGTTCCCATGTACGTAGTTCAGAGGAGTGTGTTATCAGGAAAACTCATCGTCCTAACTGAGAAATAAATGTTCAATTATTCAGTTTGTGGGAACTGGCATGTTTTGCAACTGGATGGGTCTCATTGTTAGTATACACTGTCTACCTGTGGCCATTCATTCTGATAGCAAGTGGTTTAGTATTGAGGCCTATATAAGAGCTGGAGCAATGGAGACGTGTAAGTTGGTATATGAGGTGTGCTGTATCAAGTAGCATGACCATGATGGGGAATGTTTCACCTGTGGTAGGATTGGAGTAGTGGTAGTGGTGGTCACTAGTGAATGGGGATGTAACCGAATCACAATTTCCAATAGACCTGGTGAAACAACAAGAATATCATATAAATGGTGTTAACTCCATTTTTGTACCAATTCCATGAATTGGTACAAAATATGCAGCTCTATCTTTGACTGTCAATGGCCTATCAAGAGTGAACTCCACCTTTAGTGTAAATAGTGATATCCTCAGCAGATCATATTCATATAATCATCACAAGTTGGTGGTGAGATGTTATAATACAAACTCAGTGATTCAACAACGGGGCATGTCATCAAATCGGTGTGTTTTCATAATGCCTATACAAACACAATGTCCTGTTAAACAGTACACAGAACTGTAAGGATAAAAAACAGTGATTTTTACAGCAGCAATAAAAGGAAGAGAGTTGAAGTTACTATTTATTATCTATGAACCAGTCTGAGACTGATAAGAATAGTTAGTTTGACCTCAGAACTGTTTATTTTGTACCAGCTGTAATTACCAAGAACTACTCATGTCTCGAAGCACCAACAGCGACATTAACGCGAGCAGACACAACTTAATGTAAACCACCACTGAGGCTGCAAGTGGTGAAACAAATGTTTCTCATCATGAAACGGAATCTATCAATAAATCTCACACCTTGGTCTATGATTATGTGTCAATTGCAGTAAGGAATAGCACATTACTTGTTACAATTCACCCACACAACAGGAAAGAACTTCTATATTATATACTTGTATATATTTCAACAGAAATATTTATGTAATATTTTTTACTTTATCATCTTCAGTTACTACTAGCAAGTAACTAAAGAGCAGGAATTTTACAGGACCACCACAACTATATTATTTGAAGCAAAATATAAGTATGTGGTTTGAAACATATGCACAACACTGAAAAATACACCCCTACCTAATGCAACACATGTGAATAATTTATCAGTAGACTTGTGCAGGAAAATTCAGTTAGCAGCATGTGGATACTAACGAATGTGAAATCTATATGTGTAGCTTAGACTGAAAAGTGAATCTTTTCCAATTTTCTGTATGCTAAACACAAAAATGTATTAATCAATCACATTCCTTAACTAGTAAATATAAAATACACTTTAAGTATGTATAGAACCGAGCATAAAAGGTCTATATGTGGAAATTCCCAGGTGATACAGGTAGATATCAGATTATATTATGGTCAAACAGACTAAGGAATCAAGTTCCATACTGTAAAGCATATCCAGGAGTAGACATAGACTAACCAAAATCTGACAGGCTGAAGTTTCAAGCAAATTAAGAAGTAATACTACAGAACAGACTTGAAGTAAACAGACTCAAACAGGAGAGAAAAATTTGCAAATATGGTAGATGTGGGGAAAAAAATAACTCTAATGGAGTTCAACTGAGGATGAAGGGAATGGGTTGAGGAGAGAAACATTAGGCTTTATGGAACACAACCACCTGCAAAACTTGGACCACAGAAGTATCTTTGGAGTTGATGAATCAGAGAACAAGGAACAAAAATGCCTATGTTGCAATACAGACAATTTAGAAATCAAATAAACAGTAAATGCAAAAAAGCAAAGAAAAGAGGTATAAACATAAAATTTGCAGATGGGAAAACCGTTTAGTACAGAAGATAGAACAAACCAAGGAAGGTATATACAGAGAAACAGTATGACGGTGTTGATTTAAACAACAGTGCACTATCATTTGTAGTGGAAAATCCTGAACACTTCAATCTTAATGCTGACATACATAGCCATAATACTAGGAATAAATATAATATCCACAAGGATTACAAATCACTTTCAATTGTACAGAAACGGTTAACATTTCTGGAGCTTCCTTATTCAATGTCTTACCAACAGAAATTAAATGTTATCTACAAAAACCCAACTACTTTAAGTCCAAACTGAAAGAGTTTCTGCTTCAGAATCCATTTTACTCTGTGAAAGAATTTTCTTCTTGGAATTTGGTAACTAAGAATGACTGATAAATAGTATATATGGTGTATGGAAGGGGAAGGTGACAAGTTGTCCACAATTACTAAATGATATATGGTTTTTCTTTCTGTTGAAACTTTTGACAAATGAAGTAATTACACTGTTTACAAAATTCCACTCATATATAGTAACTAACATGGGATAGCATGCACTCAAAAAACTGCTGTAAAAATATGATACTACAGTTTTTAAAGTAATTGACTGCTTAGGAGTTGTGGTAACTGGTTGGTAAGAAAATAACTGGTTGTTAGATGCTTGTAACAAGTTTATACACTGTTCCACATAATAAGTATTAACTAACTCGGGATTGTATTTTTAAGATTACAGGAATATTGGTATACTAATGGGTCGTAACTAACTTCTTGTCAATATATAATATTATCAATTATATAGTAATATTGACATTACTATAAGTGTATGTCTGTTCCATATCCCGAGATTATTCTCACATGGGATCAAAGTAAACATATCTATCTATCTATCGAGAAACCAATTTTCACACAACTAGAAATAGGTTTTCCTCAAGAGCTTTCTAACATATTCAGATAATCAATAAACATAGATGAAAACACTGATAGCAGTCACAGTAGAATACAAACATAGTAAATGGTATTTCAGTTATAAATACCCGTGCCTGTAATAATTTTCATATAAAAAATGCATTGCGCAGTAACTGCTTCGGTTTCGTCCGCCGATTTATTATAGTTAAACACTAACAAACATCGTTTAGTTACTATAAATGCAGTTGCTCATGTATTTTCAGACGATCAAACACAACTTATTTAAAGGTATCGTGAACATCATGTGGTCGGCTCATACAGTTTAACGAGCAAAATGTGTTAATTCGCAACTATTTACAAACCGAACAGTAAGCGAGTGAAGGTGTGTCTTGCTGTTAAGCTGAAGCAGCTTTAAGCTGTAAACCTACCTCTTCCAGAATATACACAGCATTTAAAGGCTCCATACCACCTCCTTCTGTTGTTTTGAGACAGCAAAACGCAATACAACTACACAGCAAAACAACAACGTTCCACCTGAACAGCTGATAAATTCAGCTACAGAGATACTTTATGCATCAGAGTAAGAATTCCACTCTCAATTTCTGCTGCTCAGAAACTAAGGTCATTGCTGTCTGAAATCTAGATGTTTGCCAGCCTTTCCCTTATATTTGCAATACCGTGGAAACACGTACCGCACGAACGTGTGTATTTAAATTATAAATAAATATAGTTAATAGTTATTTTTTATTGTAATAGTAATTCGAAACTCTAAATTGTAATACATTTTACTACTGTGAGCGTTAGTGAGTGTTTTTATTCGTGCAAAAAAATTTATTTGTGATTTAGTGCTTTGGTCTGTTCCGTGTTTACTTTCTGTGTTTGTTTACATTTTTGAACGCTCGGCTTAAGTTCAGATTTTTGTTATAGAGCGAAAATATATTTAGATAAAGCTTACTTGTGAATTAATTTAGCAGATTTTTTGTAAGGTTAAGTTCAACAAATTTTGTTTCTCGTATTGTGTACTTTGTTGTTGTTAGTTTCTTGTAATCATGAGTGAAAAGTGTGGACATTGCCGTAGATTTTTGAGGGTTGGAATTTTTTGCGAAGGGTGTGAGAAATGGTTTCATTGGGGAGCGATTTGTAGTGGCGTCGAAGTTGGGGAAATTGAGGAGGCTCTCCCATGGTTTTGTAAAGATTGTTTCAAAAGTAGGAAGATATTGGAGCAGGAGGAAAGGATTAGTGCCCTTCAGGCTGAACTGATAGAGGCTAGAAAGGAGTTGGATAGGCTGCGCAGGGAGGGAAACAGAGATGGTTGGGAACTGGTGACAGGGAAAAGGGCAATTAGAACAAGAAGGGCTTCTGATTCTTTTGTTGTTGGGGTGAAAATAGGTTTGCCCTGTTGCCAGAGTTAGACAGGGATGAGCCTTCTGTAGTTGTAGGTGTAGGTAAAAAGCAGCAGACTTGTAGGAAAAACTGTGTAGTTAAGTCTGGTAGGCAGGGATTGGGAAAAAGAAAGTCTTGCTGCTAGGTAGTAGCCATGGACGAGGTGTTGGGCCATTGGTACAGGAAAAATTAGGATCAGGTTTCCAGGTCATGAGTTTCTTCAAACCTAGTGCTAGTCTTGGTCAGGTAGTAGAAGATATAGGTTCTTTGTGTAAGGATTTCACAGATGAGGATCATGTAGTGATAGTGGGAGGAGCGGGAAATAGTTTGGGCAGGAATGATAGGTATAGTATCAGAGATGACCTGGAGAAAATAGCAGAAGCAACGTGCCACACTCGGGTCAGTGTGATGTCGGTCTTGAGACGCTATGATCGGCCACAGATGAACTCTGCTGTGAGGCGAGTGAATCTGGAACTGGAACGGTATCTTATGTCTGATATTGGCTCTGGCATGGGCTTGGTACCTGTAGATGCTATTGATAGGTGGGATTATACTAGGCATGGCCTACACCTCAATAGTAGAGGGAAGGGGGTTCTTTCAGATCTCATAGCAAAACAATTAATTGGGGCCACAAATTCACATGAAAAGATACTGTTGTTAATGGTGTTAGGGCAGCTCCTTTTTTAGATTAGGATCATGTATTAGGCAGAGATTTTAAAGAAATTAGTTTAAACAATAATGAGTTTTCAGATACCAAAAAAAAATTGTGTAGGGATTAATTTATTACATCAGAATATCAGAGGGTTAACAAATAAAGTGGATGAATTGCTAGTCCACATAAATGAATTAAATGATATCAGTAGAATTGATGTTTTATGCTTGTCTGAACACCATATAACTGCAGGAATAGGTATGTCAAATGTAACTGATTTTAATTTAGCTTCTCATTATTGTAGAACGAACTTGGAGAAAGGAGGAGTTGTCACTTATGTTAGAAATGGTTATAGTTTTGAGGATATAAGTATTAGCAAATATTGTGTTGACCAACATTTTGAAGCCTGTGCTACACAGCTAAGATTCAATAATGAAATTTTCATAATAGTAACAGTATATAGAGCACCATCGGGAAACTTTTCTTTTTATGAACCAGTTTGAACTCTTATTAACATTTTTAAGCAGAAAAGAAGTCAACATAGTAGTATGTGGTGATTTTAATGTAGATTTTCTAAATAACTTACCCTGTAAAGTCATGTTAGAATCATTAGTCAGTTCATTCAATTTAACTCAGGTAGTTAATTTTCCAACTAGAATAATGAATAATAGTCACTCAGCTATAGACAATGTTTTCCTAGATACCTCAAAATTCAGTTATACCATCAAGCCATCCATCAATGGACTTTCGGATCACGATGCCCAGTTATTAACCATCAACACTTCAATAGGAACTAGCACTAAGAGTAATGTCTTTAAACTTCAGCGTGTAATAAATGATGAGTCAGTTACTTGTTTTAGAAAGTGCCTGAATACCACAAACTGGGAACAGGTATACAGTGCTCAAGGTATGGATGAAAAATACAACATTTTTAGTACATTGTATTAAATTTCTTTGAAAGTTGCTTCCCCTTGAAAAAGTGTCATGCTTCTCAAAAAGAACAAAAGCCTTGGATAACTATTGGCATTAGAACATCATGCATTAATAAAAGGAAGTTGTATATTGCCTCTAGGAACAGTGAGAATGCTAATGTTAAAACACATTACAAACAGTACTGCAAAATACTGAAAAAGGTTATTAAAGAATCTAAAAGTATGTACTACAAACATAAAATTCATGATTCTGAAAATAAAATTAAAACAATATGGGACATTGTAAAAAAGGAAACAGGAAAGAGTAATCAAACAAGTAATGATATTTTTGTCAAAGAAAATTCAGTAGAATCTAATTTCTCAATTGCTGATAATTTTAATAAACATTTTTTATCTGTTGCTGATAAGTTGACTGCTAATAGCTCAGTGACACACAGTATGGATTTTGTCAAAAAAGGCTTCCAAGAAAAATTTAACTCTATGTCTATAAAATTAGCTACTCCAGAAGAAATAAGAAAAATTATCAAATCCCTTAAGAGCAAATACTCAAGTGGTTATGATGGGATTTCCAGCAGATTAATTAAATTGTGCTCCACAGAATTAAGTAATATACTAAGTTATCTATTCAATATATCTTACTTGAGGGTACTTTTCCAGAAAGGCTTAAGTATGCTGTAGTTAAACCACTCTATAAAAAGGGAGATAAGGCAGCCGTATCGAATTACCGACCAATTTCATTACTAACAGCCTTCTCCAAAGTTTTTGAGAAAGCAATGTACAATAGAGTTTATGAACATCTAAAAAAAATAATATTCTAACTAAATCACAATTTGGTTTTCAAAAGGGTCATTCAACAGAACAAGCTATATTTGCATTCACTGACAATATTTTAGAAGGAATAAATGATAAATTAATTCCTGTGGGAATTTTTTGTGACTTATCTAAAGCATTTGACTGTGTAGATCATAAAATTCTGATACAGAAACTTAAGTATTATGGTATAGATGGCATTGTTAATAAATGGCTTAGTTCTTACCTTCTAAATAGAAAACAGAAAGTGTCAATGGAGAATTTTAAGGCTGCCTTAAGAGGTCCACTGTTTTCTGAGTGGAAATTAATCAGATGTGGAGTACCTCAGGGTTCTATATTGGGGCCACTATTGTTTTTAATATATATAAATGATCTACCCTGTGTTTCATCTAAAAACTCAAAATTTGTCCAATTTGCAGATGACACAAACATAGGAATTAAAAACACTCCAGATTTATCTACAGAATATATTTCAAATTATGTCTTTGAACTGATTAATAAATGGTTTACAGCTAATGGCTTGTCTTTAAACTTTGATAAAACTCAGTATATGCAATTCAGTACATCACACAGATTAACACCTGACATAGACATAAAATTTGCAGGCCAGTCCATTCAAGAGATAGTGTGAAATTTCTAGGTTTGTATATTGATCATAATTTAAATTGGAAAGTACATGTTTCTGACTTACTAAAGCGATTGGGAGCAGCCACATTTGCAATTCGTACAATTTCAGCTTTAGGTGATCTCCGTATGAGGCAGCTAGTTTATTTTGCTTATTTTCACTCCTTATTGTCATATGGAATAATATTCTGGGGCAATTCTACCCATAGAGACAAAGTGTTCAGAGCCCAAAAGCGTGTAATAAGAATATGTGTGGGGTTAGCAATAGAACTTCATGTAGAGAGCTGTTCAAGAAGTTAGGGATTTTAACATTAGCATCTGAGTATATATACACATTAATGTCCTTTGTAGTCACAAATTATACTTTGTTTGAAACAAATAGTAAAATACACAATTATGGCACTAGAAGTAAAAATGATCTTCACAAGACTTACAAGTCATTGTCATTTGTTCAAAAAGGGGTCCGATATTCAGGGATACATATCTTCAATATGCTCCCAACACATATTAAATGTCTAGTAGATGATAAGAATAAATTCAGGAAAAAATTGAAAGAATTTTTAATTGACAACTCCTTCTACTCTGTCGAAGAATTTATTTCTAAGGTATCTAAAAATAACTGCCAGTATCTTGTGTAAATATAGTTCATAATTAATTTACCATGTATGCTATGACTGTACATCTCCTGGTGTATGTATTTAGTTTGTTATAATTGTTTACGTACCATATATGTTATGACTGTACATCTTGTGGTGTATGTATTATTTTGTTATATTTTTTTTTTAATGTACCATATATCTATGACTGTACATCTTCTGGTGTATGTATTATTTTGTAATGGAAGTGTTTAATGTACCATGTATACTATGACTGTACATCTAGTGGTGTACTTATTATTTTGTTATGCAACTGTTTATCTGTAAATTGACAACTTTCCACATCCCACAGAGCCAGTCTCTTATATTGGGATCAATGGAAAATGAATGTATTGTAATTCCGTCGACGCATATAAAACTTGCGGATACGCCAACGATTTATTTCTCAAGTAATCCATGGCAATGGAAACGGCAGTAACTTTTTAGATTTGTGAAAATCCAAGATCCATGTTTCATCTCAATATGTTAATCAAGTTTCTTTATATTTCATTTACTCGTACTAATAAGAAAAACGTTTACGAAAAAATTACTTTTAATTGCGATGAACCATAACTCCAAGTCGCAATTTTAATGTACCTGAATTTGTACATTCCATGTTTTTTTTGTTTTTGTTTTTGTTTTTTTTTTTACTGTTTGAGTTCAGTTGAGATGAATTGACTTTATTTTGCGAGGGACAGCTTGCTCCAGTGGTAATTACAATACACAATCCAATAGTTTTTATTATATTATTATCTTTATTATATTGTTATTTTCATGAATACTGCCTTATATTCTTTTCCTCCACTTATGTTCTTTTGCCAATTAAGAATTTAAACGTTTTCGGCCTTTTAGTAAATTATTCATCGCTTCCTTTGGTAATGCATTACATCCGGACGCTGTACCTACAAAGGAAAATGTTTCAATCCCTTATGCATGACACCCAGCGACAGTTGAAAGTCGAGTGCCTATGATTATTCTTTCCTTTGCATCCACTACTCATAATTATTCTAGCTTATCCATCCAATCCCCATCACCAAGAAAAGCCTTAATTACCCTCTTGTTTACCATGACTCACAATCCTGCTCTTTCATCGTATCAGTTACTGACTGCGTCCTGTGCTAATTTCCACAGACAAATCTAGCTGCTTTCTTTTGCACGCGCTCCTAACCTGTGTTTGATGCTCAAAATGTTAGTCCCAAACTACAACACCAGATTCAAGCAATTGCCAGTGCTGGATTTCCCATTAGGCTGTATAGGCTCCAGCCTAGGGGCGGCAGCGATTTAGGGGCGGCAAATTTCCTAGGTTGCCCGCTTTAGTAAGCCGTAAATTTGTGTGGTATTATAACCATAATAGAAAAAGTCTACTATAAATTTTCATTTAAGTGGTGACATCTAGTAGTGAAGTGACAAACTCGGAACAATTAATAGAAAAGAAAAATACGTTTACTATCAATTTTCATTTAGGTAAGTGGTGAAAGCGAACGATTAGCTAAATTATTAATTTAATTTTTCATTAGTTTCCTGCCTTTCTATCTTGTTCAACGCAGTCTGTAGCCCGTCATATATTTCCGAAGGAAGACTCTATTGACAGAGGTAAGTTTCTGCTGACAGACTTAAATTTCATGATTTCTATAATAAAAATACTTAAGTATGATCTAAGATTTCATTAATTGAGTATCTGAATGTTGAAAGTCCTAATTTTGTTGAAAAAATCATTGAAAAGTCAATGACTTTTGTAACCTTACTCGACATTTCTCAGCTAATAATGAATTAAATTCTTTGAAATTTTTAAGGAACATGCATTAAACTATGCCGGAACCGGTATTCTGATTGAAATTAATATAAATTATAATCGTTTAAT